>JBCFYV010000012.1:34617812-35109008 GCA_039000515.1 Timema cristinae | reverse complement strand
GTTTGCCAACTCGACTATTATTATGATTTATTAATATCTCTATATATTGTTCAAACTTATTCATGATCTTTATACTTATATATTTAATTATGTTATTTATGAATAAATACCAACAATGCAACTTCAAGTTTTCTTTAATGTTAGGAATAGAGATAATACCCTTAGGTCATATGTGTGTTTTTCTTATCTTTTTCTTTGTGGGTACATATATATAATTTTCTTTGAGGACGGCCATCAACCTATCATTCCCGCAACCGGTGTGAGTTGCGTGCTCTTAGTTTCGAATGTGTTACTCAGACATTCAAAACAAGAACTCCGGCTACTCATTCCTATTGCCCTTTTTTATGCCCTTTTTTGATGTTATTCATTTGGACATCCTATTGTGGTTTAATTTGGCTAAGGAGGAATCAGGGTGTTTGCCAATTCAATTAGACAAAATCCCGCCCAAAGTGTTCAAAAGTATCTAATTTCCTGTTAGATTTGGACTAAATAAATACTTCAAGGATTTAAAATGTTCTATTTTTTTTCAAACATTGGAGTTAAGGCCTATTAATAAAGAATATAAAAGTGTAGTCTGTTTTATAAGTCAAAATATGTTCATAATAATTCTATTTGTCTTACAAAATTCCTGATGCAAGATACATATTGTTGCAAATTAGTATTACGAGCACTTTAAAAGAACGAGCCCCTTAAAATCAGCGAAGCCATTAAAAAGCAAACTAAACTGCCATTAATCTAGTTCGCCCAAAGGTAATTTTAAAGAATATAGTACAAAAAAACAACTCAAATAAAGATTTCTTCCTTGATTTAAAAAAAAAATCTCCAAAAAATTAAAGAAATCTAGAATACCCGCTAACCACTAATTAATAATTCTAGACCCCCCCCCCCCCCCCCCCCCCCAAAACACTATGAAAAAGTTTAATCTATTAGGGAAAAAATCTAAGTTGGCAACATTGTCGTCCATATAAAATATTGTTGAGTACATCCGTCCATTCAAAGGTCATCCAGGAAGTTTATCTATCGTCCGATAGCCAATAGAAGGGTCAAAGAAGTAAGATCACGAACCACTATCCTCGACAAGTAACTACTCTGCTGCACACTCCACCAACAAGCGCAGGTTTGTACGAAAACTTTCTTTTCCTAGCAGAGAAAAATTTCATTTGAGTGTTTTTTTTTTTTTTGTATTTTAAAGTAGTTTATACCCTGTTTATGGTAGGAGTGGTGGTATGAAAGTCCTTTTTCTCTTCCAGAATTCTATTATACATTAGAATGTTGAATTGTAAAAAGACCTTTAAGAAATTCCTTCTTACCAAATTTTAGTTTGGCATTAGTTCCTTTACTCCTCTTTTAAAGTGGACTCTAAAAGTATCTCTTTCTTTGTACATTTAAGTGCATAGAAGGCCACCTTTTAATTAATCAAAATCTTTCTTTCATTAGGAATTTCGCCAGGTCAAAACATTTTGAGCGTGTATTGACTACAATTAAAGTAGACTTTATTTTTTATTTGCTTTGCTTAAAAAAAGTTGAACATTAAAATTTAGATTTATTTGTTTCAAATCTAGTGGAAAATTAGATAATTATTCTTGAGGATGCCCTTTTGTTTGTACTTCCCAACACGAGGGTTGACTTACGTCAGTGAACACGTGGGTGGACTAAGGCATCTAGTCTAGCTTGATTAGAATCCTGAAAAGACAATATTTATTCATTTAAGTAATATTCTTAGAATTGAACCTTAACAGTTATTTATGTAAGGAAACAGTAGTGGCTCGTAGCTAAAATTAGTGGGGGTGCTGTTCCAGAAATGTTGTAGCCTTTGTTTTAAAATTGTGTAAAAGGGAAAAAACATGTTTAGAAAGAAAATTTATTCAAGAACTTGATAAAATCTTTTAAAAAATAAATTTGCTTACTTTAACTTAAATTGTTACAGTTCAAGCTTAATCTATTCATTTAAAAATGAAATCCATTATTCTTGTTTTAATTTAGGCAAAAAATTCAATAATTTTCCCCTTGATTTCTGGATGACAATTGAGGAAATTTTTCTCCATTGAAAGTACCGGAAGCGCATTTAGTCTTTCTGTTAAAAAAGAGACAAAAAAAGAATCTAATAGAATATCTGGAAGCAAAATAATAATCTAATTTTACACTCTTCTACACTTTATCACATTCAAGAATATGGTACACGGTTTTTAAGCACAACACACGCTGAGTAAAAAAAAAAAACTTCCTTCAACCATCACACCAGAGCGTAACTGCGAGAGTAGCAGTGCTCTCTCTATCTGGCAGTCCCGACTTCCTCTCCACCCCCTCCTATGTGTGCATGCGCACAACAGTCAAACACCACGTCGCTGGCACTGTGAAGCGCACGGTTCCATACAAAGATTTTTGTATCTTTTTCATAAACTGGTGGATGGCTACTAAAGTACTGACATTAAACTTAAGGAATATATATATATATATATATATATATATACATATATATATAGTACTACAAAAATAAAGAGAGAATTAAAGAAAAAGGACTCATTATATTAAGGCTCTGCCTACCCATAAATGCACAGTTCTAAACAAAAGATTAAAAAAAAAAAATTTAATAATTCAACATTGTTGTTTTTTATTTATTTTAGTAACATATCTGGGCATCTTTCATAATTCTTATGGAATTTTCAAGCCATGCAAAAATAGTTATTGAAATATTTTGATTAAAATGTTTCCATTTCAATGCATTTTAAATGGGAAAACAAAAATTATTAATGGATTTATTTATTTTCTTTGTACAATCAAGCTAGAGTGTTTGTTTATAACATATTATTTAATGAATAATTTATTTTTATTTTTAGACATATTTTTTAATTTGGGTTAGCTTCAATAATCACGACGATATTGAGCTCTAACGACTCCCAAGTCGACACTCTAGTCAAAATACATGGTTTTAAATACAACTTTTCCTTCTGCAACTAGTTGTCTTAGATGATAATAGGTGCCGTTAGTATGATCATTACCCATTTACAAGCTAGTATCATTTTGCAAGCGTTGGCTAACCTGCTGTATCGGAATGCAGGCGGTAGTGGAGGGTGAAGCTAATCTCTGTGACCTTCTTGAGTAAAAGAAATTAATACCATGTGCATTGGGATAAGAAGGGCCAATGTCCAATTATGAAAATTTGCGTAATTAAATATAAACATCTTGATATATTCAGTAACTAAAATACTCACAAAGTCTTCCTGCTGTGTGAATAAATATAGTTGGTCCCTACTTACTTCAATGAGAGTATTACTCTAGTGATACATTATTTTCAAAGAAAAAACCACATGCTTCTCCATACACACAGTCTTATGACATTAGCCCTTATTTAACTGAGGCAGTAAAAACATATACAATTCTTCACTCTTATCTTACATTTTTCTTGGGTTTTCTCATTCTTGAGCACTACATATTGTAATAATATGTGTTAATATTCATAGTATATGAAAACTACTGTACATTGAATTTTTAATCCACTATTGTAATTAAATAAAAATAAACATTCCTGCTCATATCAAACATAGTTATTTTAAATAAAATTTTGTCTAAATGTAATTTGGAGACGTTCTCAGTATAATCTTATATACTAGTTTTTATTTTACGGTCTAGGATTTGACTCTCATTGGACTTTGGAATAAGTTATTTTTCAAAAAGTTAATGAATGAAGTTTTTGGTAGTCAAGATGTGAAAATGTTAATTTTATTTTATTAGCTTGTTAAATGTGATTACTTTTAATTTGAACCTGTTGCATTCTCGCAGTTTGTGCGCTCGTTTCGGAAGAAATGTATCGAATCCCGAACAATAAGTACCCACGGTGATTACTTTTTATATAATTAACAATATGTGACCTTTTTGCTTTCGAACAAAATCCAATGAATTGTATAAATTTTGAGGTGGAGAAGTATTTACAAAATATTATTTTATATCCTTGTGAATAACAAGTTTATGAAGAAAGGGCGCACAAAGAAAATCAAAGATATAATTGATTATTTAACTGCTTGTAGTAAAGGGTAAGTTTTTTTAATGGTATGCATATTACTGGCGCTTAGGCTATCTGTATCTACTAATTTAAGTACAATGGATGAGTAGCGATACTATTTTATTTACTGAAGAAATAATATAAAAATTAAGATACAAATAAATATTTATATATAACAATGTAGCGATTATTCTGATATTTCAAGTACTTTTTTTAAAAAAAATGCTCTTAGCTGAAAATAAATGTTACAAACACTCTGTAACGCACTTATTGTATGTTCAAAATCTCTTGTGCCTTGGCCGAGTTCGTATCATGCTAGTACTAAGTAATTTCAACCTAACAGGGAATCGAACTAGTCAAGTTACTAGAGCTGATTAATTTACGCACTCAGTGCTCAGTCATAGCACTTTAGCATTATTGACCACGACATGAAGCCGATGATAAGTAAAATATATTTAAAACCATTAAAATTAATGAACTTTTGTGTTCCCTATGCCATAAAGTAGGTAGGTAAGTATTTGATACCCGACCGCCTCTGTTGTATAGTGGTCAGATTTACTGGATTCAGATCCTGAAGTCCCAAGTTCGATCCCCAGTGTCCCTAATTCTGTCTGTGGAGCAGTGGGTCTGAAACGGAACCAAAATCAACCTCGTGGGGACAAATGAGGAGATAATTGAATGAATAAGTAGTGCTTCAGTCTAGAAAACTGAGAAAGAAGTCTGGAGGGCTCGTGCTAACCACATGGCACCCTCAGCTTGAAAATGTTGACACTATCTTTGCCAACATACGGCAGCCTCTCGATTGGTATAGCCTGCTTGCAGGCTGACACCATGGAGATATTGCTCATGTTAAATTCTACCAATAGGATAAAAAATTATTCCCAAAAACATTTATTTCTGGAAAATTGTGTAAATCCTATACATGTTTGAAAACTGTAAACACCGTATTAAATAACAGATACCCACTTCAGTGGCTGAGTGGTCTAAGGTGTCACTAGTGTTAAATTGGCCTGCTGATAGCGGAGCACTTGGAGTGCAAATCCTGGTTGAGTCTATTGAGAGTAGTTTTTCCTAAATTATTTCCCCATCTTCCAAAATAAAAATGCTGGTAGATAACCTCTCAAATGCTTCTTTCCTCATTACCACCCAATTAGATTATCATATATGCGTATAACATGAACAGGTAGTATGACGTGGTGATATCAGTAATAAAAATAACAGATATATTTATAGTCAAAATTGTTATAGTCTTCGAAATGAAACTGCTTTTAAAATATTTTATTGCCTTCTTAGCCTTTAAATTTTAAAAATTAGCCAAAGCACAGTGGACAAATTTAGCACATTAAATTTTAGTTATTTTTTATTTTACCTGCTTACTAATAAACTCAAATAAATGGTACGACAAAATCGTAAGCTACAAACTCAATCGTAAAGGTTATTTATTATAGTTAGTGACAAAATCTTCAAAAATAAGTTATCTCTAATTTTACCTTAAATAAATGTTTCTCTGATAAATAAGTGTACATTATTATTTATCACTACCCTCACCAGATATTTATTCGAAAAAATTTCAAAAGTGGTACAACAGCATTAACCTGGAGTCACGTGACACTTTGATATGCTAATTACTCAAAATGGGTACGGGTACAAAACTTTTTCTTTGTGATACAAAACGGTACAAAACTAGTACAAAACTTTGGCATCAAAAAATTCAAAAGTGGTACAACAGCATTAACCTGGAGTCACCACTTTTATATGCTAATTACTCAAAATGGGTACGGGTACAAAATTTATTTGTGTTACAAAACGGTACAAAACTAGTACAAAACTTTGGCATCAAAAAAGTTCAAAATCAAAAGGGGTACAACCGCATTTACCTGGAGTACGTGGAGTACTCACTTTGATATGCTAATTACTCAAAACGGGTACGGGTACAAAAAATTTTCTTTCTGGTACAAAACTGTACTAAAACTAGTACAAAACTTTGGCATCAAAAAAGTTCAAAATTAAAAAGTAGTAAAACAGCATTAACCTTGAGTCACCACTTTGATATGCTAATTACTCAAAATGGGTACGGGTACAAGACTTTGGCATCAAAAATGTTCAAAATTCTGGTACAACTGCATTAACCTGGAGTCACCACTTTGATATGCTAATTACTCAATGGTTACGGGTACAAAATGGTACAAAACTAGTACAAAGCTTTGGCATAAAAAAAATATTCAAAGGTGGTACAACAGTATTAACCTGGAGTCACCACGTTGATATCCTAATTACTCAAAATGGGTACAGGTACAAAATGGTACAAAACTAGTACTAAACTTTGGCATAAAAACATTCAAAAGTGGTACAACAGCATTAACCTGGAGTCACCACGTTGATATGTTAATTACTCAAAACGGGTACGGGTACAAAACTTTTTCTTTGTTACAAAACGGTACAAAACTAGTACAAAACTTTGGCATCAAAAAGGTTCTAAATTCAAAAGTGGTACTACAGGTTAATGGACGTCTAACTGACTGTAATGGATAAGCTAATTTTTCTGCTCGAGAGTGTGATTGTATCTTGACGTTATATCTCCCCACGTTTGGTCCAACTTGGTCGCCTACACACTTTACGGTCCGGCACTATACTTGTTATCTCTCTCAGTTCTTGGAAAAAGTTTGCTTGCTGCCTTTACTGATTACCGGTCGTGGTTGCCAGTCTCCCAATTGTTTAAACAAACCAGTAATTCTGCCAACCTGATGGCTGGAATCCACCAGTTTGTATAACTTTAGCAACGCCATCTATTTTGATAGTTGAAAGCTCAACACACCGCCAGAGAGGGTAGGCAGAGCCTTAAATGTTATTGATAATATCAAGTGTAAATTGGGGGAGCTGCAGTTCCGCAGTCCCTATACGCGAGCTACTACTGTAAGGAAATAATATATAAAACATCAAAAATACAAATATTTGTTTAATGTTTAGTCCAGGTGCCTTCACAGCTCTAAATTTGGCTTTGTTTATTTCCTATAATAATCCTTTCTCTATATTACTTATACAAATCTGGTTCTAACTTGCATTGAGTTGGTATTTAAAAGAATATATAAGCCTCCAGTGATAAGCCATGAACCAAATATGACACCTCGCTGAAAGTGTTTTGGTATCTTAAAACTCAATGGAATACAAATCGTTTATCTATCTATATATATATATATAAAGAAAAGTCCTGACTCGCTGACTGACTCATCAGCGCCCAGCGTAAACCCTTGGACCTAGAAAGTTGAAATTTTGCACAGAGGTTCCCTTTATGATGTAGACTAGAATAAGGTCGTATTTTTTGAAATTCCCACAGGATAGGGAATAAAGAGGATTTATATTTTCGCTTTAAAGTTGCCTTATTTTCGTAACTATAATTGTTAGAGACTTCAAATTTGGCATGTAAGTAGGTAATTATAATCTTCTATAATAATAAAAGGAAGTGTTTGTTTGTCTGTGTGTGTGTGTTTGTTTGTGTGCGATGCCCAGCCAAATCTACGGCACGCAGAGATCTGAAATTTTTAAAATAGGAGGACGGAAGGAAATTCGATTGCACCTCGAAGCAAGATTTTTAATTAGCTTTTTAATTAGGTTATTTTTAAATTTTTTTAAAAGAAAATATGTTTTTTTTCTGGCTTAGAATTACGTTTAAGAGATACGGGTACCATGGGGGGGGGGGGGGGGGGTTAGGGGGAGATTATAATTCTTATACATCAGTGTGTCACGGGCAACGCCGTGCGGGATTGCTAGTCATAAATAAAATAAATGTCCAAAATAGTAGGTTTGTATCATTTTATTTTTATCTATACAAATAAAAGATAGGTAGTTTTTAAGCCTGTTTAAGATAAGTTGATTAAAACAATATTACCCAACGCAACAAAACCAATATTTAAGTAGATGCATGTAATGTCTAACATAAGCGGCGAAAATATAAATGGTGAATAAGGAAGACATAATTGATATGGGCTGAGCAAATTATATGTAATAAAATAACTGTAGCGTAGACAGCCTCGACAAATTTGAACCATTTTTAGCTTCTACCTGTTGAAACTGGACACATTTGACAAACATGAGAGCTGAAAAAACTCATATCGTGACTTAAATGTGCATTAAAAATGTAACTAGTAAAATATTGGAACCATTAAAAGTGGATCTTCCAATTGCGGATCAACTACTTATAATGCATTATCATACGTAATTAGCATACTAGTTGAATTTATTATATTCTACATCATTGTTTTAACTTTTGCTTCTCTATAACACTGATGTTATATTGCCGCAATTAAAAAGTAGCTTACCTATTGTTCAAGCTCTCAAACAAAGAGATAATGTGACTATTTGCTATGATTTATGAGTGACTGCTTTTGAGACAAAACTCGTGATGGCGTTTTTGAAATGTTATTATCTTTCTACAAGAGCCATTTTCAGTTTGACAACAGCTGTAAGTCAACACAATGAAGAAAACTAGAGACTAATATTTCCCACGTCATCACACTGGTGTTAATTACTCTGGAATACGATAATACCTTCAATCTAAAGTAGCATCACGGTAAGTTACTGTATTCATCTTTTAAAATAAAAGCGTAATTATTAATTACTTACATTAATGAGCAATAACATTGGTCCTTTTTTTATCATCTGTTTAAAAATGTACTCTATGTTGTAAAGTTGTCAGTGGCGCATACAGAAAATGTCTTTGTGGTAGGAGATGGGGGGCATTAAGTTATAATAATAATTATTATTATTATTAGAACCGCGTCTTACTACCCGTTCGGGTTATACGCACTTACGCTAATGTGTAATGGTAGGGTGATTGTGAGATGAAATGAAGGACCTACAGTTTAACGTGGAATCCGAACCACGGTGGCGACCTGGCATTCCACATTAAGTTATAATGTATGTACGTTTTTAATAGATTAAAATTCAATGGGTAACTTTAGTGTTAAAGCCTTTTGAATACCTTGTATTAAAATATAACCCAAACATTCGACACATTTGCAGTGGTATATTTTATACTTTTACTCCCGTGCTTAAAATTTTACTAAAACAATTTTCCTTAATGAGGGTGCTGGAGGACACTTTAATTTACCCTCTTTGGGTTCACTGCTGATATTTATCAACAATAATTAATTTTAGTTAGCCCCTGAAATGTTTCAGTGAGTGAGTGCTATTTTAGTCTGATTTTCAAAGGATTATTGTAGGCTTTTGATGGATACACCTTTTAGTTACCGAGTCGAATAAAACATTTCTAGAATGTCAAATTGTATTGACATTATGTTGGTGGTATGAAGTGGGATTCTTATTTTAAAAACACTGGGCTTGGTTTATTTTGTTAGTTTCAGAGCGGTCAATAAAATGTTTAACTTATCCCGAATATATTAAAGTAGCCTACATTTATAATATACAGTGAGCCTCCAACGTGGCTGTTTCCGTGATATGCATATTATTACTCATCCTAATTTTCAAATAATTTCACTAATGGGTTAGGAATAATTTAGGTATAATTTATATAAAATGTACTCACATTTGCGTGGAACTAAAGTAAGAAATAATTTAGGCCAAAAAAAAACTTCAGTACACCCGGCCGGGATTTGAACCCCAATCTCCCCTGTAATAGGCAAACCAGGCAAGAGGAGACTGATGCCTCACCGGCAAGTGCATAGAAAGATAGTGTTTGGGGGAGTGGGGTTTCATATATATTTACAAAAACTTTTATTAGTTAATGATATAGCAACATTTTCTAGTGGATCCGCCCTAGAAAAATTATTTTTCTACGACCTTACAGTCATCAGTGAGGGTGTTATTACAGTAGGATAGCCAATGTTTATAAACTTTTAGTTTAGTACAAAAGTAAAGCACATGGAGACATAATATACCTGTTTGCAAAAAAAAAAAAAAAAAAGAAGTTAAGGATGATTAATTTATTTTGCTTTTAAATATATAAGTACGTTGTTGAAGGAACAGTTAACTATTGCTTATTCAACAAACCATATTTAGATCAAATCTATCTGAATATAGCTCCATGGCTTGAGCCCACAAGCGAGCTATACCTACCGAGCGGCCGCAATAGTTGGCGATAATAGTGCTAACATTTTCGAATAGAGGGTGTCATGCTGTCAACATGATGAGCCTTTCAGCCGTTAATATAAGTTTTATAAACCGGGTCTGCTGCTTCTTTATTTAAGTAACTCCTCATTTGTCCTCACGAGGCTTAGTTTTACCCCGTTCCAGACCCACTGCTTCACAAATAAATGTTGGAAGTGCCGGGGACCAAACTCAGGATCACTGGATCTATAGACAAAAACTCTCACTACTAGACCACAAAGGTGGTCATCTAATTAACTAAAAACGAAACAGACTCATATGCCCCTCCGAATTGTTAGATTAGGGATGGATGTAGAGCTGATAGGGGAATAATTTTAAAAGGGCTGATCTTTGTGTTTCGATGAACATTTTACGTATCTTTTTAAGGTGGGGGTGCAGGGAACGCGAAGGTAAGTGTTTTGGCAGTTCTTATAGTAATGGGTTTTTTTTTCACATGGTAGTATCAACAGTTGTCGAATATCTGGCAAGGGTCTCCTGGAATTTCATGAAAACTTTTTCACTCAAGTTATAAAGGTTATTAGATAATACCCGCTATGCTCATTATAGATATTCAACAATTGTGTGTCATTTTATGAAGAAATTAAACTCTATGTTTGTATAGAAGCAAAATTTTATTTATTTTAGCAAAAAAGAAAAGTTTTGTCATAAAAACTGCAAAAACACTGACATTTACTATTGTTACTTACATCCCCATCTTAAGAGTTCAGAGAGCGCTTAGAAGCTTACATCTTTTTACCATAAACACTTTAGCTAGAAGGTGAGGGCTTATTTTATATGATTCTTAAATGTCAGTAGGAGACAGAGGACAGAGGACAGAGTGCATTGGTGGTCTAAGTTCACTGACAAAATAAATGGATCTGCCATGAGACAGAACACCTTATTATAATAATGATAAGTTTCACCGCTTCGGTAGATGCATGGTCTGAGGCGCCACTCTTGGAATAGACCTGTCTGCCGATGACGGGGAGATCAGGTCTCAAATTCCAGTCGGATATACTGAGTTTAAAAAAAAAACTCCCCTCTCCCTCCATGCAAATACACTTCCCGCAAATTCAACCTAACTCATCCTTAACCAGTGGCGACTCCTCCTTAAGTGCGCAGGTGCAAGTGCACCACTTATAATTTCACACAAAATAGTATTTAACATTATTTTATTTAAATAATAACAATTAACATTTCATAGTGAATCGATTTTTTTTTTTAAGAATAAATTTCTTAAAATTAGCTATGCTCTTGCGTTTTTCATTCTATTTACTATTCCACTGTGGTGACCTGGTGGTCTAGGGGTAAGGTGTCGGACTTCTATGCTGGCGGCCGGGGTTCAATCCTCGTCCCGGCACAGATTTATCTGATTTCCAAACCCTTCCTTCACCTCTGACAAGACACCTTGTGAATGTGGGGAATGCCAGGCCTCCTCCGTGGTTCGGATTCCACGTTAAACTGTAGGTCCTTCCTTTCATCTCACAATCACCCTACCATTACACATTAGCCTAAGTGCGTATAACCCGAACGGGTAGTAAGACGCGGTGCTAATAATAATAATAATAATAATTCCACCTGTTTTCCTGACTGCTAGCGCTGTTCTAGTACTTCTACTAAACTCCAGGGGCGGGCAACCATCTGAGCATGCGCATCGAGAAGAAGAGAGGTTGTTGACCTTGCAAGTTAGTTTTAAAGTGGACCTTTAACACATGGCCTGGTGCCAGCTTGATAGCGAACTTGGCGATTTGTTTTGATCAACCAAAGCATTACTACCAGTTATGTTTTTTAAAGTGTGGTTTTTCTTTTTAATCTGTACACAATTAATTAAGTACAATGATTGTTTAAATAGTAGTTAATTAGTTCATAATAATTTACAGATTTAGTGCATATTTTAAATATCAAAAAGAATTTTGCGCAAAACATCAATATAAAAAAAACTTGGTTTATGTAAATAGTTGTTATTTGTGAACGAGTTCGAGTTAGTGGCTTTTTTAAATATCGAAATGAATTCTGTGCAAAACATTTTACGAAAAAAATTTTCTTTGTGTACTCAAGAAGAAAAATTAGAAATTAAAAAACTTGGTAGACCGACACCAAATATTGTTCTAGAAAAACTAACAAAAACTAAAAATCGAGAGTTTACTAGAAAATTCAACGTAGAAACTTACAAAAAGCATCCATGGCTATGTGGTTGTAATGTAAAAAATGCATTGTTCTGCTTTCCGTGTTTAAACTCTTTGGTGGTGACTTATCTTGGACGAATTTAGGTATGACTGATTTGAACCATTTAAGTGAGCGAATTAAAAAGCATGAAATATCATTATTACACAAGAACAATTCTTTAGATTTGGCTGTATTTGGCAAGACCAAAATACGATCACAGTTAGATTCTGGCTACAGAAGAGCTATCGAGCTTCACAATAAAAAAGTGACTAACAACAGGTATGTTTTAAATATTATCCTAAACTGTATTCGATTCTATGGCGCTTTCGAACTGGCCCTTAGAGGTCATACGAAACTGATTCATCTTCTAGCCCTGGAATATTTCGTGGACTTGTCAATTTCAGTGCGGAGTTGGATGATGCTTTGAAAGGGCATTTAGAAAAGTCTACAGTTTTTAAAGGCACCTCTAGTTCAATTCAGAATGAAATACTTTAATGCATGCTGGATATTTGTCATGAAGAAATTTCAAAAGAAATTAATAATGCCAGTTATTTGGCTGTTATAGCTGACGAAACAACTGATGTCTCAGCTACTTTTCAAATGGTTAAATTTACCGATATATAGTAAACGGAAAGCCAGTGGAAAGATTTTGGAACTATGTAAATCCCCCATTTCATGACGCTGCATCTTTGTCAAATTGTCTCAAAGAGGAAATAGATCAACATGTAGAGAAAGAGCATCATAAGTTAATAGCACAAGCATATGATGGTGCTTCAGTTATGAGTGGATCTCTTAATGGTGTTCAGGCTAAAATAAAGCAGGCTATCCTAACGCTGCTTATGTTTACTGTCATGCACATCAACTAAATTTAATAATGTCAAATGCAGCTTCAATTAATCGTAATGTCCGTATATTTTTCGCCAGTTTAGGAGGATTTTGTACATTTTTTTCTAATTCCCCTCAGAGAACAGCGATTTTAGATGAAGTTGTGGGTAAACGTTTACCACGATCAGCACCTACAAGATGGAACTTTCATTCTCGAACAGTAAACACAGTTTGCGAATACAGAGAAGAACTTATCGAGTGCATGGATACAATTAAAACGAGAGATGACATTAAGCATATAGCTACAATTGAACAAGCGTCTGGTCTGAAGAGAACATTAGAGGATGATGTTTTTTTATTTTGGCTAACTTTTTTTCATAAAATAATGCCTATGTAGATATATTGTATAACCAGTTGCACAAAAGGGAAACTGATCCAGCGTTTGTAAAAAACAAAATAGATTGTTTCATAGAGGAAATTTCCAAAATAAGAAATAAAATAATATAACTGATGATCTTGATGAAAATAAAATAAAGCGGAGACGAAATGGAAGCCACACTCGTAATAGAGAGGCTAAAGAGGTTTGTGACGTCATCATCTGTCAAGCAAAAGACAGATTCAGCTTTACTGGTCATCTTGTTGCTGCAAATTTGTGTTTTTGCCAGAAAAGTTTTCTGATTATTGTAAGTTGTTTCCTGATAACTATTTAGAACTCACAACAAATTCGTACCCATTTTTAGATGCAAAAAAACTACGCACAGAGCTAAGTATCATTTATGTCAGGGATGAATTTCGAAATATGACTGGCGCTTTGACTCTGTTCTCATTTATAAATGAAAACAATTTAAGTGAAATTTTTGAAGAATGCCTAAAACTTTTAAATATTATTATAACAATCCCTATGACAACGGCAGAAGCAGAAATATGTTTTTCTACACTAAAACTGTCAAAACATTTTTAAGAAATACTTATGCACCAGGAAAGGTTGTCAGCTCTTGCCATGCTGTCTGTCGAGAGAAACTTTATTATGAACATTTCAGACTTTAACTTAGAGTCATTGAGAAATTCGCAAAATCTAAAGAAAGAAGAATGGAGTTTTTATTTAAAGTAGCTTGAGGCGTTTAAGATTAAATTGTTGGGTGTTTTGTAAATAATGTCTTAATTTATTATGTGAGTAATTTATTCTAAGGTGTTTAATTATTTATGATTGCGCCAGCAAAGTAAAAGATTGTAATAATGTAGGTGTGTTCAATTTTTTTAAATTAAATAAAAATTAATGTTGGTTTGTAATGTGCTGTAAATAACAGCTCAGAATGTCAGTAATTTACTAAAATTTGGTATATTTTTAGCTGTAAATATTTTTACCATCAAAACTCGTAATTGTATAATATGGATTTTTCTTTTAAAGGTCGAATCCTATATTTGTTTCGAAGCTACACACACCCGTACTGCTGTGAAATATTAGCCTAAGTAAAACATATGTAAATATAGATAGGTATGATATATTAAAAGTGTATATATCATATTTTAGAATATTTGAATTGTGCACCACCTATTTCTTTGGTCACGAGTCGCCACTGTCCTTAACCAATTAACGTAATTAGTGCATAGGCGTATAACTCGAATGGGTGCTAGACAAAAAAGATATAAAAGTTTCGAATAAATTTTAGCACATTAGCTTGCAACGATACATTAGTAGACTTCAAAACGTAATAACGCGAAGGTGACCTGGCGGTCTAGGGGTAAGGTGTCAGACTTCTGTGCTGGCGGCCGGAGTTCAATCCTCGGTCCCGGCACAGATTTATCTGATTACCAAACCCTTCCTTCACCTCTGACAAGACATCTTGTGAATGTGGGGAATGCCAGGCTCTCCACCGTGGTCGGATTCCACGTTAAACTGTAGGTCCTTCATTTCATCTCTCAATCACCCTACCATTACACATTAGCGTAATGCGTATAACCCGAACGGATAGTAAGACGCGGTGCTAGTAATAATAATAATAATAAAACGCGAAATATTTATAGTACTTTTTAGTGTCATTAATATAAGTTAATTGACGTAATGATGTTTAATGAGTTTTAATTTCTCTTTATATGTATATGTATCACAACTTTTTTCTTTAGGTACAATATAATATCATATCTTTTACACATTAATCTTAATTTATTGCAGATGGTTAACTTTTATAGGACAAAATAACAAATATAAATCCAGATTGGTGGGTAAGAGGGACTAAAGGTTAGGCTCATACTGTCTGGTTTGTTGATGTTCGAATCCTCACCGGTTGTGATGAGGCTGTTTTTTTTAGTACACCCATTCTACACGCTAATGTGGATGCATTTCTCGTTTATACTCGATTAGTGTAATTTAATGCGAATAGACAGGATAAGAAATATTATATAGAGTGTTAGTTGAAAACACTAACTCTTCAAATTATTGTTTCAAAGTTAACTAACATTATGAAATAATATTCCAAAACTAGTTTATTTTGTTTCTGAAGACTTCAGTTCACCATGTCAACTCGTCCTGCGACCTCGCTGGCTCTGTGGGTAACTCTGGCATCCACCGCGCTCACTGCTGCGTTGGTGGCGCGGTGGTACGGCCGCTGGAAGAACAACGTCCTCCAGTCAAGTGGCGCCGCGTGGGGGAGTTATTGGAACTAACGCTTTACCCGCTCAAGTCCGGCCGTGGTATCGATCTGGAGGAAGCGGACTGCGCCGAGCTGGGACTGGTACCACGGACAAGAAACCCCTCGTTCTTAGGGACAGGTGCGTTTCGGAGCTTTCAACTGGATTTTTGTTTTGTGGCCCAAGCAAAGTTTTTATTGTATTTCCATTATTGTCTTTAATCAAATAATATGCTTACACTATTTTAAAATTAAAACATTTTTCTTAGCCAAGAGATATGAAAGGCGAGTCTCAGTAATTGATATTTTTCAGGCAACTTCTTGCTTGAGGGATTCGTATTCGTATCTAGCCAGCGACTTCAAGCGAATATTTATCAAAAAGGACACGAGTGGTTCGAACTCTCCTATAATTAGTAGATCACAAGTGTTTCAAACCCGCCTTGGTGGCGTAGTTGGTTAACGTGCTTGTCGTGTTGAGCTGACTGCTGAGGACGGGGAGATCGAGGTTCGAATCTCGGTCGGGTGAACTGGGGATGGTTTTTCCTAAATGGTTTTCCACTCTCCCTCCACGCAAATGCGAGTTCACTTCCTCTAATTTAACCTTCCCAATTCCTAATCCATTAGAGTAATTAGTACTTAAAGCGTATAACCCGAACGGTTAGTAAGACGCGGTGCTAAATAATAATAAAAAAGAGTGTTCCAAGTATCTCAAAATTCAGCAATAAAAAAATCTAAATATATTAATTAGATCTCTATGCATCTAAAAACTGTTATTCGAATGAGTAGTGAAGTGGCGAAAAATAAAGTATACTAGTTGCTCTATGAACTGTAAAACTCTCTCCCACCATTCGAAAAATGTCCAGTACATCATGATAGAGATTAGAGATAATGTTATGATCTTATCGTTACTAAATTTAAAAAAACGTTTCTTTCAATTTCAAGTTAAAATATCTCTTATTTCTCCTTTGATTAGAAGTTGATATTTTTCTTTGGTGATCAAGTTAGACAGAAAACAAATGAATACGACATTTAATAGTGAGACATTATATGCATAGAGCATAACAATGGCTCAAGGGGTTTAAGACGTCGTTCTCGAAATATATCTCAACATTTTAAAGAGTACTTTCTAGGTACTCAAATTACTTGATATGAGCTATTAAACAAAAAATATTTTGGCTGGCCACCATATTGAAACGGATGACCAGATCTAAAAAAAAACGTACGTTTGACCTAGGTTCTAAGAATGTCCCTGCCAAACTTCATTAAAATTGGCCAATTCATTTATTATCTATCGCGGAACAATCAATCAATCAAACAAACAAACAAACAGACATATTTTTGATGTAGCTGCCATCTTTAAATTTATAACCAAATCGAGAAATCTTGTAGCTACGTTGCTCGGCTTAGAATGAAAAGTAACAAAAATTAAGACTTATGACACACATTTTTTTAATACTAATTATTATGTCAACATTTGACTTCAAAACAAGATTAATTCTAAAACCGATACAACATCGAGTCTCCCCTGGCCATCAGTTCATCCCTGTGAAAGAATAAAAACCAAATTTCATGAATTTTACAGGACATTATTAATACATGCCGAGAACATCTGGAACCCTAAATTCGGTTGGTAAAGGCACTACCGACTGAGCTCAGTAGTTGAACGTACCCACCCATGAATCAAATTAATTGTACCCAGGACGGAGCTGTAAGTAAACGTTGGCTTGCGGTTCTTAAATGAACAAGTAAACTTCAGTCACACTGAAAGGTAGCAAACTTACCTTGACGGACTATACTATGGCCCTATCTTATAAACTTATAAGGGTAAACGAAGGGTATATCCCATATGAGTAGTGACATAAAAGGTTACGGAAATTAGAAAGTTTTAACTACTGTAGAACTCAGATGTTAACTTGAAGCAGAGATTACAATAATTCGTTACTAATATTATTGTTCTTTATGACTCAATAATAGCATACAATTTTTGTTTGTTTAGCGACTTAAAAAGGTGAATTTCAATTTGATGTAGTATTAGTTGAAATTTTGAGGAAAGGGGTATACAGATATCCAGGAACTTCCCCTCTACCCTTTCATCACCGCTTTCGGCTACGTGCCTACAGTGATATATTATTAAATACATTAGTAGTAAAGGAGGAAATATGGTGATAATTGGGTTAAGGGAGGGGGCTAGAGGCACCACAAACACCGGGAGTTTGAAGGGTACGGATTGGGCAATAACGTTTTTTTGAACAATAGTTATTAAAAAAGGTTTTTATGGTAAAATACTGACACTAATCTCAAAATGGTGCTAACCATAGTTCCCCTTTCATCGAGGAGCGTCAGTGAAAGGGGAAGGTAAAATATTGGTCAAAAAGTTAATATGGTGTGATTTTTAAATATCATAATTACTGTGAATATTTTAGGCAAAAACTAAAAGTATTACAAGGAATAGACCCACCACAAGAGGAGAGGGGAAAGGAGGGGAGGGTTCTCCAAGGTTCACATATTTAGTTACTCTTTTTTAAGTAGATAAAAATAAAATATTAAATAAAATTACATAAGAATAACAAGCAATAAAGTAAACTAGTATCCACACCACGTATTTCTCATAGTTCATGCCCAGCCACCAGCTGGGGCTTCCTCTTGAGGAACTCACTGGAAGGTAAACTGTCTCTCATCAGTCTAAATAATCATAGCTGAAAATTGTCCGAGAGCTTGTACAGTGGACAGGCCAGACCCTCTTTTGCATTGGTCACGAGCTCAAATCTTCACAGGCCAAACAACTACGCACCAGTTTAACATGAAGAGAACAATGAAATCAAATGAATATGTTTTAGGGAAAATCAACATAGAGGCTGTGTAAATCATTATAATTACGGCGCTGTCCGTATGGAGGGGACCTGTTATTACAATGATTTGCATCCTGTATGTTGATATTCATTTAAATTTCGCTTTAATTACAACCTTGCAGTTTGTACTTGGCAGAATTACAGCTCTCCCGATACGCAGATGTGTGGTGGTATCTGATAGCTCACGATAATATTGATAGCTCATATTTAGCTGACGATTCCACACGTTCATCCCAGAATCAGCCTGAAACTATGAGGGAAGATTGACCATGAGCCCGAAACGAGCCTCAGTGGAAGAGCTTTGTGCGTTAAGTCAAAGCTCCCAGGCTCGATTCCCATGTCCAGATATCATTTTTAACTAATTTAAATCAATTAATCTGTTTTTTTTTTTAAATTCTTATGAAAGCTGAAGGGTATATAGATCTCGATTTGCTTGGTGCTATATTTAGTTTGATTAGTTGTGAAATTCTTAGAAGAGGTGGACCTGGTGTTCGCCCTTGGTAATGGGCCCAGTTTGAGAACCTGAGGGGACTGACAAGGACTATTAATTGTAATAGTACAATGTGTGCGTATCGGACCATTGGTGATAACTCATAAACTGACGATAGTTCAACCCTGGCTACACTACTACCTGCCTTACAAGCCACAACAGACGAGAGCGTACGATGCTTTGCAGGTTCTTCTTGGCGTACAACGCTTCAAGCGGAGAGTTCGTGACGGCGCGAGGGCATCCCAAGATGGTTCTCATCCAGGTGGTCCCTCGGGAGGACGGTGACGTCACTTTCTGGCGCCAGGAATGTCCGAGCTACGGGTGCGACTGCCGACCGAGGGTAGCGCCGTTGAGAAAAGAGAGTGCACGTGAGTGTTGTTTAAACTATTTCCCAAGTCTGGCTTGGATCAAGTTCCATCACAAGACTTACAAACTAACTTAACGTAGCACAAAACACCAAAACTTGTCCCCCATCATTTAAATATATATGTTAATTTCTAGGCGAATGAAACCTGATTTATCCTATCGGTGAGCAGGCGGACTAAATGGTGGGCTCATCTAATTTTGTTTGTCTGTGATGGTAAGGTTAGGGCTCAAACTAAGATCTGGTGTATAGTGTTTTTTTTTCATAAATGGTTTACCACTCTTCCTAAAAGTAACCGCAAGTATATTTTCTTTAAATGATGCCTTATAAATTCTTACCCCAGTACCACAATTAAAATATAACAAATATTGAGATCTTTTCTCTCTTTTCTCATTCAAGTCAGACATCCAAATACAGCCCTTTATTTTCAAGAAATGTTCAATATTTGATCGTGACATGGTTTATCATTAACTAGCACCAACATACATTTTAATAGGCATTTGTTAATAACACCTGTGTTTCATATGATGAGTATCGTTCTATCAGATCATGTCCACCAGGAGCGCTGTATTAAATTTAACCCGCTTAATTGCTAAATATCATGTATAGTCGTATATTCCACTACTGTATTTAATAGTACCTAGAGATGAACATTTTCCTTGGTGGCTGCTTGTGGCCCACTAAGCAGGTGAAGGTGTTAGGTTGGGATTGGTAGAACCTCAATTCTATCTCGTATATACATAAAGCCATCAAATAGGCTGTTGAGCAACGAGCGGGGGAGAAGGGAAAGTTTTTATAAAATACCTAATTAAATCTTTAAATTATTTAAATTATCTGAAAATACTATCGAAACAAATTTTTGCCATTATTTATCAAACTTTTTCGGTTAATAGCTCAGATCATTGAATCCTATCGGAAGGGGTGTATTTTGTTCAGGTTTTGGTTATAGAAACGAAATACTGGTCTACAACAGAACCGACGTTAATAGTACAGTGTTGTGGTCTAAACATGAGTGTGAGAAGAGAACTGAAGTAGTTGTTATTGTTTTATTGTAGCTCAATTGATAACGGGCGTATAACCCGAACGGATAGTGAGACGTGGTGCTAAAAATTAATAATCAATGTTTCTGGTATTAATGACCTTATCATAAATTAAACTGGAGTGGAAGCTTTAAGACTTAGTATATCTCGATTCAATTCAATTATTTTTTCATCCCCAAAATTCAAATTTTTCCAATGAGTAAAATTTGTATCATATGTTTAACTAGGCTCTATACCGTCTTAATTGCTATTTCATTAGTGTGAATATCCAGATAATTACTTGGTGTGAACCCGCAAGCGAGCTACATCGACCGGGCGACCACCACATTTAGCGATAGTAGTGCTAATATTTGCGGTTAAAGGTGTCATGTGGTCAGCACAACAAGCCTTCTGATTGAAAACTTAGTTTTCTAAACCGAAGCTGCTATTTATTTATTCAAGTAGCTAATTTGTCCTCACGAGGCTGAGTTTGATCCCGTTCCAGGCCTACTGCTTCACAGAAAAATGTTAGATGCGCTGGGATCGAATCCGGGATCTGTGGAACTGTAGCCAGGATCTCTGACCACTACACTACAGAAGTAACCGTGAATATCTGGATAAACTAGTAAGACGTGGTGGAATTAAAAAAAAACCATTGGCACTATGATGATTGCTTGGTTCAAACTAAAAATAATTACTTTATACAAGATAATAGTAGTAATTGTGACAATTTCGGACTTCGAGATTAGGATGGATCTTGATGTTTTATGTGCTACCGAACTGAACAAATAAGGTCTTAAAATTCTGTATTTAAAAAAAAAATCTTTCAGTCTGTAGGTTACTTGGATCTACAGCCAGGATGGTTTGATAGATTTCGTTCAAATTTGATATTTATACGCTACTAGCAGAAGTACCTGGCATTGCCCGTGGTAGCTACGCAATGAATTGCGTGATTACCCCCAGTAACGCTTTTATTTGCTTCAAACATACAGAAAAAACTCTTCATCTTGTTTATTCCTATTCAGTTTTTAATTAATTTAAAAAATCAAATCAAAATTGTACAATTCTGGCTTTAAGGTGCACATGTTCGTGCTTAGAAGCTACAGTAGCCCCCATGGCTTCTTTGGTGCTGACTGACAGTCGGCATTTAGGTACATACCTAAATTTTGACCATCAGAAGTGACAGCTACTAAACACATGTTTTTGTAGATCATATGGTTCGCCATAGGGATACATAATTTGGTCTGGTAACTTTCCAAAACTATTATCTCTCAGCTGTGAGCTGTCAGTCAGCACCAAAGAGGCCATGGGGCTATTGCACTTATTTTTCAATTTCAGACCTGTGCGTACGGTGGATATCGGGCAACACTCATGATATACATACAGACACACAATTTTTCATTTTATGAATATAGACAGGAGAAGAATCTATGGCCATACCTTTAGGAGAAATAGTGGTTTTAATTAAAGCTCTAAGATTTAGGGTCGTTTACTGGTGTCTGATTTTTGAAAATTTTAAAAATTTCGAAAATGGCTCTAACAATTTTGTATAAAATGAGTACTCATAAAATGTTTTACATGATAAATAAGAATGTATGTTTGTTTTTATAAAATAATCATCTAGGAATAGCTTACTGATGAATAATGTACATGTATTTATGATTAATTCGGTTTAAAATCTATATCTGATATGTGTTTCATATGAGTAACAAAATTATATGTTGTTTTTTCTGAGTAAAATTTATTTTAGGGTGTATTTCTGATAATAGATTTTTGAAAATTATGTTACAAACTATATTAAACTAGGTATATGAGAAACTATGTAGGGTTATGTTCTACCATACATTTCAAGCTATCACCATATCAGAAACTAAGATTTATAATTTGCAATCACAAAGCATGGTTTTGGAAACCTTACCCTCTTCGTAGCCTGATAAATATATTGTCGCTCACTTGGAAGTTTAAGGTTGGAGGTCTAACACTTTATCTCAGTCGGTAGAGTTTTTTTAGCTGAGCTAAGGGATCTAGGTTATATTCCTGGCATTGTCTAAAATATATCATTGGTGGAATTTGAGTTTCCCCTTTCAAAGTGATGAATTAATGGAAGGGGTCTTGATGTTGTCCGTTCTGAAATTAAGTTTATAAGTAATGTGGTGATATAATCAGCTGGTTCATAATGTACACGTTAAATACCTCAAATAAATAAAGATAAGGTGGGAGTGTATGTGACGCGAGAAAAGGTCGGCGTTTTCTTGTGCACTTTGTATAGCAAAACTTTTTTTTATCCAAAATAAATAAAATATTTCCCCAGCAGAAACATAAGTTTAATTTTATTCACATGGTGACCTCAACAGTTCTTTAATATTTGTCAAGAGTTTCCTGTAATTTAGTGACACTTTTTTCTCTTCATTTAAAAGCTTTCTTATCTAATGCCGCTATGATCCTGACAGATATTCAATAATTGTTGATATAACCATGTGTAGAAAATTAAACAATATGTTTCTACTGGAGATATAGTTTATTTATTTAGCAAAAAAAATAATTGTTTGTTATACAAACTTCAAAAACATTGGTCTTAGACCGCGTTCCCTACATCCCCACGTTAAGAGTAATAGCATCGATTTCCCTGGATGTTGGGAGAAGGTGGTGGTTCCATGTTAATTGCCTGGAGGAAATAATTACCGTCTCACAGCAGCCATCGCTCATATATAATTGGGAAATGGCTGTCTGGCAATCGAGGAGAAAGGTCGTGGGAAATTGCAAAGTGGTGTGAAGGTTCAGTAGGGCGAGCTCCTCATGCACGTTTAAATGCTCCCTTGCCGTCGATGCCATGAGAAATGAGTAACTTATATTTCTGAAATGCACCAACCCAGTTTTCAGTTCAACTCAGTTCACGCAGACATTCATAAAAATGACTTAAGTATATTTTTAAATAATAACAATAATAATAAAACATAAGCTCTTAAAAATAGTGCACAAAGTATTAACATCCATCTCACTATTAGAGAATTCGTAACTGCCCCGATATAGTGACTTTAAAATATTTATATTTAAACACCTATTTATTATTATTATTATTTTATTATTATTGATTTACATTTTTAGTAGGGCCTACGCTATTTAAATACACAACATAGATTCCTCAGATAAGAATAATCTTAGTACGGTAAGAGTTTATTCAAATAAAATCGTGTCGTCATAGCGTTTGTTTTTAGTTAATTATATATCAGTAACGTTCTAAAACATTTCCCTAAATAAATTAGTCTTCTTGGGCAAGTAATTTAACAGGCTAGTTAACGCAATCCTGGTATAGCTGCTATAAATACAATTGATGGCTTTCACCCAATTCAATAAATGATGGAGGGGCTAGGGATCTCAGATATGACAGCTGTAGAGTTAACGCTTCAAATTGTTGTAGTTTAACGTGGACGTGTCTAGATGTGTAATTTTGAAGAGGTGTGCAAGAAATGGTCACATACTTATAGGCCATGAACCCCAAGCTGGAATGCACTTGTGTAGTGAAAGAATAGTCAATTTTTAGGAACGAGCACGCGTCTCATTCTTGTTACAGTCTTGTTTGTAGATTTAAGCGTGGTTTTCACGGCGATAGTAAACTGTGTTAGTTGCTACCACGATAGAAACTATCACGATACTCTCATCATATAAACAAGCTAACTATCACTCTCTCACTGTCATGATAGTACTATCGCAAGATTAAACTCACCACACTTTGGCTTGTCACCTCAGCTATCACCTCAACTATCATCGTGAAAACGTTTAACAAATCACTCTCATGATAGTGGAGACCATTTTGTGTTTTTGTTTTGAAGAAGCTCTGATATTTTATGGTTGTAGTTCATTGTTTTCTATGTTTATTCTGTTTGTTTGCCTTTTCCGTTATGTGTGCATAGTGTACAATTAAATAACTTGCGTTATGTCTGCATTCGACATCACAGTGTTTTGTCACTTACCGTTAAAACAGCTAACTAACGTGATAGATGCTATCTTACACTTTCGTGAGCGTTACTATCGTTATAGTACTCTTGGGCTGTTTTCAGGATTGCCCATATTGGTAAAGATTGGGTTTAGGGATTCGGGTAATCCCTCGTGTAGGGACTAAGGTGTATAAAAGGCCAGATAAAGGGTTCATGGGACTGTATGATGTAATAAAGACTTGCTCGTAATGTTTATACTTAACTTATGTACAGTACAACTTGTAACTATCCTCATACAGTTCATACTCGTTTTATAATAAAAGTCCAAGGAAGAGAACCCATTGCCTTCTACCATCGTTTACGGAATTGCTATCCATCAATCTTTATCCTGGAGTTGGGGTCGGCAAACGTCACTAGTAAGAATCGGGCCGAGTATCTCTGCTCTGTTGGAAGACCACGCAGTGCAGTGCAGTTCTCTTGCATGCACGTTGTCACCTCTAAAGCGACAGGTTTTTCTCGGCGTGTAACGCTCTACTTTAATTAAGCAGCCGGGTTTTATGAACGTGGTCTCTAAGGGTACGGCCAAACTGGCTGGGCGAGCGACTAAAAAATAAAATAAACACATTGATTGTAATTAGAAGTGGCCAGACTGGAGCGACCCGAGAGACGTGCTTGAAAGATATAACTGGTTGTTCTATTTTTCAAGCGTACGCGCTCGACCCGGAACAGTCTAGTTTACAGGCTCTAGGCAATATTATTGTATGTTGGTTCATCGATTGCTAGGAAAACTTCTCAATTTGACATGATATTTTTTAAAATAATTATCTATAGGCTTAGCACACTTGCTACTAACGGCCTAATTCAATTGGTAAGATCATAAACCATACCTGTATATATGTATGATTTATGATCTTACTCATTAAATTAGGCTGTTAGTAGCAAGTGTGCTAAGCCTATAGATAATTATTAAAAATATATATAATGTCAAATTGAGAAGTTTTCCTAGCACTTGATGAACCAACTTACAATAATATTGCCTAGAGCCTGTAAACTAGACTGTCTAGACACACACACACATATATATATATATGTTAAAATACTTCAATATTATAATCAAAGTAGGCCTATACAAATAATAATCACCAACAGCGCGGATAGAGGATGGGAAAAATACAACAATAAATCACCTGTCAAAAATAACCCTCAGTTCACTTAGCCAAGATTCGAACCTTTGCCTTCTCTTCAACAACTACCGAGAGCTAACTGCTAATCACGTGCTCTTTCGCTCGCAGTTTGGCCACGCAGTCGCTCAGTTGCTCGCTCGCACGCTTGTCAGTCTGGCCGAACCAATAACAAGCGGCAAAACTCACAAGTGACCATATTTTCTGGATGCAGCATGCTCTAACTCACAAGCGGCATTTTCTTCTGGACGCGGCACGCTCTAGCTCACAAGCGGCGTGGTTTTATTAGGCGTGGAACACTCTAATATCACAAGTGGAATACTCTTTTAGGCGTAGTAAGCTCAAATCATACAAGTGGCATCATTTTCTGGACGCATCACGCTCTCATGTTTAAAGTGGTCCTTTGACAATCTCGTTTCACAAATATACTCCACGCTAACCTTGCTAGATCCAACGCATGGCACTACATCCATCCCCAATTGTTGCTAGATGCGGGTCCATGAAGCAAACCTACCTTCACGTGCTTTGCTGTATGTGTCTGACTGTAGCATGTCGTTCAACGAGCTAGTGGAAACGGTAGACTGCGGGGAGGAGGCAGCCCTGTGGATGTCCCAGTACATCCAGGGACGTCCCGGCATACGTCTGGGGTACCACTTAATCCCTGTCGTCTCTAGAAGAAGAGTGTCGGTGGGTGCATTGGCCGCCTTCCATGCCGTTTACACCAGCCTCACTGACCACGACACGGTATATATGGAGATTACTCGCAATGTTTTATTATTATTATTATTATTATTATTATTATTATTATTATTATTATTAGCTCAGTCGTTAGCGTGCCTGTCTAGTTAGCTAAGAGTCCTGGGTTTGATTCCTAATATGGCAATTTTTTTTTATCATGGGTGAAATGTGGGCTTCCCCTTTCACAGTGATTAATTTAACGACTGGGGGCTGGATGTTGTTGTCTGTTCTAGATTTAAGTTAGCTTATAAGTTATGTACTGATATACATCATTCTGTTCAGAAAGTGTATGTTAAATACCTCAAATAAATGAAAAATGAAAATAATAATAATTTTAATTATTAACTTACTGGTATTAAGTTAGAAGTAGATTATTATTATTATTAATAATATTAGCACCACGTCTTACTACCCGTTCGGGCAATACTCACTTACGCTATAGGTCATGGTAGGATGATTGTGAGATGAAATGGAGGACCTAAAGTGTAACGTGGGTTCCGAACCACGGTGGAGGCCTGGAATTCTACATATTCACAAGCTGTGGCTAGTAACACTTCCATTATTTTTAATTTCTCATATCAAGAAAAAGTATTGTAGTCATGAAAAATCGAACTCGAGATTAGATTACGATATGTTTTACGAACCCAAAGAAGTGGATTTTACAATTCTGTCCCCATATCTGTCTGTCTGTCTATATGTCCCTGGTCATGGATCCGAAACGGTTGGACAGGCTTTGTTCAAACTTGATATTTAGATTTTATAGAACTATACCTCAGAACATTTTTTATTTTGATACTAGCCCTCAAATGAAGAGGAGTTTCCTTATGAGTGACTTTTTTTAAAAATTTTGAAAATTAAAACGATTAACAATTTTGTTTAAAATGCATTTATAGGATTTTTTTGACATGACAAATAACATTTTATAACTAAGTTGGCTTTTGGGCAAAAATATGTTGAAGGGTAGTTTACTGCGGGAAATTGTTGAAAACTCTAATTCGAAAATAACTATTATTTTGTCCAAAATTTATATCTGGAGATTATGTGGTATGAACTATATGACAAATAACAAGTATACATTTTGTTTTTGGTGTAAAAACTCATGTATGTGTAGTTTAATGATGACTGAATTTTCAAAAACTTGAAATGTGTTTTAAATATGTCTAACGATTTGGAAGTGTTTGACATTACAAATAACACCGTGTACTGATTTTTGTGGTAAAAATTTGTCTGAGGGTGTTTTATGATGACTAATTTTTTTTCTTATACTATCCTAAAGGCGTATAGCTCGAACGGGTAGTAAAACGCGGTGCTAAAAAAATCTTAAAAATGGATCTAATGATTTTGTTTGAAATGGATATTTGGAAGTGGTTGATTTCCCAAATAACAGTGTATATTTTGTTTTGGGATTAGTATTTTTTTGAAAATTTTTAGTGAATTTTTAATATTTTGAAAATACCTTTATTTATTTGGTTCAAAATAGATATCGGGAATTATAATGAATAATGTTTCCTAACTTTCTAAAATACATTAATCTAAGGGTAGTTTACTCATGACAAATAATATAAAATATGAGATTTTTCCAAAATAGCCTTGAAGATTGAGATAAAAATGGGTATTTGGAAATAGTTTTTCATAATGAGTAAAAATGCGTTTTATTTTTACAAATTACAAAGTATTTTAGGGTGGCTTACACACAATTTATTTTGGAAAATTTGAAATTTGTTATAAAATCAACAATTTATTTTAATACTTTATAGATAAAGATTCTTTTATTGTAACTAACCAGATTATGTGATTGTTTTATGAGTAAGAGGTAATTTACTAAAAACCTGTTTTTGAACATTTTCATCGAAACTAAAATAAACAATATGAGAAAGTTAGTGTGATAGCGTCATACAATTTATTTATACTAACTTATTATAAAAGTATTATTTTAATATTAATTTAATCGTCATTAGGCCCCTACACTACTATTTTTACTTTTTCGCGTATTACTACCTATCTGGCTTGTCACATGTTTACACTCATGGAAGAGAGGATATGAAGGTATAATATAGAAAGAATTTACTCAAAGTTTTGTGGATTGATAAGAAATTGCATTTTTTTTTAATCCTTAGTACACCCTGTTGTGATTCGAACCCAATGCCAGCCCCGTTACCAGCAATCCAGTATATTATGAGAGTGATGCCTTAAGCAATGCACACACCGATTCTGGCCTCTGTTTAATTAAATTAAATCTACTATTAATTTTAGTAATATTAGTACATTCAGTGGTGTTGGATGGATTGTTTACAGGGGCAAGCTCCACTTGATGACACTGTACTAGTAAATTGTTTTCTCTCGTTTAATATTAAACGTGCCTTTGAAAACCGATACCCACATATACTCGTTCAGTTAGCTATTGTTTGTGTGAGTGTTATAATGGATACAGTAACCCCATGGTTCTTTGGTGCTGACTGACAGCTCATAGATGACAGCTGATGGCTTTGAAAAGCTACCAGACCAAATTATGTATCCATACGCCTAACCATATGATCTGCAAAAACATGTTTTTAGCAGCTGTCACTTCTGACAGTCAAAATTTAGGTATATACCTAAATGTTGACTGTCAGAAGTCAGCTGTGAGCTGTCAGTTAGCACCAAAGAAGCCACGGGCTACTGTACCTAGGGGGAGGAAATAACTTATTAATACAGTTCCGTCATTCCTAGATTTTCCTGGGAGAAACTCATGACCCACCAATAGCAATAATATTAATAGCAATAATTGTTTAAGGCTCGGATAATTGTTTTACACACTGTGATTCTAACGGGAGTTTTTTACCATCCTTGCTTCTTGTGGGAAAAGGTAGATTTTTATTAAAACTTGTCTTCCTCATCCTGTGTACTTAGATTAGCGTAATTTTAGGAAAGTCCCAAAGGCTTCTAAAACTCTTAGCATAAAAATAACACTTTGGTTACTCATAACTAAGATTGCTGATCATAGCAGTCTTGTACTTATTGATATTAATTAGACACATAGGTGGTAAGGCAGGCTAAGACGTAATTCAACCTCATCTGGTCTAGTTTGCCGTTAACAGGAAGGTTGGGATTGGAATCCCATTCGAGTGCTCCTGAGTGTGAATTTTCTTAACTGATTCTTCACACTTCCTCCCGACAAATGCGGGAGCATTTCTAATAATGTTAACTTATTATTCCTTGATCCACCAGTATAAATATTCAGATAGCCCGGGTAGACAATAATAAACGGAAAACACGCGCAGACATGAATATAATTATATATAAATATAGCATTGTGTGTGTGTGTGTTTACATATATTATGTATATATAATATATGTTTATTATATATATAATATATATTTTATATATATATATAATATATACTTTAGCTTTTAACAAATAACCAACTTTAGAGGTCGAATAGTCTAAGGCATCAATCTAGTGTTAGACTGGCCTGCTGATGATGGGAAGATCGGGGTTAAAATACCGGTTGGGTCTACTAAGGGTGCTGTTCCCTAAATGGTTTCGTATTATCCTTCCATGAAAATTTGGGTATATTACCTCTAAAATGCTTCCTTCCTCATCCCTAACCCATTTCAATAGTTATAATGTATAAGTATAGCCTGATTAGGTAGTAAGACTCTATAATATATAAATCAAACGTTCACTAACACCTAAAATCACATTTATAGAAGAGTCTACCTGCTTTCACGAATATATTGGAATAATAAACTCCGACTCCACAGAGATTCGAGCCAACAAATTATCTTAAATGTTAGCACAGGTCTTAGGGGGGGAAAAACTCCTTAGGTGAGCCTGGCCACAGCATGAGGCTTGTGTCTAGAACATCTGGTTGATTTACTCTCTCTGGAAGAGATGCGAGCTTTTCTTACACTACGTTTTACTGTGAATGGTTGCATACGTGTCGAATACCCATGTGCATATGTACAGTACATTTCCAAGAAAAACCTTTTAGGGCTTATAAAAATGAATGTCATCTAGTCAAGAATATATTCTATAGGAGTAGGAATATGGTAGAAAGAGACTTTCAGAAAATACGAGCATGATTTGTGGTCAACATTGATTATATTATATATATATATATTTATATTATTATATATATATATATATATCTGTATTTATATATATTTATATATTTGAACTATTTTATAAGTATTGATAATATATATCAAAAGAGTCAGCTGCAGATAGCACAACTTGATGCATGAGTATGGGAATTTAGATCTTGTAACGTTTATAGCTGTTACTTAATAAGGTTTTTCCTATGGAAATTGGACTGTATGTGTCTGATGGCCCATAACGGTGGACAAGCTGATTGTGTTAGAGGTGTAATTTGATCACTAGTCGATGTTAAAATACTGTTTATTATCTGATCGAAAAATGATTTTATGGTGAAATATATCACAGCATTTAGTAATATACTTCAAATATGTTCGTGAAAAATCAAAGCTTTCTTATTTTTTTAAAAAGAAACGAACGCTATTTTGGGTGTCGAGGTTGAAGTATTGCACTCAATTATAAAATAACACTAATAATATGGCATTATTGCCATCTCATCCCGTGGGCATAAGCGTAACCAGCATTCTTACAATGGGGTTGCAGTCTAAAAAAAATTAAAATGTTATTTCAACAAAGAGCCATCATATAGCCTCAGAACCAGGCATTAACTTAACATCCCCCTGCCAAATTAATATAATATACTTTCCCTGTCCATGGTTTGATTTTCCAATAATGTTTTGCAAGCTTGTTTTCCTCCTAATTTTTTTGTGCATTTTACAAATGCCCTAATAGTATACGACAGAAAAATTAAAGGACACATTGTTTTGATTTTACTTTAATGTTCTTTACCTTATGAAAACATTGCTTAATTTTCAAAAATTCAAAAATTTATACATTTAGTTCCTAAAGAAATAACAATGGAATATTTTATTGATGAAATTAAGAAGTTCCTTTACCAATAAGTTTTTTTCTATAAACAGTAATTGGGAAGTAAAATAGTGTAAAGTTTACAGTGGCATTTTCCTAGTAAAATGTACAGTAGGCCTACCTTCTTTACAAAGTAATAAATAATATCTTCGATTTCTTTTTTTCCATAACAAAGTCGTCAATAAATGGGACCACCAGATAATTAAATCTTTATTGGTTTATTTTGTCAAACGCAACTTTGATTTTAAACTAGTATTTTTTGAGAAGCTCTTCTTACACGAAGAGTTCGTAACTGTGATGACTAAAAAATTCTGGAGGAGACAATCAAAACTTTCGTAAGTTTTCCTCTTGTCTAATTCTGCCAACCTTTTCAGCCAGTAGTCACTCATATTGGTAGGTGGGAGGTTTTGCACCCTCTTATCTCTCAGCAGCCTCACTTCAGTTTCCAGCTCAGAAGTATTTAGATTGAAGTTTTTACTCAAGAGCTGGATGCTATTTGATGTGCATCCTTAAAGTTTGGGTTTCATTATCTTTCCTACATTTTTGACTACCTATTTTGTTTCCTGTGAATGCCTTAAGTTCTATCCTTGTGAGAGAGAGTCTACCAAAGGTTGTTGGTGAAGCGCTTGATTTCGTCTTGCTTGGTATTGTTAGTAGCAGTTGTGTCAGAAATTTCGTTAAAAAATACATTGCCCTTTTCTTGTTTCCGGCACCAAACTGATTATTTTTTTAAGAATCCTTCAGTTGTAGCGTATTTTATCTTAATAGGCTGTTCATCAGTCACATTTCAAATAAAGTTTCAGACAGGTTTTATACCTCATCTATGGCCTCACAAAGCTCCATGGTTGATGACTGAAAAATGTTGCTGGTTTTAAGCAGAATCTGAAGGATTGTCTCTTTTATTTATAAACTTACTTTAAAATCAAACAATTGCATTTGCAGCAATATCTCTTTGCTAGTGCCTCTTAATTTAGCATCAATTGTATCTTCAACTGCTTTTATATAGATACAATGACTGCCATCAATAGTTCACGAACAACCTCAGCGTGACTGGTCCACTTGTGACTTTAACGCTTTCAGTTTGGAATCAGTTGTCTTAACCAGTATCTCAAACACACTTTGTCGGTTTGGGCCGCTTTAAATACAATTATAAATAATCTTGATGATAAGGTAAGATTCAGACAGTGTGCGTACACAATGGAACCAATCATATCCATACATCTTGCCTATACTCTTCTGACTCCTGTGCAATCAGTCGTCATGGTGGAAACGCCGTTAAAGCACACAGCTACATTTTCCCACTTACACCCATATTTTCAATGGTGATTTAATTTGGTTAAAAATTCATTTTGCGTGTGTTTTATTTGCAACCATTCTAAGCCATTAAGTTGCATTAAATCACCACGATTCACCCTTCCTATCTGGAGTCTGGCCCTCAAAGTCACACACTGCTCACACATGACACATATACTTACTACATACTCATTTATATGCCTTCACAGTGCTACCAACACAGGTATTTTCCTGTTAAAAATGTCATTTCTGCTGTATTTATACCTAATTTTTTCTCAGCGCCATTGGTGGTGCAGCTGCACCCCCGTTCACCCCCTGAATGGGCTTATTCTCGTGGGAAAATCTGTCAGAAATTACCTCAGTAGGTTGGGTTAGGTAACACCAAAAAACTGTGTGGATTCCTTTCTAGTCAGTTATTAGAAACTGGTTGACCTTGGTGTTCTTGGGATAAAGTGCTTGTTTCTTCAGAACCCGATATTTATGGGTTCAGACCCAACTTGGTATGATGGAGTTTTCCTGAGGGATAAAAATCCTTAGCAAGACTTCCTTTGGAGGGGAAGTAAAGCCATTGGTCCCAAAGTTGATTGTGGCATGTAAAAGAACCCTGGAAGATAACGTGAAAATACCTTTTCCGGCAAAATTTGGAGGCCCTTTCGGTCTCAATCATAGAAATTTTCGTGTGTTGATATCATCAGTCGGTTCAGAAAGTGCGAGTTAAATATCTCACATAAATGAAAATATATAAATCTTAGAAGCGTAAATAAATGTTGCTTATAATATACAATGTGTGATGTAATTTGAAAAAGTTGTAGTTCAGAGTAATTAGGTTAAGAGGTCCTCACTACTATATTTCAACAGCGAGCGTGCTGAACTGGCCTAGATGTTACGACTATAAATATTCAGCGTAGTCTCGCGACGCTTCGACTAAATCACAAATAGAAGCACACTTTTGTGAAATGTCAATGGTCCAATCCCCGTGGAACTCAAACACCCTGGATATTCTCCCAGACTGATCGTTGAGCGGACAAGACACTATCAAGGACTTCTTGATACGACTCTTTGGTCCTTCCTACTGGTCCTCTCTGCAATGGCCAAAAACTCATGGGTTGAATAGGTAGTACAAAACTAGTCTTTTTCCCCTTTGAGTTGTTCGTTGCACCCTATCTTACGACCTGTTCAGGTTATACGAACATGTAATAATCACGCTAATGTGTTGGTATTAGGAAGGTTCAATTTAAAGGAAGTGTACCCACACTCGTGGGAAGTAAAAGTGGAAAACCATTTTGGGAGTGACGCCTTAGACCATGCGGCCACTGAAGCAGGTATGGTCGTTATTATAACTGATTGTTTTTGAAAGTCGGCAAAACTCTTGCTTAGGAACAATAATAACCATTACGTGAGCGGCGGTCGGTTTATAGAATAACCGACGATAATACCCACTTCGGTGGTCACATGGTCTGAGGCGCTACTCTCGTGGTATAATAGACTGCCGATGACGGCACGGTCAAGGTTTGACTCTCGGTCGGGTGTACTGAGGGTGTTTTGTTTCCAAAATAGTTTTCCTCTTTCCCTCCACGCAAATGCGGGTAAATTTTCTCTAAATTTAACCTTCATAATCCCTAAAATCATTAGCGTGGTTAGTACATAGCCGTATAATCCGAATGGGTAGTAAGACGCGGTGATTTAAAAAATCATAAAAAGCTGACGATAAACGATATGGATTGTGTCAGACTTGTACTTTTTTGTACAAACAAGAGGTTCCAAGCCATGACAACAGTAAAATACTATTAATGTTGACCTCAAAAATTAGTTTGTATTTTTTATATGTTTTTTCCTACCAGTATTCCACTCTAGAAGAACTAAGTATACGGCCAGATGAGCTGTTAAATATGTCTGTTCACTGTAGGAATTGACTTCTGAAGGCCTTTTTCCCTACCATAAATCTATTATATAGTAGGATATTGGTAGAAAAAGACCTTTCAGAGAGTAATTCCTACCGTGAATGGAGTTATACTGCCAAAACCCGCAGTAAAATGAAACATGAAAACGCACCCAATCGATTCAAATGACGACGTTGTAAATTACTGCTTAGCTAGAAAGTGGAACTCATTTCAAGGTCGTGTCACAGACGAATAATCTTGGGCCCATAATTTGGCGACAGCTTACAGCGAAAGAGTGGCCACACGTGCAGTATTGTGTAGCGGCGTCATATTCCTTCCTCGTGTGTTCTCTTTATTTTCTTTGCCATTTTGTTCCAAAATGGATATAAATTCAGTTGATAGCAAGCAGTTCATTATTGAGGTACAGAAATATCTATGTCTCTATGACGTAAAGTGTGGATAACACAAAAACCGCGAGTTGAAGTTGTAATGTTGGTCTAGCAGCATAATGGAAGTTCTAGCAGTATATGCTTGGGATGGATTGAGTTTTGAAGAAAAAATACTCATTTGGTTGTCAAACGAATTAATTGACACTCGATAATGCTCAAAGAATTTCATAGGGTAATTACAGTTTCAGTTTTTTTATAAAGTATAACAAAATACCCACGTGTTGATCGGTTACTAATGATGAAATGAATCCACCACTTTCTTTCTCTTTTTAGACGGCGTTGACGTCGGACAAGTAACACGCAAAACGCGATTTGGGATTAAGATTCATCACCTTTATTTCCTTTACACAGCTGCAAACAGAAGCTACTTGTTGCTAGTGTGGTGTGAAGAAGCAGCCCTACTGTCGTCGTCTGGCCACCCAAAATTTGTAGCATCTTTATTTTACTGCAGTTTTTGGCAGTATTTTACAGCCATCGTCTGGCCGTAGCCTTTTAAAGAACTGTCTCATGTGTTTCAGGGGGCCTACTCGGACCTGACAAGCTTCATGCTGATGGCGGAGTCCTCGGTGACTGACCTGCGCTCCAAGCTGCCCTCACACCTGCAGGACATCACCAACAAGAGGTTCCGTCCCAATCTCGTGGTCGGTGGTTCAGATCCCTACCAGGAAGATACGTGGGATTGGGTCAAGATCGGGGATAGCGTCATCTTCAAGAAGTGCAAGCCGTGCACGAGGTGAGCTCTTTTCTAAAATCAGTGGCACTTGTCACGCACTTTCTTGGTCTATTTGACTATAATCAGAACTCGACTTGAAAGTTAATAGCGAAAAACCAGCGCAGTAGGCCCCTACCACATTATTGAAATCAAATAATAGTATCTCAAACGGGTGCAAAAACAATACAAAAATTCGGCTTACTATATAAAATAAAGTTAATGAAAAATCGTACACAATTTATCATAAAGTATATTATAGTTTGGAGCGTATGAAAATAAAATATATGCATACAAAGTTATTTATAACGTTTAACACTCCCCAGATAACCATTTTGAAAAAAGTCGTAAAGGTATTTTTCAAAAGCCTTGAGAAGTTCAAAAACTGATCATTAATAAATTACCTTTGAATGTTTAATTTTAATAAAAACAAACATGTATATTTATTTACTAAACCATTACCAAGACATTCAATTTGAACGAAAGTATTACAGCCATCTTCATAACATTTATAATCTTTAAAAATCTGCCAACAGTAAACCAACCCATAATTTTGGCTTAGTGTTAAAATCACGATTTCGCTTCGACATATGAGCTTATGACATCTAAATATCAAGTTTAAACGAAATCCATTAAACCGTTTCAGTTTTTTTGATACCTTTCAGATACCCTAGAAAGCTTATCTTGTTTCGATTATGGTGCAGTTTATAAGATAATGGATAGTGTAGTCTATCAAGAGTAAGCGAAGAGTACATACTAAAATGGAGATATACATGATTGTAAAACACACTGCTTTAAACTTGCGTCCTACAAAATCCATCACAATCCCAAGAGAAAAAAATACTTAAGAATACAATACTTTCCATACAGGGCTAATTAGATCTCCAGGACAAACATTGTACACGTTGCAGGGGGTTGGCAATCAGGACCACCCTTATTCAGACGTGAAGCCCTGGACAAACCTCGTTAGTGGAACCCCAATTTATCTGCTTCACCATTCCTTCCCAATTTTTTAAAATTTATTTAATCCTGTTACAATAGTTTGTCACCTATATATCAATTTTCAAAACTTGTCGCCTCACAAGAAATTACTACGAACATTAAATGCTACACACAACTAACTTACATTACCACCGAAATTAATGTAAAGGTTTGAGTGCAACGCAATGAATAGATCATCATTGTGCCACTTGCAACACTAACACAGACGCATGTTAGAATTTACTATTGGTAAATTAACAATAAACGTTTTAGTTTTATCAAAACAAGCAAAATACGACTGTCTGGCGGTTTCCCTACACAGGGATCACCAAAATTTCCCAACTCAACTTGTTTTTTCCCTGTCACCTAAGTACGGAGCCCTCTAAATCACGGGGCCCTGTGTGGCACCGTTTGCACACCCTTACAGGCGGCCTGGGTGACAAGACACATATTTACACGCAATGAGATTGGGGTTGGCAACGCCAAATACCGCTGTATTCACCTAAGGGGTAGGTAACTCATAAATCCTCAGCACGTAGCAAGTGGATTGTCTTGTAAATTATGACTATAAACAGACCTTGAATTGCCTGATAACAAAAACCCATAAGGATTTGGTGATTATTTAAAAGATATGGTTGTTGGCCCTCGATATTGAGAGCGTAGAGGCATCTCAGCTGAGATAGTGCATGAAGCACCACCAACTTTGACATCTCGTAGCGTCGGCATTTTGTGTTGCTGACCCCAAATTAATTGCGTGGAAATACGTGTTTTGTCACCCCATAGAACCTGTAGAATTGTTTATCTGTATATTTGAATGATCCTGTATGGGCGGCCCCCAGGCAATGTTACGGACGATGGAGTCCGGCATAGCTAAGAACCTGATAATTTGATTTGTGTTGAGACGGCTCTTGACATACACTAAGTGGTTGGTAGTGCGTACCCGTGTAGCGGGGATAGCTGGTCAGGGCACCTCCTCGAGGTCCCCGCTGGGCAACTCTGGGCAGTTGGTCTCAATGTGAGGTGCTGAAGGGGCGACAACCAAGTTTGGGAGATTAGTGAAAGTCCTGGGTGAGAGGAATGATGTTCTGTGGAGATAACTGTTTGGAGCCTGTGCTCCCGACTTCCTCGTTATTGGGCGATCACTAGGAGGAGCCAACTCTTCCCTCCATCCGGTCCCACTGGAAGGTTTTTTTTTTCAAGTTACCCCAGGCAGGCTGGCATGGAAGGGCTGGTACTGGTTTTTTTTGGGTGCCCGAGTACCCGGAATGGCCCTCGTGGACTTCGGTCCACGTCCGGCGAAAAGGTTCCATCCCGATGGGTATCAGTGCTTGCATTGTTAGGGACCTCTGAGACTAGGTACACTGTATCTGGGAAGCCCTTCGGGGGGTCTCTTCAGAAATTTAGTTGAATACGAATCCTGTATATAAAAATGTTAAAATACTATGTTTTATTCCAGATGCGTTATGACCACAATCGACCCGGAGACAGGAGTTATGGAGCCTAAAAGGGAACCGCTCAAAACGCTCAAAACGTAAGTAAACTGTTTTTACTAAGAATGGAATTACCTTCGAACTAGAATGTATATTGTGATCGCTTGTATGCTTTGATTTCTTACGAATGGACGTTTGGAGAAACATTTAGAAAATACAAACAAAGCTTTTGCGGTCAAGATTGATAACATTTTACTATTTTATTAGTATTATGTTATAGATTGATAATATAAGTGACAATTCAATATAAAATTATTTGACGTATGAATACGCGAAAGTAGATCTAGTAACTTCTACTAGCTGTGTACTGTACTATATTGTATTGTGGAGATATTATCTGCTTTGCTCTCTTAACCATTCTTACACCATGCACAACGTGATACCGGACCCATATCACTCCGCACAGCAAGCTATGAACACTCGTTTTACTAGCCGGGAGGCAGGTTGCCAAATAAACTGGAAACCATACCACTCTTTTAAGGAATTCCAACATAATTTAATATTTAAATTATCACAAAAAAAACTCGCATATACAGTGATGCCTGTTAGGTAAACTTATATAAGTTACATTGATGAAACTACAAAATTTTCCCTTCAAAAGTAGATCATAAGCGTGCACAATAATAGCGCCACACAGCTACACCACTGTAATACACTGTTCCACCATTTCCTTCTAGCTTAGCCCAAAATACCACTAGACCCCCTCTCCGAAACCTTCACTGACCCTCACTCAAGCTACACTCAGTCTCCATGACACTTCCCGTCCATGACGTCAACAAAACGATAAGTTCCATCTACCTCATCTATCGGTACAACATTTACAGGTGTGTAATAGAGGGTACATCTCTCAGATAATGTCCATTCATAAGAAAGTTGGGCTGTATAATGTAATCATTTAAAGTCAAATATGAATTTTAAAAAATGTTTAATAGCTGTGTTTTTTCTACACACAGTAAAAGTTTCAATATTTGATGTTTCAAACGATTTTCACAACTGTTGTGGCTTTCAGCTAAAACCTTTTATAAATATGCAAATTAAAAAATCGTACAGTCAAATATCTCACTGATAGTTTTTTTAAGGGTGCTCTCAATCTGCGTCAAAAATCAAGTCCAGCAAGTGAAATAGTTTCTAATTTATTTTGGTATGAATATTTCTATAAGATAAATAATAATATATTATAAGCGCGTATTTTGTTGAACCATTGCGGAAGAGAAGATCATTTTAGAAAATAAAACATATATACATACAGAGAGAGAGAGAGAGAAAGAGAAAGAGAGTTATAGAGAAAGAGAGCGCTAACAATGACAAAACTGTTGCTGTAACTATATTTCAATGGCGATCTGACTACTTAATATTAGTCTTAGTATTAACTGTATATTGAATTGTGTACACAATTTATTTTACTAATTTAAAGTTTGTACTTTTATAAATATCACTAATAACACTGGTTTTAAATCGTCTAAGGCGTCAGTTTCGCAGATGACGGGAGGGGGGGAGGGGTTAGGGTGGGGGAGCATTAATCTTGGCCGGTGCACTGGAGTTGGTTTATCACATGTGATTTTTCTATTTGGTTTTCTTTATTCTCTCTCCAAGCTTATGCGCGTGTTCTTCCTCTAAGCTACCTTACTAATATCTACACCTTAAATTAAGCTTTTTTTCTGCACTACGCCCTAATAACCATCCAGGATAACCGTATTTTAATTCAATAATGTGGTAAGGACGAAGAAGGTTTATTGAAGATTTCATTTTTAATTTATTTGAGCTTTCTGAACAGAATGATTTATATAAGCACATAACTTATAAACTAACTTATTTCTAGAACATACAACAAGAAGCCCCCCAGCCGTTAATTAATCACTGTGAAAGGAGAAACCCACATTTCACCAATGATACATTTTCAACCATACCAGGAATAAAACCCGGGACTTTTAGTTGAGTAAGCAGATACGCTACTGACTTAACTAAAGTGTAGGACTTTTGAAGAAGAAATGTACCCTAATTTTCGTAGAGGGAACGGTTAGAATCACTTAAGGAGGCCTACTCTCAATACACCCGACCGGGATTCTAACTAATATCCCTATCAGAGACAAACCAGACCACATGTAATAAACGTACCTATAGTTAAAAAATACGTTTAAAAACAGGGCTTTTTTTAGTCTGAATTTAGTTCATTTTTTTAATGATGGTGGTTTTAGCCTGAATCGAAAACCAATCATTCTTTAAAAAAGTAGTTCTTTAGTCTGAGTTGAATAAATTTTTTTAAAAAGGAATGTAATTTAATCTGACCCAAATGCATTTTTTTTTCAATGTTAGCCTTTAGTCTGAATTGAATACAATAGTATTTAAAAAAAAAAAAGGCTATCCTATAGTCTGAACCGATCACCATGACTGTTTGTGCAGAACCACTAGTATAAAACAAATTTTAATTAATCAAAACTGATAATAACATAATATGTTTGTATCACATGATTGCAGATACAGGCAAGTTTCAGATCCTAGAGAGAAGAAACTTGAGGGTGATGCGCCAGTCATGGGCATCTACATGGGTCTGCACACTCCTGGCAAGATTAGGACTGGGGATCCTGTTTATGTGGGGTACCACTAAGTACACACTGTCTGACATCTTAACGGCGCTGCCTACTCGGAGATTTGGGAGTTATTTTACATAGCGAGTTGCATCTTAACTTGACGCACCTAAGCAATCTAAACACTATCACACTTAGACACCAATGTACGAAATAGAAAGAGAGGAAAGAAACCGAGTAGTTCACCTTGCGAGGCCCCATGTTTATATACTGATAACCCTTACCCTCTTCCTCCGACGAGTTTACACATTCAACTATACTACATCCCCGCCCCCCTACTATTGCTAGACATATGCTACCACGGACATTTTTAATATACATCCTGGCAGGAAGACTCCTACAGGTCATTTTCGTGACCCAGACAAATAACCTACGTTGTAGAGGATTTATAAAAAATACGTTTACAAAAAACTACTTCAAGTGAAATATAATAAGTGTGTGCCACTGTAGGACTATTTTTACAACTATTTAATAATTTATGGTTTTTGTTTTAACGTTATATCTTTAAAACTCGCTGAATAAAACGTAAATTAACCAACATGGGAAATCCTATCTTGACCGGCTGTGACGTCACAGGTTGGCGACGTTCTTATTAACAATTATTGAAGGATACAAGGGGTAAAGGTGCAAATCCACATCACACCCATTTTCCAGGACAACAACTCTTATATCTCAAACCCTGTAAAGACGTCAACAAATAATGTAATAAAAATGACCTAGACTTACTTTAACCATATTCTAAAGTGCATTAGAAAGGTCTCATTATTGTATAACAGATGGCAGAACTAGCTCAATTGTATTAAAATTAATTTTAATATGAAAGAGACTCTTTTAACCTCAATATAAACTGTATTGGAAAGGTATCATGCTTGTCTAGCAGATGGCAGGACTAGCTAAATTTGATTTAAACTAGGACTTTCCCCCCTTTTCCTTGTACCCTTCAATTATTGCTATACAGGATCATTTTCGTGTTGAATGACTAAAAACCACGACGACATGTGAATATAGGCGGTAGAGGATCCTCATTGTTTAGACAACCACTACTACCAAAACATCCTATTTAAAAAAACTGTTTAACTCAAGATTATTAACAAAAATAAAAATTATATTTTTAAATAATTTAATATTTAAAATGTGTCTCTTATTTATAAAAGTTAAAATTTATGTCGAAACATTACTACACTTTTCTATAAGTATTTATTAAAAATGTGAGTTTACATACATAAATATTCTCCGCTTACCCTGGAAGGAGGAACAAACTTAGCTTGCTTATGAAGAGGGAAACTAACTCAGGTTAAAAATACTACCATCAATGGAGATTTTTTCAATTAAATTCAGTTTAGTTGAAGAAAAATCACCCCTGGTAACAGTAACCAAACTCATGACAGTTGAATTGCTAAGTCAAAAGTCCCGGGCTATATTTCCATGCCCATGTGTAATTTTTAACCTAATTTAACTTACCTTGCTTGGTTTCATTATGATGTAGCTAATAAGATTTAGTCATAGTGTCATTATTATGGAATCACGATCAAATAAACGATTACGTAACGTAAATATTCCCTTAGTATTTTAAATTGAAACCATTACGATGCACTTAGCCTTACATTTATGTGGCGTTAACTCAATCTACACCATTTTTGTAGACTAGTGTCAGAGTTCCTGGCTACAGATCCAGAAGACCCGGGCTCGGCCCTCGACACTTCCTAAAATTTATCTGTGAAGCAGTTTGTCTGGAACGGAATGAAACTCAACCTCGTGAGGACCAATGAGGAGATACTTGAATAAATAAGTAGCAGCACCGGTTCAGAAAATTGAGATCAATGGCTGGAGGTCTTGTTATGCTGACTACATGACACCCCCTATCCTCAATATATGGCACTATCATCGCTAATGGTAGTGATCGCTTGGTCGGCATAGCTTGCTTGCGATCTCACAATATGTAATTTATTTTAACTTAACATAAAATATGTATAAAGGAGACATTTTAGCTAAGTTCAGTTCAGTGTAGTATACAACATGTTCCTGCCAGTCAATCACACCGTGAGCAAAGTAAACGTATTATTAAAGTTCCTTAATTAATTATTTACTACGTGAATATTCCACCTGTGGTATAGATCACGATGCACCAAAACTTAGTGACCGCTTTTTAAATTTTATGTTGTAGCTCCTGTAAAAACTACAAGTGCTTGAAGCCTAATGCACCTTATTCGGGGGGCCACCTATTTGAACAAAAATGTCCTTAGACTTGCGATGTTTTTATATGAATGGTAGCATTAAACTATAAACATTACTAAAACAATCCACCATTATCTTAATTTTCTACTGTAATCCTGTTAAATTTAGACTTTGTTTGAGGAGGGATAGCTCTAAGCTTTGAATTTGATCTAAGAACTGCAACATTTCACGTGAAATGCTGTTGAAAATGAAATCGTTTCACCTTTTAATGATATTTTAAAATCATAGAAATTAAAATGTAGGTTTTTTAGTCCAATAAGTACATTTTGGTGATACCTTTAATAATCATTTTGTTGTGAGCCACATTTTAAAATAACAAACCTCGTCTTGAATAAAGAAGAATTTATGAACGTTTGCACCACTTCTCGGTGCTCTGGTAGGTGGTTCCCTCCAGGCAAGGTTACATTTTATCAACAATTTGTTTTCATACAGTACAAATTTATTGGCTGTGTTGTTCTCGAATTTTACGTGATATTACCGTTTAGTTAGCATTATATAAGTTTTAACGTTAGGTTGATATTGATCTTGGCATAAGTCATAGGCCAGATTTCTATTTCTTTCGCAAATGAAATGTACACATGAAGGATAGGGTTTTGCACCACAACAAAAACAGTTGGTGACCTTGCGGTCTAGGGGTAAGGTGTCAGACTTCTGTGCTAGCGTCCGGGGTTCAATCCTCGGTCCTGGCACAGATTTATCTGATTACCAAACTCTTCCTTCACCTCTGACAAGATGTGTATTAATCACAACTTGTGAATGTGAGGAATGCCAGGCCTCCACCTGGTTCGGATTCCCACGTTAAACTGTAGGTCCTCCATTTCATCTCACATTCACCTACCATTACACATTAGCGTAAGTGCGTATAACCCGAACGGGTAGTAAGACACGGTGCTAATAATAACAATAACAAAAACAGTAACATTTAATATTATATATTATGCTTTAATACTTCTTTACATAAAGTTTCAAGCTTATTTATAATGGTTTCTGAAAGTTCAACGATTGTGGACAGGTTACCACATCTCCCTACACACTCGGCTAAGGCCCTATATGCATATGTACCGACAAGTGTACCTGAGTTTTCGTGAGGAAAACCCCCCTCAGTACACCAAACTGGGATTCCAGCCCCATTATCCTAATCATCGGAACTCCAGTCTATTAAGGAAGTGACGTCTAAGAGCAATGGTTCCCAACCCCTTTCAGCTGACGTCCTCCTTGGTAGATACTTAAATTTCAACCCCACTCCCTCCACCATCTATTTTTATGGGGGGTATTTATAAAACATTGCTTGATGCTTTTGGTCACTTCTTTATTTTATACAAAAATCACTATGACACTGAAGGATAGTGGTAGAAAAAAATTACTGAAGATTATCGGATTAGTTGGCACATTTGTTTTAATCATTTCTTGAATATTGGGTTTGTTGTTTGTCAGCACATCGCAAATCGTTTTCCACTTCAAGTCGACAGCGCTGTTTAGTTTGTGTGAAAGTCAAGAGCTGAAGATTCAGTGGTGCTGCACGTGGCTGCAATTAAATGGGAGCTTAGGGCAGTGTTTTTCAAATTGGGCTCCGCCAGTTATTTCAGGCTTCGTGAGGCAATTTTAAAATAATATTAATTTGTTTTTCACACTATAAAATAACAGTAGTTATGATTGCCAACCTATTTAAACCTGAATAAAGACAAAGGACATTTGCTAAAGGTGTAGCCAGGACATGTGAGATCTTGTGTAGTTGTTTTTTGTATAGTTTTCTACTTTTAAACGCTAACAGTCATTAGTAAATGTTCATAATATTAGTGTAAAAATATGCTATCAGGGCTCCAGCATGAATTTTTTTCTGGTGCAATTCCTTCTCTGGTCTAAAAAGTTTGAGAACCTATGGCTTAGGGAAGGGAAGAGAGGAGAATTGGGGAGGGGGAGGGGGGAGGGAAAGGCAAATTAGAGACTTGCGAGCTTGAAAATAAACACATCTTTGGCTGGTCACCGAATTTATTACAACTGGTAGGCAGTGTTGCCAATATCGCAAAACATAAGTATCTTAATTACTTTTGGGACGTGATTTAAATTCAAAACATCTTCAATTTTTATATAATGTTTAACGTAATTACCGATTTGTTTCAACTCACCCCCCCCCTCCCGAAAGAGCTCCACGCCCCCCAGGTTGGGAACCACTGCCTTAGAACATTCCACCTATAAAGTGGGCTATTAATAAATTATAGATTTCTTAAAATTTAAATATTAATGCTTCTGGTTTACTATTTTTTTTGTAATAGCATACTATTGCCCGAAGCCTTTCGTATAATAAAGTCGATGTCAGAAGTTAGACTCAACCTTAATCGTTGGCGAGACGACAAATCCTTGTTAAAATGAGGCCACACCCTTTCGTGACGTCACTGTCCCAGTGTGAAAGCCTGAAAGTAAATCAACAGGTGGAGAGAAAGGGCGAGATAGTTTGTTTATAGGGTTCGTGTGGCAAACATCCTGACTTTGACTTCTTCTCTGGGTGAGAATTTTCTCAGGGAGCCATCGATTACAGGCCTGGACTTGATCACCGCTATAAGCAACAGTGCCAGGTGGAAAAGAAAATAAGACGGGGGAGTAAGAGGATTCGTTGATCTCTCGAGAGCCAGTCCCAACACACTGAAAACAAGTAACTTAGGTAGGTAATACAACCTCGAATCGAACACCGAATAATACGGTAGTAACGTAGCCAGGAGTCGTGGTTTGAAATTAGAGGAATTGATAACATTTAATCAATTGTGTTCTTCAAAATACAACTTATTTTAGGGGCCTACTCACTCTATGGTATTAAGCTCTCAGAAATCCAATGCCGCCCTTTCAAAAGTATGACCCCTATCTATATCTTGAGATAGTTCTATCCAGTCCACCTCATTACACCCTATTCCTAACTTTAGTTAGTTATATCCAGTTTATTTCATTACACCCTATCCCTAACGTGAGCTAGTTCTATCCAGTCCACCTCATTACACCCTACCTTCTTGATCCAGTTCTATCCAGTACATCTCATTACACCATATTCCTATCTTGAGATATTTATATCCAGTCCACCTCATTACACCCTATCCCTGTTTGGATGTAGTTATATCCAGTACATCTCATTACAACATATTCCTATCTTGAGATATTTATATCCAGTCCACCTCATTACACCCTATCCCTGTTTGGATGTAGTTATATCCAGTACATCTCATTACAACATATTCCTATCTTGAGATAGCTATACTCAGTCCACCTCACTACACCCTATCCCTAACTTGAGTTAGTTTTATCCAGTCCACCTCATTACACCCTATTCCTAGCTTGAGTAAGCTCTATCAATCCACTCATACACCTATCCTAGCTAGAGCATCCATCACCTCATTACACCTATCCCTAACTTGAGCTAGTATGATAAGGGTCATCAACTACCTACCTCAAGAAAAGAGACATGCTATACCTTTTAAAATATATATTCCTCCTGTACATCACTGGTACTTTAGAAACATCAAGGCTTCAAAAGAGGTAAACTATCAATAATGATGGTCACGCCGATGTTTAGGAACAGATAATGACAATTAAAAAAAAAATTGTAATGTATTTTGTGTGAGAATAAAAATAAGTCTGTATTTTAATGATGAGAATTTTGGTTCCCCTATTATCATTCTAGATAGACATACTAAGTGTTGCTTCGAAATTGGAATGATAGTGATGTAAGTCAAGGCTACTCCCTTTTCTACGGGTAGAAAAGAAAATATTTTATTTTATTGTTTAGAAGGTAAAAAATGCTTATCATTTTGAACCTATAAGCAAAAATCTTAATACTTTTAAAAACATTTGAGCTTTTTACTGATGAGTATGAAAAACAATTTATTCTGGAAAGCTAAATTATGATACCTTACCTCGCTTTCATTCTAACCCCATCCTTTAGATGATATAGGCTCATACCTCGAGGCTTAATCGTCATTTTTATTCACTCCCTACAATCGAGCGTGGCTATGTTTTAAAATTTGATTAAACATTTTTGCTAAAATAAATTCGTTTGAAATTTATAATGAGGAGTGTTTAATATAATTATAATTTGTATTTGAGGACAAATTATTTAAGATTAGTGATAGCTGATTTTTTAAATTTTGTTCCTAGCTACAATAGACGATTGTGCCATATCATTTATAATACACATTGTGTGGGCTAAACAAAACACGTATGTGAGCCACCAGTTTTTAGCTCTTGATCGAAGAGATGGGTACGAGGAGGGTAGATTAATCGGAAATGTGCCCATATCACCATGGAGAAAAAATGGAAAAAAAAACCTATGATAATTCGTATGTTGAAATACTGTCACCAACAAGTTGATATTCGAACCTCAACCAACTCACGGCAACATCTTATTTGGCGCTAGAAAACCAAAAACAAATGGTATGGTGCACCACGCCGAATTCCTAGCTCTTATACCTTGAAATGTAAAAACTTGCTTATAAATCAGAAACTGGGAGGTATCTTCTATATCCCAATTCAGGAAGGTACTATTCTCAAAAAATAAAAAGAGAAAAGGAAAATGTATCTTAAAACAATCAAGGAAATCAATAGGCCTACATTAAAAAAAATGATTTCAAACAAAATAGTAACTAGCCTTTCTTTATCCATAGAAACAAACTGGCGCAGACGGACGAAATACATATGTAAAGCAATTCTTGCCTAAGACCATTCATAATATTGCTAAAACCAAATAATATACAGTGTTATATAAACATAATGGGGAAAAAAACTCACATTTCACCAAAGAGCAGACATGAACTAATGGACACTGTCACAGAAACATGATTTGTTATGTACATTTTCAAATCTCCATTTCCTTAAGCTCTATTTAAAATAAATGGTACGACACAATCGCACAAACTTTCCCATATTGTGTATTATGGCTTCAAAGATAATTTTTTTTAAAGTAGGTTTTGAGTAAACTGCCCTTAAGTATGTTTTACTCGTAAACTCAAACAAGTCAAACTTGTTAATCGCAATAATCACTCTTAAAATATACATTTTAAAACAAATTGCTCAAATATGTCTTTCAAAATGTAAATTAAAAAACATATTTTAAACTCTCATAAAACTATTTATTATTTGTAAAAATAAGACCATATTCTTATTTATCATGAAAAACTATTCACAGACTCCCCTTTTAAATTCAAATTTTAAGCCAATTTAAAAAAATATCAAATTTTCGATATTGTCTTAAGAAAACTACCTTTAAATTGATTGATTTGAGTTAAATAAATATAGTTATTATTGGTAATGTAAAATAGTCTACCGATACCAACTTTGAACCAAATAACTAAGGATTTTTCTTTTAAATATTCAAATTTAAAAAATAAGTCATTATTAAACTACCCAAAACCGAACTTCACTCCCAAAAACCAAGTATACTGCTTATTATGCACTTTTATTTTTAATGTCAAACATGTCCAAGATTCCATTTGGAACCAAATCGTTAGAACAATTTGTAAAATATTTAAATATTTGGAAAATATTAGTCATGTAAACTACCCTTCAACCAATTTTTGCCCAAAAAACAGCTATACAGTGCTATTTGGGATGTCAAACGAATCCTGTTCATACGATTTAAACAAAATCATTAGACTTATTTTCAAAAAATTTGGAATTCGGAAAAATTATTCATCAGTAAACTATCCTTATTTTAAGGGTAAGGGTAAAAAATATTGTTTTTTGGTATAACCCTAGAGTATTTAAATATCAAGTTTGAATAAAATCCATCAAACCGTTTTGGATTAGTGGCCAGGGACAAACAGACCAATAGAATTGTAAGTTTCACTTTTTTGGGTTTGTGTTCACATAAAACGTAAAAATTCGTCATAATCTTGAGATCAATATTTTCGTGATCACAATACATTCTCTTGATATGAAAAGATAATAAAAAAATGCCTATAACCCGGAAAATTTAGTTTCTATAAAATATATTTTGGATCATTTTTTTATCATTAATAAATACAACTACAACTTTTCAATGATAAATTAGTTGGTATCACAAAGAGTTGTAGATATATAACATTTGGAAATATACCCTGATGATAAGTCGTTTTTATGAAAAATTTAAATGTGCCATTTTGTTTGTGATTTGAAACAATACCTAGACACGAATTTTTATCAAAATCGTTAAAGCCAATTTATACAGTGCGTATAACCCTAACGGTTAGTAAGACGCGGTGCTAATAATAATAATAATAATAATAATAATAATAATAATAATAATAATAATAATAATAATAATACAATTAATACATACATCCAGCAAAAAATTAATTCATCATGCCAAGTTGTGCAGTATATGACTGTCACAATCATTAATATAAAACTATAAAGCAATTTTGATTTAATAATACCGATTTTCACGAAGGGAAGATGTCAACGCAAACTGTGTTAAGGCATGCAAAAGAAAAGCAAAAATAAACAAATTTCAGGGTTGAATGTATAATTATAAAAAGCTATCTGGGGGACCTTATGAATACCAGCTTGCTTGGTCGGTAAAATGGTTTCGGTTCTAGTCCTAATAACAGACAGACGGCATTATGAAAACCAATTTTTCGGGTTCTTGGGGGTTCATAAAACGTCGACATTCATCAAAATGTCGAATTAGATTTTTTTACTATTACAATACTTCCTCTCTCTGAGAGTTTGTGAACAAGTAAAAATACTTAAACTCAGATGCACTTTAGACAGAGACAAGACGTCTGACCTATTCCGGTTTGAACCAGTATTATCTTTGTCAGAGTTCTATCACTGCATTCAGTGATCAAAGATTAGGCAGATTAAGTCGTGCACACTGGCATTCAAACACACTGAACCCAATAATCAATATCTCCTGTATATCTTGTGAACCAAAAAGGGGGTAGGGCGTGGCGAAACATCCCCTATGTCTCACATGGTGGAAAGGGGGGAAGGGGTGAGACCGAGGTTTGATCAATAAATGCAGGACTACCAGAGAGCTAGCTCTTGTTCTCACATTGCCACAGTGTTGGTGATTCAAGCCTATAAACTCCCTAGTTTCTACCCTCGTATATAAAGCAAGTATTGTAAATGTGACCCCTTTTTTTTTACCATAAAATGACTATGGATCGTGACGTTTGATGTGCCACTGAATTATAAAATGTGGGCTTTTACAATTACTGTTTGACTGTCTGTACCTGAGGCCACAACCAAAACGATTTGATTAATTTCGTTCAAAAGTGATATTTATATGATATTTATGTTATGTGGTCATACCTCTAGGATTTATTGATATTATAATTCTAAATCTGAAATTAAGAATAGTTTACTTATTACTAATTTTTGACAATCTGAGATTTTCTGAAAATAGCTTTAACTTTTTTTTTTAAATTTAAATTATTGGAGTATTTTTCATGATAAATGGCAATGAATATACTTACGTTTTAGGGAAAATTTCATTTAAGGATAGTGCAATAATTATAAAAGATGTTTTTAAATTGCATACCAAATTATAAAATACTATATGAGAAGGTATGTAGGACCGATTGTGCCGTGCCATTTATTTTTATAGGAAAAAAACTGAACCAATTATCAGGGTGGTGCGACGTTATATGCATAGATAGGCAATTAGAAAAAACAAACCAAGGTATTACTTAGGGGCTCGGCCCCCAATACAAAACGCTGTAATGGGCAAATTTTTGAAAATTGGACTACCCCAAAAGATAATTGGATATTTGGACATCACATTTTTGAAATTTCTGTGCTTTTGAGAGATTTTTGTAGTGGTCTCTATCTGGATTTTTTTTGAAAATTTTATACCTTTAGGAGGTAATTAGAGTTGTAACCCCATGGGCGCTAAATCACCAAAGTCAACTTTCTTGCTTGTCCAAGACACCGAGTTTGTAGTAAAGACCAGCGTAAGTTCTGAAGTTCAATGATCAAAGTTCTAATTACACTAATGGATTGGGAATTGGGAAGGTTGAATTAGAGGAAGTGAACCCGCATTCACGTGAAGGGAGAGTAGAAAACCATTTAGGAAAAACCACTCCTAGTTCACACCTGACCGAGATTCGAACCTCGATCTCCCCGTCATCAGCAGTCGAGCTTAACACGACTAGCGCGTTAGCCAACTACGCTACTACCGAGGCGGGTCTGTTTTAATAGCGTGCGTACATTTATCGATAGAGATTAGAATGTGCAAACTTTGAAATTACAAGGAAATAGTTTTTTAATTGATCCTGAGTCAGTAGACAGCTTATTGTCAAAATAATAAATTTGGGAAACGGTCATATTCTGTTCCCACCTCACCTATTATAGCTTTGGTATGAATATAAACATTTTAACCAAACTTTGTAGATTTCATTTCCTGGTTTCCATAAATGTATTTAGATACAAGGCCATCTTTCAGCTACATACCTGAGAATATCAGAAAGTAAGAAATAATATAGAGGGGGAGGGAATTATTTCCTGGTAGTTTGCCCCTCTCCCCCTCAGACTAAACTGCCATTGATTAATATAATGCGTTAAAGAAGTAATTATTAACAGCCATTGTTAGCAGGTATGCATCATATTTGACAATTTATATAAATAGAACAACAAAAATACGTTATCGAGGTCACTAATAAAGGTTTTATTTAGCGAATGAAGTGAGATCCTATATTAACTCAACCGTTTGGCATTTGTTTGTCTATTTGTTCCACGATTACTGCCAAATGCGTCGACCAATTTTAATGAACCCTGTGTAACCTACCACCAAAGTACAATATAAACTTCAAATCCAAGGAGAAATTATGGGATATATTTCAACTAGAAATCCAAAGAGAAATCTTAAAACTGCAGAAACGATTATAACATGGAGGGAACGAGATCTATTGTTCACGAAACTTCTAGTTTTAAGTGGTTCAACTTATTCAAAATTATGCTATTTCTTATATTTAACGTTTATAAACTTTTTTTATGTGTTCATTTAACTAGAATGTTATTTATAATCTATAGCATGAACAAGATTGGAAGCATGCACCGGTGTGAACTGGCTCCAAATGTCAAGGACATTTGGTTTAATTTCCCGGTAACCGGGATGTCAAGGCTAAAATACCGTCTGGATATGCTCAGGTTTTTTCTAAATGGTTCCCCCCCCCCCCTCTCTCTCTCTCTCCAGGCAAATTCAAGTCTGTGTTTTCTACTTTACTCTTCTGAAAAAATGGAAGAATCCTCCTGTTACCGCTTTTGTTTTCCACCATCCTACACCTTTAAAAAAACGAGGATTTTGATTTAACGAGAAAAAAATCTCTAATACTTTGGGGACTATTTAGTTTTCCTGACTCTTTCTCTCTCAATCGTTGGTTTCTTTTTAATTCTAACAGCTAAAGATGAAATTATAAAAATGATGTCAAAAGAGAAAAGGTACCCTTTCTCCAATTTCCTACAACAGACTAGCACAGTAGGAGGTTAAAAAAAAATCTGCCTCTTTAGTAGGAAGAGAGGGTGAGAAGCGGTGGAAAATGGAGGGGAAACTAGAAAAGTGTGTGAGCCAAACGAACCAAAGCACAAATAACGTTCTTCTTTATATATTATATATATATATATATATAATATATATATATAAAAAAAATTCTCTCTTCCCCAGAATCCGCTGTTGCGAGCACACATCAAATCGAGTGATGACTGCGTCTAGTGCCGCTAGTCAGCGCGGTAGTTAGGTACGGTAGCGCTCGTCGCGAGTACTTCTAGAACCTTCGCCCGACTAGGATAGTAGAACTCCCTGTGCCCCGTACTTCCACACATTCGTTCGCCGGGTTTAAATTAGTGAAGCGCTCTTTATAGTAGTTAGCTATTCAAACAATACAGAACACGTATTTATTTAACAAGTGCCTGAACGGCTGAGAATCGATTCCAGGGCTGTGTGGTCCAATATTTTGAAAAATATATAGTTAAATCATAATAAGAGATACAATTTATTAAAAACTATTACAACGCAAAATTGTTGGCGGGTTTCGCGCTAATCCTTTTAAAAGAGTGGTTTTAATAGTTCAGTTTTTGACGGGAGTCCAACATTTCGAAGGAAACAATTCCAATTTTAGGTGAGTTATAAATTGATATACTGGGAATTTACACATTAATTAAATATGCACTTTTATGCGATGTATATTTTCTTGAATGTAAGTTAGTGACAGGTTTTTTTTATTGTGTAGTAGTAAAATTATAGTTTTAATTGAAAATGTAGCATTTTTTTTTAAACAGCGCTATACATTTTAAGATATTTGTATTCACATTCGTTGAATGTATTTTATCATTATTACGTGTTTATAACAAGTTGTCCTATATGTAATAAGATCGTGCGTGTTTATTTAGTAAAACAATTTCTTATTCACGCGTTAGTCCATAGACTTAGGTCATAGCACAAAAGAGTTTGTGCTAACTTTTAAGGTTTAAGTTAGATTGATATGATGTTCCTTTGCAATAATTCCACAATAAAGAGGTACATTAAAAGGTAGGAACTACCATTACTGTTCACATTTGTTTAGTTGATTCAAGAAAGATCAAACTTTGTATTGTCTTCCATACGAACTTTTAGTAATGGATGTAACAAAAACTAGCAATTAATTCGTAATAATATAATAACTAGTTTTTAAGATGGTTTAAAATGAAAGTTTTGGATATTTGTAAGCAATGATTTTCTCTGATTAAAATGTATTGGGTTAAATCATAGAGTTAGCATAGCAATCTTAACCCTTTATTGTGGCCTTATTAAGAAAAGAATAGTTCCGGCAAGAGTTGCACATTATTTGGCGGGGCAAATATTTACAAGTTATTATTTCGTCATATTGATACATTTCTACTTACTCAGATAAAGTATAACGATTACGAATTTCTTTTTTTAGATTTGAGATTGGGTTGATATTGGAACTTGACGTTTAATGTGCTTCGGACTGAAAAAATGTTTCTAGTATTTTTATATCTGTCTATCTGTACTTTAGACTACGGCCAATACAGTTCAGTGAATTTCATCCAATCTTGATACTTACGTGTTAAATGGTCATTATTAAAGGTAAATTCATGTCTTTAATTCTAACTCTAAAATCCAGGGTAGGTACTCTACTAAAAACTGTTTATTTTTTAATTGAAAACTTTTCGATAAAAGCTCAAGTGATTTGGTTCAAAATGTATTTATGGATAATGTTTTATATATATTAAATAAAACTGTAGACTGGGTTTTCAAAGACATTTTATTTAGTGTTGTTTACTGATGAATAATATTTGAAAGTTCGAAATATTTCGAAAACGGCTTTAACTATTTCGTTAAAAATGAGTATCTAAGGAGTGTTTTAAATATAAATAACACTTTATCATTTTTTATAAGTAAAGATTAATTTGAGATTAGTTTACTGAAAACTTACATTTTGAAAATTTGAATTGTTTTGAAAACGGGGTTCGTGATTTTGTTAAAAATGGGTAAGACGATTGTGTTTTATATAACTAATCATAATATATGTTTTTTTTTCAAAAAATGAGTTAATAGTATTGAATCATTTTAAACACTTATAAGCTTAATAAAATGGCTTTAACGATTTTGTTTGAAATAAAGAAAATTAAGGTTTTTTTCATATGGTTAACAAAATAATGTTTTCTTTAAAAGGAAAATTATTTAAGGGTAGTTAATTGAAAACAAATTTTTGAAAGATTATCTCTTAACTATGAAAATATGTGTCACCATATTTGTCCTCTATCTATATTAATAAAATGAAGAGTTTGTGTATCTGTTTGTTATGAGCGTTGTTCAATATCAATGGCACGCAGAGGTCTGGCATTTTAAAATTAGTAGCCCTATGCACAAACACGTGCACCTCGAAACCAGAATTTTAAAATTTGTATTTGAGTTTTTTAAATTAATTAAATTCTGTCTTGGAATAAATAAAACAAAGAAGTTTTTTTTCTGTCTGTTTGAATTAAATAAAAGCATTGCAAGGGTTAACCACGCAATCCATTACGTGGCTACCACGGCCAATGCCACGTATTTCTGCTAGTTTGTTATTACATCATTGTTTTCATTTTTTGTTTTTGTGGAGGGTTCTAGATATTAATTAAACCATAAACAAAATATTGTTTTAATAATATAAGCTATATTCTAGTTATCACAAGTGGCAAAGGAACTCGCAAGGAATTCACACGGACTATGACGTCAAACACCGTCTGATCTGGTTTGCCGATGATGGAGAGTTGGAGTTAGAATACCGGTTGGATGATCTGAGGTTTTTTCTCCCGCAAATGGTTTTTAACTCTCCCGTCACACGAATGCACGTATATTTTCTATAAATTCTAACCCGCCTCGGTGGCGTAGTTGTCTAACGCGCTTGTCGTGTTGAGCCCGACTGCTGAGGACGAGGAGATCGAGGTTCAAATCTCGGTCGGGTGAACTGGGGCGGTTTTTCCTAAATGGTTTTCCACTCTCCTTCCAATCAAATGTGGGTTCACTTCCTCTAATTCAACCTTCCCAATTCCTAAATCCATTAACGTAATTATTACTTAAATCGTATAAACCGAACGGGTAGTAAAACGCGGTGCTAAATATTATTATTATTATTATTATTATTATTATTATTATAAATTCTAACTTCCTTCTTACTCCCCATTCGGACTGTTAACATATTTACACTGATAGGATAGGGCTTATAATTGTAGTATATATATATATATATTTATTATTTATTTAAAAGAAATGTACCCACACTTCTTTGAAAGGAGAGTAGAAAATCATTTAGAGACCCTTGACCCTGTCGAGTGCAAGTCTAAAACTTATTTTATGGGATGGTGGGCGGAAGGATGAAAGGCGTGGCGTGGTTTCACAACCGACAAAAGTATCCTTGCGCTCCAACAAGAACAGATGTATCATGGAAACTGTAGATAGCGCTAGCTACCGGACAGGTCTTGCGGAAAAATCATACATTTGGAAATATCAGTTTTCTCGGGAGCGAGTGAAATTTTTATGTTAATACTTTCAACACCTCTTTTAAGATAATGTATCGATGTTTATTAATTGTTACATTTTCTTATTTTTTGCTATAAAGCTGGCAGTTTTTTTATTGTAAAATGTAAATTCTATCGATATGTGATCACTATTAAAACTATAGAGAGGTGTGTATATAAAAAGTATGGCTTAATAAACATTCTTATATGTTTTATTAAACCCTTTCCGAAAAGAAAATTGCAAATCAATAAATATTCTTTAAGATAACGGTTTGTTCCCATGACACTGCATTTCCACGCCAAATGAAAAGGGACATAACCTTAAGGAATAACTCTCTTAGTACACATAACCGACAGAGAGAATTTATTAATTAAATGGTAATACAATTTATATTAATACAAACATGTTAAAAGTACAAAAATAAATAAATTGAATATCCTAATTATTAAATTTACAAGATTGTGCTATAAATTAATATTTTACTAGAGACAGAACAGAAAATCTGGTGCAATGTGCCTCTTAGGGTTTTTATGATAGCTAAAAAAAACTGAAAGTTGTTGCATTGAGATGGTAATACAAAAGTAAATATTTGGGAATCCAAGTGATTTAAATAACGGTGGTGTATTTGCTATGAAATTCGAAAAAGTCATAGCTCTGACAATTTTTTTTTCCAATTAACATCACTAGCAGTTAGAAGGGACCGCAAGTATTTTTACAGTTTTTATAGCATTAATTTTTTGGCCAAAATACATCAAATGTTTCTTCCAAAAGTTTCAATTCTATAAAAACTGTAAAAATACTTTCGCTCCCTTCTGCCGCACCTTAATTCACTGTAGGTGAGCCACCAAATTTATATTCCATAGGGTAGGTGAGGATATACAAATGTAAAGTACAAATTTCTTATCCTCGATACTGGCAAAATATGTCTTAGTTTAGAGAAAATGCCAATATATTTAGAAACATTTGGCTTAATGAGTTCAAGATATGCGGCTCATTTTATATTATTTATCATCCAGAATAATTCCTAGGTATTTTACTATTCCTATTTTGTCTTCATTTATTTTTATAGCAATATGTCATTTTTCTGTTGCTTGAATTTAATTTTGAACCTCATGTGTTGAGTTTGTATGACATTTAAAGATAGTAGGTTTATTCTAAGCCAAGTGGATAACTCAATTAGATAATTATTTATATTTATGTTTTCTGATGACCCATCTTTATCAAAACTAATTATGGCAGTGTCATCGGCAAATAAATAGGCAAAGGCCCAAGAAAATCGTAGATAAATATAAGGAATAGAGTAAGTCCCTTGGGGAACGCCACGCTATATTGGTCTTCTATCTTATTTTAATCTATTTATTTGAGCTTATTTTACTCAATTCGACAAATGGCATTGAAATAGTTGAAGTATTATACCTCTTATTGTGGATTTAACAGGTTTCAATTCAGACAACTGTGGCCAACACAATTTTTTTAAACAAATCACTTACTGATATCAGTGAATAGAGTAGCCATAGAGCGGATAAAAACCCTGCACCTAAGAAATGAAATATCTTACCTAGGATGAACCTTATTTGACCTTTAAAAAAGGTTACTATGCCTAATTTCATTTATTAATACGCTAATACATGTCAGGACATGGCATATGCAACTTGTATAGTGGACATTAAAAACATTTATATTAATTTAACTAACCCCGGTTTATGAAAGATCTATATCATGTACGTACTATAGTTAAAACTTACTACAATTGAGGTTTTTATTCTAGAATTCCATAATTTTATTAAAGTTTTACGATCTTCTTAAGTTACCAAAGTTCCCTATCAAAGACGTCGAATATTTTCCAAATCATTTTGTTCATGTAAATTTTAATAATGTTTTATATGTAAATTCAATTTGTTATCCAATATTTTCCATTTTTGTCAATGGAGATCGTTTTAAGAAAGATTAAGTGGGCTAAAACGTGAAGAGGAGAGGAAATGGGAGCGTGTGGCTTTGGTGAAAATTTAAAATGACGCGTCAGCTAAAAAATGTTTGGCACCAATGTTCTAGAATAATTTTGTAAATATTCTAGATCCATACACACGGAAATATGTTCGTACTCAATTCGTTAGAGGAACTTCAACCGTAATTCTTGCTGATAGAAACGATCGTGAAATGATCAGTAAATTATTTACAACGACACATACGATGTGCATTCACACTGTCATTGTGTCCACATAGTTTTGTGAATAGTTAATGTTACCAACCAAAATAATACTTTATGTATAAATTAATAGATAAATTGAAGCAGGTGGCATATTTTTAATTATTAATATAGCCATAAAATACTTCCCTTTAACTTTTTTTGAAACAAAGCTAATTCGATTTACTTTGTTCAAGACAGAGCAATCATTGTTCAATTTGCTAATGTGAGAAAACTTGTATATTTTCTGCGCATGCATTTGTACTTAAACATCTCTGAAAACTATTACCTGCATCGTTACCAAATTACGTACAAGTCTCCATAATAGCTACTTGTTTTGAAGATAGTCGCTATTATAGTTTGTAGTTCACAAGGTAATAGTTGACTTGTAGTGAATTCAGTATACTACTGAATTACGTAGGGGGCATTACCCACGTGTATGAAGTATAATAACTCTTACTGTGATCCGACTATACATCTCTGGAAGTCACGTGATTGCCTGCAGTTTAGGAACGGGGTGATGGGGGATTGCAAGAGTAGTCCAGTTTGTTCCTTTCTTCTTCCCCTCCCTCCCCCCTAAACTCTACCAGATCAAAAGCAGAATGTTCGACAAAGGGGTTGAGATCGCACCCTTCCTCGACAAGGTAGAAGGGTGCTTTTGTATCTAGCTCCCAAAGTTTTGATTGGGCCCATGTAGAAGGATAGTGTGAATACCCTAACATCACAATCACAGTGATAAAAATAAATGTATTTTGGTGAGAGTAATAATTCTATTAATATTGATTTTACTTAGGGAACAAGAACATTTTTATATTCATTTTTTTTAACATGGCGTCTTACTACTTGTTCAGGCGATACATAAGTATTGTAATAATAGAACCCAAACCGACAAAAAAAATGTTAAGCTCATCTAGTGTGGTTTCCGTAGACGAGGAGGTCGGATTTCTAATCTCGACCAGGTAGTACTGATGTTAGTTTTATTAAATAACTTCCTACTTTCCATTCAGGAAAATTCGTAAGCATTTACTCTAAATTCTGCCTTCCTAATTCCTATTGGATTTATATAACTAAATGCGATGGTGAGTTAGACGCGGAAACAAATCAGATCTTTATAGAGTTGGCCTCACTCACGATTAACGTGGTGGACTTATTTACCAGGGAAACTGAGGCAATGGGAGTTTACTTTGTAGGGCTTTCTATTCATTTTCTAAAGTGAACATGATTTAAAACTTGTCTTTTTCATATATTTTTTTTGTGGATATTTTGTGACATTGCTATTTTGACCAATAAATGAAATTATAAAACAATGTTCGTAAAAAGTGCACATTAACACTTAAATGTATATTTTAATATTCATTTACCGCCTCTGTGATCTAGGGGTCAGGGTTTCTGTCTACGGATCCAGAGGACCCAGGTTCGATCCCTAACGTTCCACATTTTTTTGTGAAGCAGTGTGTCCGAACGGTTTAACTCAGTCTGCGAGAACAATTTATTGAGCAAATACTTGAATAAAGTAGCGGCTCCAGCCTAGAGAACTGAGATTAACGGTCGGAGGTTTCGATGTGTTGACCACATTACACCTTCTATTAGCAAAGTTGGCACTATATTCGCCAGTATACGGCTGCCACTTTGTCGGTATAGCTTGCTTGCGGGCTGATACTATGGAGTTTAAAAAATTAATTGATTAAATTTAAATTATATGTATGGTTGGTGACCTGGTGGTCTAGGGATCAGGTGTCTGACTTCTGTGCTGGCAGCCGGGGTTCAATCCTCGGTCCCGGCAAAGATTTATCTGATTACCAAACCCTTCCTTCACCTCTGACAAGACATCTTGTGAATGTGAGGAATGCCAGGCCTCCACCGTGGTTCGGATTCCACGTTAAACTGTAGGTCCTTCATTTCATCTCACAATCACCCTACCATTACACATTAGCATAAGTGCGTATAACCCGAACGGGTAGTAAGACGCGGTGCTAATATAATAATAATAATAATAATAATAATAATAATAATATATGTATGGTTCCATAAATATTTTAATATTCAATTGGAACTTGTGGCACTTGGGCTAGTCGTAGGATGGTGGAAAATGGCTCATTTTACAGATCTCAAGCACAAGGACCGGGGTATTTTTTTTTTCTAAACCTGCACTCAATTATCTAAAGTTTCTCTAAGTTCACTCTGTAGAAAATGTGTCTTTAGGGACACACCTATCTATGCCTGGACTTTGATAAAAGCCATATACGGTGTATGCTTATATTTTTTAAAGCTATATTTTAACAGAATCCTGCTACATATTTATCTAATTTACTGTTCCCATAAAATTATGGGAGTTGAGATAGACATAGAAACCTTGGCTCATTTTAAAATTCTTATCATGGTGTGAAGGGAGGAAAATACACATTTTGCTTTGAAATAAACACCGAAAGCTAAACACACACACACACATATATAATATATATATATGCCATTTTTCCTATTGAAAAGTTTTTTAGCGCGATAATCTGCAGCCATCGCCGCAACGACCCATTCTCCTCCACTTTCTTTCCAATTATACCCGGCTGAGATTCTAGCCTCAAACATTGTATTATATTGTGAGCCTGACATCTTAAATCACGTGACCACTGGCACAAGGGTGGTTTTAACCCATCCCCCCACTCTCAATGTTGGTTACTTTTAAATAATTTGTTCTAAGGTGATTCTAAAATGGGATTCTAGAGGGGACTACGGATGAGTTTTTTAAAAATAAATATATGTGTATTTACATACAATATATTTATATATACATGCACTTAATGTGTATATAGGCCTATTATATATATATATATATATATATACACACATACACACACGACCCATTTGGTGCTATCTGCACCTGGGAGCTCACTTAGATTTAATCCCGAATCACTTGTTACCCAATCTACGGTAGGAGAAGTGGTTACAACTAGCAGAAGGTTTTTTAATTCAAACATTGACTGAAAGTAACTAGTGTCAACCTATTCGTATATAATAATTATTTTCTTATAGTATTACTCTACTTCCAGCCAATATTTTCAATAAAGAACCTTCTGCTAGCTCTCACTTCATTTGGGATTCGAGTCAAAGTTATCCCTCATAGGGAGTCGGCCACTGCCAACCGATCCCCGCACCCCCATAATAGATCAGAAGAGATTTGACGTTTCCTGCTGTGACGTCACTGTCTGTTAAACGAGTGTCGCACGCGTTTAATCACCTCTCATCTGCAATGTAGATCTTAGCACCCACAGCCACGAGGGAAACTGGGGCACAACGATACACTTTTAGTTCCTATATTAACACTGGCATTTATATTTTGATTCACTTTTACATACACTCAGTTTATTTCAGGACACGGCTTAAAAATTATTATTTTATCCTAGAGCAGTTATTTTTGTTTACATCCATTATGTTTCCAACTGTGGTCTGGGTCAGTTTTTTATCCAAGCCATATATTTTCCACTACCGGCTTGCTAGGCCTGTCGTAGCTTCATATGCCTTATAATCTATCTTAAGACCAGGACAGGCACAACATCCAGTACCCGACAGTTAATGTATCAATGTGAAAGGGTAACCCACATTTCACAAATGATACATTTTTCAACCATTCTGGAATCGAACCTGGGACCTTAGCTCAGTATGCAGACACGCTACTGACTGAGCTAAGGTGTTGGAGTAATCCGAATTTAATAGGAAATAACTTTTTTTTTTGCCGTTATAAAAGTTACTAAAAACATTTTAATATATCATATTATATACGTCAAGTTATGTGGTAAGCAGCTGCTGACATTTTGATATATATTATCAACAAGTTTTTAATCCTGTCTACAACAAAAGGGGTTATAGCAACTTTACCCAACCTAACAAACCCTAACCTTTCTAGATGCATAGAAGGTAGGTTTTTTAGGTTTGATTAACTGTAAAAAATGTTATCTTTCTTTCAATTAAGCCTATTTAAAAACAAAAATTGTTTAAATAAAAATAGTTAATTTAAATAGCTCCTATCCCACAAATCCACCCTGCAGCTTAGGTATTTAATTCTGGTATTGACGGTTTCAGTCTCTTGAGCATTCTAAAGAACTGGTAATTACTGCCTGAAGTATAGCCCTGAGAGTAAAACTTTTATTCCAAATGAGAAATAGCTGTTCATTATATTCTTGCAACAATAGTAATTGACACATGGAAGGCTACGTTTTGTTAGGTTGGGTTAGTTGCTAAAAAAAGTACTGTTCTGTCAGTAAAGTCTATTAAATAAAGATGAATAAAGTGAAAGTGTACTAGAATCGTAAAATTTTATAAATAAATGACAAAATGTATTTGTTCACTTTTTTGGTTAGTAATTTAAGACTACTTGGTATTATTGTCACTTCATTTGATCCTTCGTCTACTTTTAACACTTACTTATGTCAAGCGAGCTGCGCACCTTGTGACAAACTACAACTCAATTGATCATGCTTGAATACGGGCTGGATAGATAAATACAAACCGTATCCAAGGATTGACGTGACTTAACAAATATACATGTATAGCCATACCCTATTAGAGATCTATGAATACTTATTACCATGAAATAATACTAATTATATAGTAGAATTATATCAATTTTGAAAGAAAAAAAATCATTTTCTACAAGTTCTTTCCTAGGTTAATTTATTTTACAAGTCGTGTACTATCTGCTTCGATAAGCACGTGGACTCAACGTCATGTTGGTCTAATCAATTTAGGTCCAGTAAAGTTGGAGTTCAAATCTCGTTCGGGACGACAGTACTTAAGGATGTTTTATTCATAAATGTGACGTGGCACGGGAAAAGGTACCTTATCTTCACTGATCAAATATTTCAGAACAGCTGATAATACTAGTTAGGATCAAACTATCATATTTTTAATTATTGCAGAAAACTCTACCTACACTCTCTTAGAACAACTATAAATAGGTTTCAGTTGATATTTTACTTCCTAGACATCAGAAAAAACATTTTGGTACTTATATTTTAATAATGAAAAACTTTAAGCCTTGTTTTCTCAAAACACAATTTTTTCAACTTGCGGGTTCAAGTGGAAATAACTTTCTCAATTCTTGGAATATGTTCACACATTTTACACCATATTATTCAGCAATTTGTGCTCTATCCATGATACCAATAACTCAATATTGACCTGGGTGAAAAAGATCCCCTTTTCTCGTGCCGCGTCACAAATTGTTTCTCACTCTACCTTCACGTACATTTGGTACACTTCATTTAGGTCCAAACTAACCTTATCACCCCTTTCTATATTAGATCTTTAATAACCTCTATGCTTAACAAAAACATATATTTAGATTAAAATAGCATTTAATATATCTCCAAATAAAAATGTCCACTCTGCAGGTATTTGTCAGTGGATGCAGTTGAGGGAGATACGTTAGACTGGGTTTCATGGCTGAGGGGTTTGTAGGTGTAAAACCGGGGGAAGAGAAGTGTGTAGAAAGGAAATAAGCCAGGTTAATAAAGGGGGAGGGGGTGCTTGGTCAGTAAATCTTTCGTAGAGAAACGACCGCAGAGCGAGGCTTTGATCACCGTTTCGGATTCCACGTTAAATTGTAGGTCCTCCATTTCATCTCACAATCACCCTACCATTACACATTAGCGTAAGTGCGTATAACCCGAACGGGTAGTAAGATGCGGTGCTAATAATAATAATAATATAATATATCAGTAACGAGCCCAGAAATATCCTTTTGAAGAGAGGAAACTCATACAAGCTATTATTTATTTTTCCAATTGTGGGTATTAGAGCACTTTTAATGGGTTTAAAAATACATATTTCAATGAGTTACAATTTAGTACATTATGAGTATATCCTGTGACCACTGCTCTAAGTTTCACTACATTTAGCAATACACATTAATTTTTAAATCCTTATATATTTACTAATAATAAAGCAGAATGAATCCAAACATAAATAACATATACCCGTGGAAATGTTGCACCTCCAGAAGTCAAACTATGGTCCCTTAGAATTATGATTGACCACCCTAACCCCTTGAACTAGGGTGAAGGCTGCTTATATTTAAGCATACATTACTGCCTACAAATATTTGACCCACCCACATCGGTGAGCACGTGGACTAAATATCAGGTCATTTTTTCGGTGGGGGAAGGCCAGGGTTCAAATTCCACCCAAGCGCACTGTGCTACCCCTTCTTCACCCATAAATGGTACAACGCTATCTATGCAAATGCGATCACATTTCCTATAAATTCTACCTTAATCATTCCTGTTCCATTAGTGAAATTAAAATTCGTAAAACCCAGATAGATAGTAAATCTTGATAGAAAAACAACAACTTTGAACTCTCGAGATTCAAACCATAATCTCGAGATGATTGGCCACCGTTTGTGTGTCGAATATTCCCATTCCCAACCCTTACCGAGACTCCAATATTCTCAGGTCGACCTTCGTGACCACTCAGACACGACGGGCGGATCTCCCAGAAGATATCTAAGGTATAAACGACAGGTGATCCTCCCCCTTCCTTGCCTCAACCGGAAACTATTCAGTGAGCGGAGTACGCACTCATACATCCTCTCACTTGTGGGGCGGATGTTGGCCTTACTTCCTCCGGGTCATACTCATTCATAACAATACCTCTTACTACGCTCCAGTTGCAGCGCTGGGAGTTCTCAAGAATGCCTCTCCTAAACATCTAGCCCGACGTTCATGATTTGGGGAAAGCGTTAGGTCTGATATTTTAGCTATCTAGATAGCTTAGACATCTTAGTCGATAGCGCATCTTTCTACTGAGCTGAGGTCCTGGGTATACTTGAAATGGCCAAAAAACTATCTTTGAAGTTGAATTTCATAATGATAAATAATGGCCAGAGGAATGGGTGCAGTGTTTCTTATACATTTAAGTATGTTTGTAAGTCGTGTTTTATATAATCAATCTGTTCAGAAAATACAGTTGAATACCTCAAATAAATAAAATAAATTAGAGAGAGGTATCGTTCTTATATAATAGTTATTATTATTACTAATATTATTATATATGACCAAAATTGGTGGTCGTATGGTCCAAGGTGACATTATTGTAATAGACTGCTGGATTGCCAATGATGGAGATCAGGATTCTAAACCCTGTTGGATGTACTACACTCTTTTCCATCCATATGAGGTTACATTCCTTCTAAATTATACCTTCTCCATTCTTTACACGTCCTATGGGGTAAGGATGATAAAGGTAACATTTAGGGGAATTTGCATGGGAGGAGAATGAAAAACATTAAGTAAAAGCAACCCTCAATAAGTCCGGCTGGAATTTCAACCATGACATCTCAATAACAAGCAAACAAGAGGATACGAGTACATCGCCTGAGCCCACGTTCCCACAGATGCGGGTTTATTTTACAAGGGATAGGGCGAATAGAACAGTTTAGAGGAAATACGGCCACATCATTGAGGAAAGACCATAGAATTGCTACACTGATGGATATATTTAACGTGCGCTTTATAAACACACTCATTATACAAGGCAACGACTTACAAACTAACCTTTAGTTAGAACATGCATAACACCCATCCCCCAGATGACAACTCATCTGTGATAAATAGCTATCGGTCATGGAAATTATCGAACTGGAACCCTAGCTCGGTAGATCACCATATTGAATATCACATGTTATAACAGATTAACAGGCCAGATTCGAAACACAACGTACCCACAAGTTAACGTAAGATTAACGCCTTGGACAAGTGGAATTCAACCTTTTTTTGTTCGCCTACCCCTAAAATTATTTTTATTCAATTCATACTCCCAAAGTTGTTGGTGCACAGTGAAAATTATACATATTTTATATCTACATGTAGCAGAGAGAGAGAAAAAATGGCGTTCCTAGATCACATGTCCTTATGTGTGTAGATGTCTTCGCATGCCCCCGAGGGTAGGCAACCCCCAGGATTAATACCACTCGCTTAGGCCACTCAGCCACCCCGTGGTTTCACGTTTTCTCAATGAAGAATTACTGTTCCAACCCGCCACACTTGGCGGGATCTTGGGATGCATATCTGCAATTATGTTGGGCGTTCTTATCCAGAAAAAGACCATTTTGCATACTTGGATGGTTAACGTGGTGAACTGCTTATTATTTCATTATCATGGTTATTCACCATCTCACGGTGATTTTGTTGTTACTTTTACATGCAGCGTCTAGGTTAAAACCAAACCTTACAATTATAGGTTAGTGTAGAGTAAGGTAAACTTAGAAGATATGTAACCGATATTTTTTGGGGGGAGGGTGGTAAACCACTTAGTTTAAAACAAAACCTTCAGTACACCCAGACGGTACTCAAATCCCTCTACCTACCTGTCTTTGGCAATCTCGACTAGATGAGCCTGACATTTAGTCAGCGAGACCACCGATGTGAGTGGTCAAGACATACGAGAATTTGTGTGATATAGACTGGATTTCATGTTACGGTGAGGTCGAAATTCATATCCCGAAAGAGTATACTAAGTTGTTTTTTGATAGAATGATCACCACTCTCACTCTCTCTCCACGAAATATCAATAAATTCCCTCCAAATGCTACATTGATCATTCCTACCGCATCAGCGTAACTATTCAGGTAGTCTGTATGGGTAGTGAGACATGGAGTAAACACGCAATAATTACTTAGAGAATTAAAGTGGGACATAGTTTTAAATGTTTTTTTTTTTTTCTCACTATATTTCAATTAAATAAAGTATTGTGCTCGTAAAAAAAATCGAGCTCGAGATTTTGATCAATATCGACGTTTCATGACTCCCTGAATTCTAAAAAGTGGTTTTTGAATTTATGTCTCTCTGTCTCCCCGACTAGTGCATAAACTATTTTACTGATCGGGTTAACACTTGGTATCTAGGGTTTTCATAGGGTTTCCCCAAGAGTCTTTGGAATTGGAAATCTAACTCTAAAATTAAGGGTAGTTTACTGAAGGGCAAGAAGAGAAAAAGTCGATTTTATCAAAATAGGCTGCAACAATTTTGATTAAATTTCATTTCAAAGGATTTATAAATATTACAAACAAAATGGCTACCCTTAATATTTCAGCAAAATGACTTAAGGGATCCAGTTTGGTGCATAAATTCTCATTTTGTATCATAGCTCCGAAACTATTTGTGATAAGAAATCACTTTTCATCACAAATATGTAGATATATTTATAATATAAATATTTTATTTGAAACGTATATTTATAAAACCAGTAACTTTCAAGCTATACGCAAATATATATTTTATAGATTTTCTAACACTAAAGGTAAAGTATTGCAACTGTAAAAAATATATTAATCTGAAATTTTTATGGATGTCGACGTCTCATAACCCCCTAACTCTAAAAAGTGGTCTTTGCAATTCCATCAGGCCGTCTCTGTGTGTCTGTTTGGATTTAAAATTAAGATTAGTTTAATAAAGGGCGAAAAGAGAAAAAAATCGATCTTCTTAAAATCGGCTCTAACGATTTTGATTAAAATTGTATCTAGGCGTTGATAAAAATTATAAATAAACATTATTTTCATTTCCCATTAAATTGACTTTCATGATACTTTACAGAAGCTGAAATTTCCGTATCTCTGTAACTATTTGAGATACTAAATAACTTATCATTGCAAAATTGTAGTACTATTAAAAATAAAAACTTTTATATTAAATATATTTTTATAAAACCAGCATTTTCTATATTTTCTACATAAATGTTATAGATTAAAGGAGTGAAACACGCACTAACAAGATGATGATCCTATTAGTCTCTTAGAAAATACTATAAAGTATGGATGGGACTTTTAATGCTCGACTCCCTTGAATTCTTAAGGATATTCGAGATTAGGATTCATAAAATAGTGGATTCGACTCACAAGAGATTGATTGGTTAGTATGTCTTCCTTAAATAATCCAATTATTAAAATTTATCATTTAAAGAAATCAGCCAGCCCATCACATGATCTTTCTAGTACATATCTTTCAATGTCACTGATCCATTTTCTTCCATTCTTTTACTATATTGGCACTGGCGTGGAACCATTAGGATGAAGATTCCAGTCTACAGAAAAATAGTTGGGGCTGGAACTGATGAAATGCCCCACCCAAACACCACGAGGGGGACTAAAGAAGGTAGTAGGGAAAGGGGTGTAAATGAAAATATGAGAAGATCGAATAAGAAAGAAAAGGAGCAACATGAAAATCAATAGGATTATGATTAGATGAAAGGAAGGGAAGACATGAGAACGAAAGGGCTATTTGTCATCTTTTTATGATCATTTGTCTATTTCTGCTTCCACCCCAGAGGGTGGGGCTTAGGGGAGGAAGGAGAAGGAAGAGTACTAATTATCTGAGCTCAGTAACTGGCGTTTGATGAAGACTGAGCTCACATAGATACTCACACGCTCTAAATGTTACGCTCATTTAGTTTAGTTTGTGGATGATGGCGTTTGAATCCAACCGGATGTACTGAGAAAGTTTTTTTTAAATTAATGACTTCCCACTCTCCCTTCACTCCAGTGTGGGTACATTTCCTCTGAATTCTATCTTCCCAATATATTCTGTATTCTCACGTCTTACTAACCTGTTCGGGTTACATGCATTTATGGCAATTACTCTAATGGGGTAGGGATGAGGAAGGAATAATTTTGAAGTATTCTACCCACATTTGCATGGAGGGAGAGTGGGAAAACATTTAGGAAAAACAAGCCTCAGAAGACCCAACTTGGATTCAAACCCCAATTTCGCTGACACTAACAGACAGTATAGCACGAGAGTGACGCCTTGTACCATTTGGCCAATGAAGCTGGTACCTTCCTGATCCCTGCCTCATTTATGTAAGTAACCTTCCTAATCCCCGCCTCATTTATGTAAGTAAATATGTGGATGAGACACGATGCATAGAAAAAAAAATTTCAAGTATAACTCAGCATCTTTTCACAAAATTCTATATGAGAGACGAAACAGTATTAATTATTTTTTGTGAAGGTCTTGACAGACATTTGAAGCAATCCCATTACTAGTATACACAAATCTTATAAAATAAGCTATAATATATTATGTTAATACTCTCACAAAAATTTAAAAAAAATAGATGAAAATATTAGTTTATGACTTTAATACACACTGTATTGGTGGTTATGTGATATAAATCGTCAAGCTCGCAATTGGATTGAATTGATCATGACGGGGAGGTTGATATTCTAATCTAACCCTGATGCACTAGGGCTGGATTTTTCAATATTATTTATCTACTGTATGTGGTTTTTAAACTCCCTCTTTACATTAATGCAAGTTCAAAAAAATTGTTAAAATAATTTTACAAAATTCCTGGTTTTCAAAAATTAGTCTTCAGTAAACTAGCTATAATTTACACACAATTTATCTACAATCTAGCCTAGAACAGGGGTCCCCAATCTTATTGATTGGAAAGCCACATTAGGATATTGAAAATGTTAGGTGGGTCGGATTGAAAAAGATGTATACATTATCATATTGATATTTATCCAGGTATATAAGCTTATAGCCATAAACAAAAACTAATAGTTTAAGTTTATTTATAAAGGGAATAACGGAAAACAAACAAGTTAGATAATATACACAACAATTAATTAATAAATGTAAGAGTTTTTTCGTTAAGATACAATGGTACATATAATGTTATATGTACGTATATATGTATGTAGTGTGTACGTATATATGTATGTGCGTGTGTACGTATATATGTGTGTACGTGTGTATGTATGTATACAGGACCATCATAATTTCAGTGTTTGCCATTTACATTTTTTGTCATTATTTTTTATTTATTTATTGTCAAAGTGCTCGCGGGCTGAACAAACTCATTCCACGGCCGGATCCAGCTCTGGTGGTGATTTGGGGACCCTTTGGCTTAGAGGAATACGACATAAAATCTAAATATCAAGATTGAGTGAAATTCATCAAACAGTTTCAGCTTTAGTCATTAGGTACAGTCAAACAAAAGCGTGACACACAGAATGGTAAAACTATTTTTTTAAGTTTAGAGGCACATGAAATGCCAAGGCCCATTATAATTTCGAAGCCAATTATTATTATTTTAAATGACAATACTTTCTCTTTATTAGAAAATAAACAATCATAAAGTTTGCTCCTGTAGCGAACAAGAAGAAAGGAACAAAATCCAAAATTGATATAAATCCAAAAACTCTTAAAAACAAATTTAATTTGAATGAAGCTAAGAAATTGGTATTTTTGCTTTAAATGATGTTTTTTGTTTTTACAAGACTCTTTTCCAGTCCTGGCCTCAATATAAAAATCTGGGTCAGAACTCTTATAGGATAATTTATGATGATGTAAAACAAAGCCAAAATGGATTGAGACCTGTAAAATCAATCCCTTCTAATGGAGTAGCTTCTATGTTGTCATAATGGAATCGATCTGTTTGAAGAGTTTAGCTTCGTCGTAGGGTTTCCTCGTAAGTGATGTAGCCTTAAAACACATACATGAGAGGACACTCAACTTTATGAGCATGTATTAAAATAAAAAAATTAAAATAAAAATATAATTAAAAACACTTCAAAAGTAATGGAATCTGATGTTTACGCCCTAAAAATTATTATACATGCGTAAAAATATGCCTTTAAAGTTTAAGAATATGATTTAAGAAGTTCAAAATGTTCAAAATAATATGCCCTAAAACTATAACTATAACGTAGCCTTCTTTGACTAAAATTATCTGAAAATATTTGATAAATAGTTTGAATTAATTCTAATTTTTAAAACAAAATTAAAGTTACTTTTTTTTCCAAAATATGCATTCTACGCCCTAAATAAATATATTATAGAACTTAAAGCCCTTAATGTGCATCATAATAATAAAAAATATGGGTGTCTTTAAACATGTTTGTACCCAGTTCAGTATTAAAATTAAGTATACAATAAAAATTATAATGGTCATAAACATCCTAAGTGTATTTAAATTAATGTTTATCACAGATGATATGTGATGATTGTCCACAGGCTCATTCCTTCCTTAGCTATACTAATATTATAAAGAGGAAATATTTGATTTTTTTTTTTTTGTTTGTAATGGATAAACTCAAAAACTACTGGACCGATTTTAAAAATTATTTCACCAATATAAAGCTACATTATCAGCGAGTAACATAGGCTATATTTTATTTTGAAAATTTAATTTATTCCTCATAAAAATATCGGTAGTATATTATATAGTCGTTGGAAAAAAAAAGTTTTTGAAGGGAAAGTGGGGTTCGTGAAGGGGGCGGGGGTAGGGGGTGAGGAAAGAGGAATGAGATGAAAATAGGAGGGAGGATAAAAAGAGGGAGGGGGCTATACAGTGATGGTAGGACTGTATTTAAAAAAAAAGTAAAAAAAGTTTTGTTTTATATTGACATGATGGATGATTTGAAGCTTTGTTTTACAGGATTCTTTACAATATTTTTTTACGGGGAAGGGGGCTAGTAGCTGAATAAAATTCAAACTTGGCGCAATAAAAGTGTCCTGGACTCTAGAGGATCAGTATGGTCCAGTGAAAGAGCATTGATGGTCAAAACTGAAAGTTCTGGGTTCAATTCCATTGTCCAGGTTGTCATAATTAACTTATTTATATCCTAACTCTAGTTATAAAACGAGATATATTTTAACATGCTTCATGTTTGACCCACAATTTGAGATAAAACATATCACTATTGTTTCTAAGGATTTTTCTACTATGGGCATTTAATATAAACTTTTTGAATCAATCGTTTGTTTTTATCACCACGTTTCGCTACGCATTTGGGTCATAGCTTACACATATTTACTGAATAAACTAATGAATTAGAGATGAGTAAGCTTTAATTTATCTAAACTATATCTACCTTTGCGTGGGTGAGGGAAAAACCATGTAGGAAAACCCTCGTCAGTAAACTCGACCGGCATTCGGACTCCCGTGCTACCCATATTTGGCAATCAAACTTATTGCGAGAGTGACGCCTCAAGCCATTCGACCATCAACATGGATTTCTGAACTAATTGGTTATATAAATACACCCGTGGTGGGGTTAATGGGGTTTAAAGCATCAAGCTTGAAATATTCCGGCTTGTCAATGATCAGGGATCAGGGAGACTGGGGCTCAAATCCTGGTCAGCTTTACTTAGGCTGTTTTTTTCCTAAATGTGTTCCTATTTTCTCACCACACAAATGTGGGTGCTTTTCATTTAAATCCTACCTTCCTCATCCCTGAACCCGTTAGTGTAGTTAAATATAGACAATCTTGATGGGTATTAGGACGTGGTATGTGAAAAAACAATATTGAGTTTTATTTCATTTCTTAAGGATGCCCTTGTGAAGAAATTTTATAGTGTCTCCAAAAGCCTTGAGGGGTGATAAGTATTAATAGGATGGTTTGGAAAGGGAGTAGTGTTAAAACTGACCAAAGGCGCCACTTGTATTGTTGCGGGGAGCAGCCACAATATTATTAGCCCCTCAGGGTTGGGACCAGGGGACAGGGGATGGGTGAGGTCTTCTTCACATAGACACGTTCTAAGGCCGCAATCATTGATTTTCTGCCCCAAAGAGAATACATAAGAGGAGCGTAATTCCAATAAACGTTAAGATCAACTCCAGCAAGGCCAGGACCAAGGCTCCGTGTTAAGGATTTCATAAATGTCAATCTTAAGGTGGGAGTGTATAGGACGATATAAAAGGCCCATGATTTTGGCAGTTTTTATAGCAAAGCTTTTTTTTTTTGGGCCAAAATAAATAAAATGTTGCTTCAGTAGAAGCATAGATTTTAATTTTCTTCATATGTTGATACCAACAGTTCTTTAATATCTGTCATGATCATTGCAGCATTAGATGATAACTTTTTTAAATGAAGATAAAAAGTTGTCAATACATTTCAGGACATCCCTTGACAATTATTCAACAACTGTTGATGTTACCATTGAAGAAAATGAAATTCTATTATCTTACTCAAGGCATATATTATTTATTTTGTAAGAAAAAAAAATAGTTAAAAAAACTGCAAAAACACCTTTTCTCGCGTTCCCTACACTCATACCCTAAATGTTGATCTGTAGCCAACATATTTTTTTTTTTAGTTATACTCTCCTCATAGCACTCAACTAACACTAATAATACTTATTTTTTTAATAGATCAAGCCTATTTGTCTAAGAAAATAATCAAAATTAACATTTTTAAATAAAAACAATACAAAATATTACTCAAATGTAAACAATTGTTTACAGCTTTACAACCCTAATAGGGACATATCCTGCTTCGGGGGTCAAATAGTCTAAATTAAGGTGTCACTCTCGGAAAAGACTGGACTGCAGATGACGCGAAGATCATGATTTGAATCCCAGTTTGGTGTACTGAGGGTGGCTTTTAATCAATGGTTTTGCACCCACCTTCAAGAAAATGTTGGTACATCCTCTAAATTCAACCATTCTCATTCCTAACACATTGTACATGCATGAAAAAACCGAATGACTTGTGAGACGTGGCGCTAAAAAAATTATATATAAAAAGAACGGACATAAGGTTGTTTCGCAAACCACATCGAATCTCTATAGCGGTGGTCGACGTCGTTGGGGGTTTCTCCAATGAAGCACCGTCGAGGCCAGCGACGCCACCAACACTCGGATTAACGAATGAAGGATAACCCTGCTCCTTACGACCCCAGCTCAACGTCAAGTTACTATCGTAGGATTTGAATGGGAAGGAGCCTATCTGAAAATTAGACAAATTACTGAAACTATTTTCATATAATCATACTTCAAGTCATGTGATCTACATCTGTCTTTTTGGTAGATAGTATAAATCATTTAAACTAATAATAATATATAAAATGTTATCAAAGATTACTGCAGAAAAAAAGTTTTTGCCTTTAAGTTATTTCTTATCAGAATCCTATTAAATGCTTCAGAACACTCGTAAGTGTGGCTGCTTAAGAGCCCCAGGTTCAATTATATCACCTTACATAAATTAATTAATAGTGTGTTGGGAACAGGTGGAGTATGGTCAAAAAAGTTGTTAGAAAATACTTAAGCCAGCCTTAAAAATATTTCAATCGTCTTATTTATGATAAATTAGAGATATAAAAAATGGCAATAGAGATTAACATTTTTCGATCAGATTTCCAGATCGTTAACTCCCAGGTGAAAGAGGATGTGTTCATAAATACTTTGACTATAATATTGTAGTACTAACATATCTGGTCTACAGCAGACCCAACGATAGTGAAACATTCAACCACAAAGCGCTATAGTCGATACGTGAGTATGTAAATAGAACTGGAATATTTGTTAATACTTTGGAAGAACTCATTTAAATAGCTGGAATTTCTTTTCAATACAAAAAATATCTGAAATTTTTCTAAAAAGTAAAATTTTACGGTAAGAATTTAAAAAAAATATTTTAAAATGGAAAATTTTCCGGCTCACATTTCTAGTCTTGAGCGAAAAATGTATAATTGGTGAAAATCGGAGTTCCCCTTCCAAAGTGATAAAGTAACATCTGGGGGTAGGGGTGCAGTGTCTGTGCTATTTTAGGGTGGTTAAATGGAGGATGATCCACTCGTAGCCCACCAGATACGCGTTGTCTGAGCAGCCTTAAAATATTCCAACAAAAAGGTCTATATACAGCAACAAGCATATCAAAAAATGCTTGTAAAACCATACGACTAAAATAATAACTTAATAAAAATACCAGAATCCAACCATGACAAAAAATACATAGTCATTAAAAATTCACGCAATCGTCTTTCAGTGTACTATTCTTTATAGTATTTCCTGAAAACAAATGGCAGTGTCACCTAATTAAAAACATATAAAATTTGACAACTTTCATTTTACATTTTCGGCCTGTTATTCTATAATATATCGTGCATTGCAGGAATAAAATTGCTTAAAAATGTACACACACCGTCAAAGTATGGTTAAGTTGAGTTGCGGTATAACGTTAGGTTAATAAAATATAAAAATATTTATTTTGAGCTCATTATTGAAAAAAAAAAAGCTAAGTTGGGTATGTAGGGAACGCCAGAAAAGATCAGTATTTTTTTTAGTCAAAATAAATCAAATATTGCTTCAGTACAAACATTGAGTTTAATTTTCTTCCATGGTAACATCAACAGTTCTTGAATATCTGTCAAAGGTGTCCTGGAATTTAATGACAACTGTTTCTCTTAATTTAAAAAGTTTGTCCTCTAATGCCGCAATGCTCACGACAAATATTCGAGAACTATTGATATCACCATGTGAAGAAAATTAAACTCTATGTTTCTACTGCAACAATATTTTACTTATTTTGGCCAAAAACATTTTAATATAAAAATTGCCCAAACACTTACCTTTTCTTGAGTTATCTACATCCCCACATTAAAATATTATTCAATCCCATATAAACTATTTGTAAAATGTAGCCGCTGACGTTCATATGGTTTGTAGTTGTGTTTTTTGTGATTACTGGAAAATAAACTCTTGCAGTAGTTATAGTACGGTTCAAGTACAGGTTATTTTGTAGGCTATGTGATAGTAGCACCTGTGTTTAGATAGTGCATGCTAAGTACCTGCATTAAAATGTGTCCTTACCAATAATTTCCACCCAATCAATCAATACTTGTAGGAAGAGTGGTACCTTGATAGTTAAAATAGTTATTAAAACTTAATTAATTGTTGAAAAAGACACCTGAACACGGGACTCTAGCTTGGAACCTTTAAACTAGCCCGTGGTCTTGGATATCTCAGTGGTAGAGTATTGTCATGCTAAGCCTGAGTTCGATTCCCATATCCAGGTATATTTTTCAACTAATTTAAATTAATGAGATTGTGTTCCCCTCCAAACGGACAGTGCAGTTATTACAATGATTTGTAGCCTGTATGTTGATATTTATAACTTATTAAAACTACGTTCATGCATTCATACGTCAAGTCATGTAAGATTCAATATTCACTCTGTTGATATTTTCAATTCCATTAAATAATCATAGCCTGCTTTAGGTTTAACCACCGATGCCGTGGTCTACGGCGTTACTCAAGCAGTATACTATATTTACGATGATGGGGGGGGGGGGGGATCGAAGTTCGAATATGGTTGGGTGTACTGAGGGTGATTTTTCCAATCCAGTTTTCCACTCTCCTTCCACGCAACGCGGGTACATTTCATATAAATAAAACCATCCTAATCCCTAAATCTATGAGCGTAATTAGTACAGAAGCGTATAACCCAAATGGGTAGTAAGACGTGGTCCTAAAACATTTTTTTCAGGCGTAACTCTTGCCATGAACTGAAATGACAATGATAGAGAGGTCGGGGTTTGAATCCCCGTCTGGTGTACTGAAGGTGGTTCTCCCTAAATTTATATCTATTCTCCCTCCACACAAATGTGGGTACACGTAATCTAAATCCAACCTTTCCCATTTCTAACACACTTGCGTAATTAGAAGATATGTGTATCACCTGTACGGGAAGTAAGACATGGTGATAAAAAAACTAGTAAAGTAGAACCCACATAGGTGGGCACGCTAAGTGCCATACTCATCTAGTCTAGTTTGCCGTTGATGCAACCTTATGTTTCTTGATCGGAGCTAGGATGTACCGAGGGTGGTTTTTCCTAAATAGTTTTCTCTTATTTCTCTACGAAAATGCTGATATATTTCCTCTAAATTCTGCCTTATTCGTTCCTTATCAATTAGTGCAAATAAAGGCAAACATCCGGGACAGATGGTACGACGCGATGGGGAAAAAAGAGTAAAATGTCATACTGTTGACGGCAAAGAGAGTGTGTATTTACTAAAATATTCCACCTATCTGGTTTTTATTGTACTAGGAGTATTACCTACTCGAAGATTGTCGAAAGTTTGATGTGACGTATTATGAGCACGTAGAATCAAGAAGTGTGACATCTTAACCTCCCTTAGTCTCGCGCCTGTTGCAGGGCTACCGAGCGTCCGGGGCGATCGACCGCACCCCTTCAGGCGAATGAAACTTCCCCACAGCCCACGCGTGAATAGTGAATCAGACAACCCTTCCTTCCCTCTCCCTACCCCGATCCTCTTCATACCCTAATACTGAAACACCGGTAGACACATAGGGATGATAACGAACGTCACTTGACTTGATTAAAGTTGCTTTTACTCCGCAACAAAGTTTGTTACATGTGCTTTTAAGATGTCTTATTGCTACTCATAACAAAGAAAATAAAGGCGAGTTGAAGTACATCACACTTCTAAAATAGTATATTAATCGCCAGAGGATGAAACTTTTAATGCGAAAACATAAAACACTCAGAATAACCAGTAGTAAGGTGTCAGGGTAAGCAGGATAAGCTCAACTATCCCAAAAGGATTTGAAAAAGGAGAGAAAATACCCATTTACATAAAACAAATTTAAAATTGAAATTTAAATGCTTATTTTTAAAAGCATAGTACCATTTTAGTAAGCGCACGAAGCAAATGTATCCGTTCCTTTTGGAAAGTTAAGCTGAAATCTTTCCGCCTAACACATCTGGAGAATCAGGCCTGCGAGGAGCTAGGAGGGTAATGCGCGCGCAACTCTTTATCTCAGCAACTGAAGGCGACCAGTAAGCCGGCTATCCCTAACTCGTGAGTGTTACATTCTAGGTATATATAGTATGTTTAAAAGGTTTATTTCAGTGTAAATTAATTTAGTTATGTGATTGTGACTTGAGAATTTTATTATTCTATTGAATTGTTTTAAATTTCCTATCAGTGATGTTTTAGCATTTATTGCATGTACCGTAGAAATAAATGTGAGACGTTGTAGTCATTCACAATGACTCTTTTGATTCAGTTCACTTTTCTTTAAATAATTCTACGTCTTTTGAACAAAAGATGCATTTAAAACGAAAAATAGCAAGATCAAAATGCGATATTTCACAGAAGAATAAAAAATGGTATTATTATTATTATTATTATTAATAATAATAGTCTGCCAGTACTGTATTATATAACTTCATAAAAGTCCCATTTTTGACATTGTTAAGTGTGCCCCTTTATGAGTTGTCATGACTCAGCTTACCCAAAAATTATCATCCCGCTTCGCCACTGAATTTAACCAAAACTGGTTAAAGTTCACTAAGTGCATTTTATACCACCTATTGAACGGAAGTACTCCAGCTATTCACTCTGTTTGGCTTATGAATGTATGCAAGTTGATCTAAAAAAAATGTGCAAGTTAATCAGCCCACAATGATGGTAACGTGGTATAGGGAGTTGGGCACGTAATTAAGGGTTTTAATATCTGTATTGTGCTTTGGGCGTGGTTTTTCACGTGTGGGTTTTGATTTTGGTTTTTACAGCCCATTTCCGTTGAATGTGGCTAAACTTTTTATAAATTACCCTCCTCTTAACTTTCCCTTGAATAAAGTGTAAATAGCCCTCATTCTGAGATGTATAGACTGCATAAAAGCAATTAAAGCCCGTATTATTTTTCGACTCAACTATACTAGGAAATTGGTATGAAGAAACTTTAAAAACACAACTTGTGAATGTGGGGAATGCCAGGCCTCCACCGTGGTTCGGATCCCACATTAAACTGTAGGTCCTCCATTTCATCTCTCAATCACCCAACCATTACACATTAACGTAAGTGCGTATAACCCGATCGGGTAGTAAGACGTGCCGCTAATAGTAATAGTAGTAACTTTAAAAAGATACAAAACTGTGTTGTCGTGGTCAAAATTGATATTATTTTACTATACTATTATCATTATTTTATAGTATTAATACTATATATCTGAAGTGACTTGACTTATTACTATGTTAAAATTGTTTTAGTAAAATTGTCATCTGTCAAAGATGTTTCTTCTTATAGAAGGAGATTTTTTCTGAATATTCAATTATAGATAATGCCTGCAGTATTGAGATATAGTTTATTTAATTTACACGCTCTAATTTTACGTTTTAAATTTTGACATGAGTTTGAGCAACGATTCTGAATTAATATATATTTGTAATAACTAATAAGGTTACGACATTCTAGTAAATTTATATAAAATATCGTTATTTCTTAAACCCTTATGCAATTTAATATTACCCACTTCAGTGGCCACATGACCACATGGTTTAAGGAGCTACTCTAGCAATAAACCAGACTTCTAAAGGTGGGGAGGTCAGGTTTCGATCTCAGCTGGGTGTGCTGAGTATGGTTTTCCACTCTCCCTCCAAGCAAATGTCGATATACTTCCTCTAAATTCAACCTACCTAATGCATTATCATAATTAGTACATAGGCGTATAATCCGAGTGGGTAGTAAGACGTGGTGCTAAAATAAAACAAAACAAAACAAAACAAAACAAACGTAATATTTTGCTCAGGTGATAATTAATATTTCTACCAACCTAGCTATTATGAATTCAAATCAAACTTAGAAATACAATGTATCACTTTGGATTTGTGTTTGTTCTCTTTCATAATAATGATAAATTAATTATATGTTTTCTGATTTCTGTATTTGTCCTTCACTAATATCAGCTTGCTGCCATTAAAGCTTGTAGAAATAATCAAATATGTTTCATACACATGAAAATGTATAAAAAATGAAATGAGAAAAATATAAAATTCAGATAGACTATGCTATTACTTTTGATAATATCCATATCTACAAATTATTTACATTGTAATATATTTAAAATTTGAGCTTTAGGGGTAGTTTTAGTGCCAGCATACCATTTTCAATATTTTTTAAAAATATGTTGTTATTTCAAATAAATTAAGAATTTACTAGAAAGAAGTGGTAATTATGTTACTTCTAAGTCATCAATCTCATCACCTGTGACTTGCTCTGTTTAGTAAAATGTCTATATCATCCTTCCTCACGTCCAGTCTTATCTTCTCACTTGCACACTTTCTTTTATCTGCTCCTCCCATCTCTTTCTTAGTATTTATTGTGATATTTTCCCTACATACTTAATCTCAATCATTTTCTTTGGTGTTCTCTCCTTTTCTCAAAAATATTACAATCAATTGAAATTTTTCACTTTGAAGAAAATACAGAAAATTGAGTTTTTAGAGAATATGTGCTTTACCTGGAATATGTTATTTTTTTAAATAATGGGATTATAAATGTCAACATAATTTAATAGAGGGTGCTATATCCTATTAATGTGCATCTTTGTCAGTTTTTAAATCATCTTGAATAGTTTTCTATTAAATTTAAATGTGAAGAGGTAGGAAGCTTATTCGTTTAAATGAGCCCTTAGCTCGCGCATAGTCAATCCAAATGTTCCTTCACTCTGTCCTGATAAAATAATACGGAGCCACGTTGAGCCTAGTCTTGCAGTAGCCGAGGCCATGCAGGGAACTCACTTCCCCCTTCCTCTCCCCCTTCCTCTTAGGTCACCAGGTGTAACGTCGCCAGAACAGCTGCCAAGAGACCTCCTATTGTACCTTTCCTGTTCGGCCTTCACGCTACTCAACACGACGAAGACTGGAAAGATAGACCTCCTTAAACTTCTAGTTTTCAACCAGTTCTCCCAACTTTACTGATACTATAATCGGTGGGTGCGTGGATTAAATGCCACGCCTATCTAGTCTGACTTGCTGGTGACAGGGAGCTCGGAGCTTGGATCTCGGCCGGGTGTATTGAGACGGGGTTTTCCTATTGTTTTAACACACTATCGTGCCAAATGTTTTACTACACCTCTTCTAAATGATACCATCCTCATATTTAATACACGGTGTGTACCGTAACACGTGGGACAAGAGACACAAAAGCTCATATAAACATGTATCCATTTTATCTGGTTTCAGAGATGATTTATGTTTGTACTCCAATAATGTGGAGCTACTTAAACCCAATAGTAAGTGCTCAAAATGGCCACCTTCAGCCTGAATGCAGTCGTCGAATCGTAGAATACCGCAATCTTTAATAAATAAATTGCATTGCAATGCTTTCATTCAGGCCGAAGGTGGCCATTTTAGCATTTCCTATAATGTTAAACAGCTCTACATTACTGGAGTACAAACATGATAATAACTCAGAAATATGGTAAAATGGGACACATGTTTGTATTAGCTTTTTTGATTGTTTGTTTGTCTCTTGTCCACCGCTGATATGGTCTCGCATATTACGGTGCATGCTGTATAGTATGCATGCAGTACGAACGGCTAAGGGGGCGCGATGAAAAAACTCTGATGGGATAGGGATGAGAAAGATAGAATTTAGAGGAAATATTTCCAAATTTGTATCCGCTTACACGGTCGCATCTTTCGCGTTTTCTCTAAATAGGCTGGATTGCCAATTACAATTAGATCAGGGTTCAAGTCTGAACTTTTTTCCCTGGACGGGAAGTAAAACACGATGCAAATAAAATACGCAGGGTAGGGTGAAAGGTAAACCACTTAGAAAAAAGCACCCTGAATACACCCGGTCAAGATTCAAACCCTGATTTCCCCATCACCGACAAACCAATATTATGATAGAGTGACAGTTAGGCCACTCAAACCCGATGTGTGTTGTTTTTAAATAGAGGTATCATGTTACGATAAGTGAAGTGTATCACGTGTTCCTCCATTAGATCATATTACAATCAAATTCAACGCGGATATTTAGTGCCGCAATTATTCGTTTACAATGCTCAGATTCCATCTGCAGTATTACTGTGGATTCACACGTTCACCGAAAAACTAGCGCAGGACAGAAACGCGGTCACGTGACGAGCTCTAAGCCAATCACAAGATTTGCACCTCATCTTTGCAAGCTGTTCCGCTAAAGTTCAACTCATTTCTACTTATCCGGTCTACCTGAGATGATCCGCACAGGAAAACTAATACATTTTAGAACTAACCATCTCAAATCAGTGCGCATGCTCATTTGACAACGCATGCGCTCTACAACCAGAAGCAAGCAGACAACTTCGTTGGCCGTTGTGAGAAGATTTGAAATAACCCGTTAATGTAAAGCGTGTTTATAGATGTATTGGATTGTGCACGACACAGCGTTATAATTTGAAGACATCCGTCGGGGGGAAAATATATTATGTATATCGACTAGAAAATAAAATATGTTGATAATCAGCTGTTTAAAGTTAGCGTTGCAATGCATTATGGGTTAACATACAGTGTGTGAGTTGCTGTGACACTCAAGCATATTTCGATTTCTATTTTCAGGCGATGGTGTGAATCAAGCCTTACTCGCGAATACCAAAATGTCATGGGCTCCTCTTAAACTTTATTTTATAGTTCCAGTAGACTTCTATTTAAAGTACTGTAAGCCTAGTTAATAATCAGCCCTGCATGAGCTGAATTTTTGTAAACACTTTCCACTTGTTCACTACCCTTTGGTTTATATTATTTAATTTGGTAAAATTATTAAGGTAGAACTATATTTTAAAATAAGTGTACCCTCATTTAAGTGGAGGAATATTGGAAAAACCCTAGGAAAAAACAGCCTCAATGAATCAGCTGAGATTTGATCTCTGACCTACAACCCACACTAAATTAATTAACTTTACACTTAGTCCATGTGCCTGACGGTTCGGGTTAAGAACAATTTGTTTTAAAAAAAGTTGAAAGTCATTGGATGGATTTTTCTCACGTGTTTACGTTACGTTACCTCTACGTCACGTGAACGTTATATAACTTCATCGTTAAGATGTAGTGATCACTGCATTTATAAAAGTAGAGCACCCTCTCGCTAAATGGTACGCATGCGTTCTACACATAGTTTCTCGACAGAGCAATTTCCATAGGAAGAACCTTTTTTGACAACTAGAAACGATACAAGATCTACTGTCACATATTATTATTATTATTATTATTATTATTATTATTATTTATTATTATTAGCACCCGTCTTACTACCCGTTCGGTTTAGGGTGATTGTGATGAGATGAAATGAAGGACCTACAGTTTAACGTGGAATCCGAACCACGGTGGAGGCCTGTCATTCACCACATTCACAAGATCTTGTCAGAGGTGAAGGAATGGTTTGGAAATCAGATAAATCTGTGCCGGGACCGAGGATTGAACCCCGGCCGCCAGCACAGTATTGTCACATATTAATACTTCACATTATGTAATCTGCAGCTGTCATGTTTTTTTTTTAACAACGCGTCTTACTAACTCGTTTGGGTTATACGCTTATGTACTAATTACTCCGGTGGTTCTAGGTATTAGGAAGGTTATATTTATATGAAATGAACCTGCATTTTCGTTAAGGAAGAGTGGAAAACGATTTTGGAAAAACCGCCCTCAGTGCATCTGACCGAGATTGGAGCCTCTATTTCCCCGTCGTCAGCAGTCTAGTCTAACACCAGAGTATCGCATTAGACCATGCCGCCACCGAAGCGGGTATCTGTCACTGTTCATAGACATTATAAATACCTATAAAATAACAGTACAATTTTCTAAAAGGTCCCGTATACAAAATCCTACAATTATCCCTCTTGTCTCCACGCAGACCTAGCCCCTATGTCCGGAAGCGATCGTCAGTCAGGTTAGTTATGAACCATGAACCATGCTGTAAGTAACGAATCCAGAGCTCCACTTGTAAAAGTTGCAATTCATTAAAGTTTATCCTGGAAATTTATTGATATAAGGAATCACCCGTATTTTATTTTGTCTCTGAAAAGCAATTGAAATATTAATGCTAGTTTTCCCGCGCTAGCAGCATGGGGAATCCACCTGATATATCCCCCCTGTGAGATATACTACAAATGCTACTCCCGCGTATTGCTTGTTCACTTCCACGACACTTGCTTAGGAGTAACCAATCCCTTACTCTCACGTGTTGATTACTTTTCTCTTGTATGTTATATCTTAATCTTAATATATTTTAGTTAGAGATGGTTCTAACCCTGTATTTAACAAATACAAAGCCTAAATTTTCTTTCGAGCTTCGATTCAGAAATCGAATCCTTTGAATCTTTTAAAACGTACAATTTATTTATTTAAAACTAAAATGTTTGAAATTGAATGAAGAAAAATTGTTTAAGGCTTGATGGCACTGACAAATACTATTTTGTTGCTCGTGTCTATTACGTCATAAATAGCAAAGAGAACACTTTTTTGGTAAATTAATTATATTAATACAGTTTTACCCTTTTTGGGGATTTTGTTATTCTTCCTAAACAAGCAGGCCTATATAATTATAATTCCTTTTGCCATTTGATTAAAATTTTTATAAAGGACAAGTTCTTCATAGTAAAATTGTATACGAGATAATTTTTGAGAAACTCGAATCTCTCGAATACCATAAGGTTTGAGGGACTCAAGCGTTCCATTTTTAACTTTTTTTGTTTTAATGTAGCACCACGTCTTACTATCCGTTCGGGTTATACGCTTAAGTACTAACTACGCTAATGGATTAAGAAATGGGAAGGTTGAATTGAGAGAAAGTGAATCCGTATTGCGTGGAGGGAGAGTGTAAACCCGTTTAAGAAATTCACCCTAGCTCACCCGACCGAGACTCGAACTTCAATCTCCCCATCCTTGGCAGTCGAGCTCAATACGACTAGCGCGTTAGCTAACTGTGCCACCGAGGCGGGTATTTAACTTTTAACTAAACAGCTTTAATTATACAAAAATCGATTAACGATGTATAGTAGGATTCTAGTAGAAAGGACCTCTTAAAAAATATATATTTTTAGCAGCCAACTTTGACAATCCAACACCTACCGAGTCTGCCCACTGTGCTAAGGATCCTGGGTTCAATTCCGGCATGGCCGAAAATTTATTATTGATGAAAATATAGGTTTACCCTTTCATTCATGATAAATTAATGGCGAGGACGGATGTTGTGCCTGTCCTAGTTTTAATTAATTATGAGGTATATGAAGCTACGACAGGCCTAGCAAGCAGACAGTGGAAAAATATATGGCTTAGACAAAAAACAGGTCCGTGAAGTTGGCAGCAACACTAATGGCACAAATTCTGAAACCTACGCCAATATTTAGTGCTGAATTTGTGCCACAAGAATATACTACTCCCATAATTTGTGCCACCATAGTTTTCGTGAAAACACCGAAAAACAGTGAGTGCTGCTGGCAGCACCCATAACGGCACAAATTCTGAAACCTATGCCAATATTTAGTGCTGAATTTTTGTGGATGTGAGAAATTTTTCATCCAGCCATCCGTGTTATTGTTGAGAGATGCAAATTTTCATTAGTAAAATTTTCTGGTAAAGATTTCAGATCATGCAATTAAAGGAGAATGATGTGTTGGTTTTGATATTTAAGTATTAACATTATCTAGTCTTCAGTAGCCCGAAAATTAGTGATATATTCAACCACCAAGCCCTGAAGACAATACTTGAGTTTAAGAAAAGAACAGCTATAATTACTGTTTTGACTTATTGTAGCTCATTTGATGTTCTTGTGTTAACGTCCTCGGAATAAATAACTAAACTGAAGTGGAAACCTTAAAACTCCCTAAAACTAGGGACAGCTCAATTGCATTCGTTCCATTCAAACAGTGGGGAAAATTTTCCGGAATAAAATCTAAAGAAACGACTAGTAGAACATTTTTCTAAGATTAACAAATCTTCGTGGAAAATTTTTCATTTCACAATTCTATCAGCCCTGACTACCATGTTATTAACTTTTAACTATCACCTCACTTCTTTACCTTGCCTGAACGAAACCCTTTTGGAGGAGAAATCAGAACAAGAAAAGAGAGGCTGTTTCTCACGCTACCTCGAGATGTTTCTCTATTCTTTACCTCCCCTCGTCCCACCACCTCCCCACACTCATTCAGTCAGTCTCTTCTGTCATCGCCCACCTGCCCCCTAGCTTCCCATAGGAACCGTGATAGTAATCTGTGCACCACCAACAACACCTGCCAGCCGTTGAGATGACTCGCTAGAAAGTGGATCAAACAGAATCAACACACAAGTCTTGAAGGTCAGGCTGTAGAAGTCGGCGCCAGACTCTGGATACACTGCATCTATGATTGGCGTCTTACTACCTGTTTGATATGACCTTATAACTACATTAATGGGGTTGGGATTAGAAGGGTATATTTTAGAGGAATGTATCTTGATCTCCGTGAAATAAAAGTGGGAAACCATTTACTAACTTCCTAACCCTCATTACACCTAGATGGGATTCGAACCCCAATCTGCACATCATCGGAAATATTGCCTATTGCTATAGTGACGCCTCATACCATGCGACCCCTGATTCACGCTAGTAATTTATAAAACGACCAGATAGAATGAAAACAAACATGACATAATTTTAAGAGTGCTTTAGAATTAGCTAAATCAACTTTTTTTAAAAATTCTGATCGCAATAAACGGAAAGATAGCCGTTTAACTAACGGCAAGGTGATCTATGGAGTGGTTTCCTCATCCTCTATCCACGCCAATGCATTTAAATCCACATATAGCCCCTATATTAAGTCATTAATCAACCCTGTGTTGAATGTACAGTTCGTTTACTCTGAATGATAGAAAGCTTACCTTGTTTGTTTCCTCTATGGTGCGACTGATAAGGTCATAGTTTAGCCTATTAATGTAATACTGTGAGCTTTCACCCCTAAACTTAGTGTGTAAATTTAGATTACTTGGTGTAACCTGGTTCGATACCAGATAGTTTCATAAATACATTGTATGTATTAATGATATATTTAAAAGAAAAACATAGGTCTCGATGGTAGCCAAGCTCTTTGTGGCAGAATGCTTCACACGATAACAGAATATTAAAAACTCCTGAGTTTGATTACCGGTTGAAACAGTGTTCGAATATTTCAAAACAATTTTATCCCAAAACTAGTTGCCCTCGCAATTTTAGTTTAATTAACTGACCGCGCGTATGTTAAGTACTTTTTTTCACTTAAACTATGGTCACGTATTTTAAGGCATCAGGCTCGCAATAAATTTTATTCCCAGTGACGGGGAGGTCAGTGTATGACTGGCAGCTAGGTGCACTGATGGCTTACCTCATGTGATTTATCACAGTCGTTTTTCCATTTCCTCTTCCCCTTAGTTTGAAAATTTTTCTTTTAAAATACCTAAATAATACACACACATAAAATCTGTTGAGCAAATACTTTTTTTAATACTTCGCCACATCTTAGTATCAAATACGTATAGCAAACAATTTGATGTGTAAGCCAGGCAACATTCTTTAGATCAAAATAAATTAACACTAAAAGTATTAGCATGAAAATACATAAATACAAACCTAGTTTCGGTTCCCAATCACACAATATTTCCAATTTTCTATAATTTACATAATATTAGCTAACTCTTCTGAAAATATAACCTCTGTTACAAGGAACTATACTTTAAAAAATAGCTTTGGTTGAGTGTGGAGAAGGGGTAAAGGACAGTAAATATTCAAGAGCTAGGATCCCAAAACAAGGCAGTGCTTGCTACAAACTCTCCTAATGAATTGGAGTAGAGATGTGGCAACAATGCAGTGGGAGTAACCTCAGACTAGAGTATCATGATATAAACGACAGGTGTTGCCCATTCAATGTTCACGTACCTGGCGGGCAACATCTTTGGGTCGGTAGGATGAGAGATGTAGAGGAGGGGAAAGGGTGAGATGGGAAAGAGGAGATCGTGCTTTGTTTACCAGCCGCCGGCTTCTGGAGGAAATCGACCCTAACCTAAGTCTTTGTAATTAGTTTTATTCCCAGGAAGAAAGGCCTTGTTAAGTGTGTGGGTAATAGTTTACGTCGAGTTGTGCGTTTGCGCTGGTGAACAATATGAAATAGACTTGCGTTTCGTCTTCTTGTAAAACGCCAATCTACGTTGCTTATTAAATACAAATTCACTTTCTTAACGTTTATTACTAAATCTTAATCAGTTTAACTGAACCTAGCTTTAATGCTAACGTGTTTTATGTTTGCCAACTGCTGGAGCACTCGGACGCGTTGAAGACGTTCGGAAATCTCGCGTGGAAGAAATGATTTTTACTTTAAAATATGTCTCACGCAAAAATTAATCTGAAAATGATCAGCATGTGCCTCATCATTATCATCAACTGTTTCCAGCCTGTGGCCGGGTCAGTTTAGTAATAGTAGTTATAATAATATCTAGCTCTGCATCCTACTACCCGTTCGGGTTATACGCTTTAAGTACTAATTACTTAATGGATTAGTAATTGGGAAGGTTGAATTAGAGGACGTGAACCCGCATTTGCGTGGAGGGAGAGTGGAAGACCATTTAGGAAAAACCAACCCAGTTCACCCGACTGAGATTCGAACCTCGAGCTCCCCGTCCTCAGCAGTCGAGCTCAACTCGACAAGTGCGTTAGCCAACTACGCCACCGAGGCGGGTGTCAGTTTAGTAAAATGCCTCATCTTCCTCTATCCTTCCTCTTTAAATTTCTTCCATTATTCTCTCTCACTTTAACACTTTCTGTTTTATGTTTATGTTATCGGAATGTCCCTTTTTGAATTAAAAATATTACATTTAAGTTTTATACTTTTAAACATTTGTATGCAAGTTTTTTTTCTTATATTGCGTATCACTTACCTGTCCGGGATATATGCATGTATATGTCAACCAAGCTAAAATTGTAAGGATGATGAAGGGAGACTTTATTTGGAAATGTTCTCGAGTTTGTGCAGAGGGAGTGTAAAATAATTTAGAACAAACCACTCTCATTACAGTCACCCGTGATTTGAACCTCGATCTCCCCATATTGAAAGTCCCTTCTATTGCAAGAGTGGCCCTTTAGACCATTAGACCACAGAGGTGGGTATTTATATGTTACCGTTTTCAATTCAAACTATTTTGTAAACATTTTAACCAGCTAAAGGAAAGTCTCATGGAGTTGGGGTAACCCACCCCCACACCCCTGTGTATATCATCACTGGCTTCGTTTAAATCACTATTAAAGACTATCCACTTATTTACATTAATGGTAGAAATTAGAGGAACTGTATTTGCGTAAAGGAGATCAGAGTTCGAATCTTAATCGGGTGTACTGAGGTTTTTTTTCAGAATAGTTTTCTACTCTCCTTCCACGCAAATGCGGGTACACTTCATTGAAATATAACCTTCCTAATCCTTAAAACCATTAACGTAATTAGTATATAAGCGTATAGCCCGAACAAGTTGTAAGACGCGGTGCTAAAAATAACTCGGTAACAGGAACAAATTGTATTATCTTAGGGCACAGAATAAGTAAAGAGAATTGTATATACAAAGCCAATAAATGTATGATTGGTAAAACTGGGGCTTACCCTTTCCACAGTGATTGGTTGACCACCAAGGAAATCTTATGTTGTGTTGGTTATAGAGCAAAGTTTGAAAATATTGCATTGATATTATAAATACAGAATGTGCAATTTAACTACCCTTAAATATAATTATATTTATAAAAATAATTAGAAGCTACTTAATAATAATTCTAGCTGCATCCTTTTCTCGTTTAACACTATGTTTATTAATAGTCTATCTAAAGGGGTAGATATGAGGAGGGAGGTTAAGAAAGAAGTTCACCCGCATTAGTGCTAAGAAAGGATTGGAATACTAGTACTGTATTATAAGTTACATGTGCAACCCTTCTTCCCGCTATTGTGCATTCTACTAATATTCGAACCTTTAATAACTGTACTCTGTGTGAGACTGACGTCTTATACCATGTGTCTATTCTGTAGGTATAAACTATACCTAATATTACACATGGTAAGATAATCTAACCAAATTAGCTATCAAAGCTTATTTTGGGTTGATATTATTTGAAAATATTCACATCCTGTTTCGAACCGGAAATCGAACTTAGGAGTGTCTCATTAGTTTTTCAGCCCATGAAGCGTGTCTCCTCAAAGTACTTGACCATCGCTAAAGTTCATGTTATTCAAACTATATTAAAATGCATACGAGAATTTCTATGAAATATTCCAGTATGGAACCCATTCACAACAAGGGTTATAGATAAGTGGACTATATAAATGCCACTCATACATGCTTTCAAATAACACACATTTTTTAAATTAGCAGAATCCTCTTTTTATTCTTAGGACACTTATAATAAGAGGACAGAACTATACCATTCCTTTGTATATCCCTGAACCAGAATCTAGTTAGGAAACGAAGTACAACCATTCCCCTAACATGTCCTTTTTGTTGGTGAAAACAAATCGATATTTAAACATTTAGAGCTTCTCGACCCCTTCACAGAGGGGAGAAATAAAATGACGTCACTGCCAACTTCCGGTGACATGGCGTGCCCCATCTGACCATAATTACCTGGTAATATTGGAGGGGTAAAACGTATAAAACCAAACCTTTTTATAATGTGAGCATAATACTGTACTGAAGATAGTTGTGTTCTTTGCAAAGTTTTATTTTCCAGGCTACGCATACCTTACCGAGATATCCACTATTTATTTACACGTAGGGATGGGGATGAAAAAGTCACTTTTGCGCAGGGTTCGAAACTATCATGATATTTATTTAAGTATCACAATATCGGATATATCAAGTTCTTGATATTCATAACATTTTTCATATCAATACATTTATATATATACACATACACACGTTTGTGTAGATAAATTGTATGTAAAGAAATAGTCACAATACATTTACACACCAATAATTACTCATACTGTTTCTATTAATTTGTATAAATAAAATGTATTTAATGATTTTAGTTAAGGCAACTGAATTAGGACTTTTTAGATTTATTTTCAATTTCGATTAACACATTTAAACAGATACGTACAAGTTGTGAACACAATAGTGAACAGTGAAAAAAAAATATGCTCGTGAATTTGTAGAGCATTAAGATTACTGCTGGATAAAAAAATATAAACAAAAAATTGTTTTCAGTTGCCACTCAGTTTCTCAGTCTCAGTGTATCATAAATTCATATAATCTTCATCTTGAAATTAAAAAATTAACTCTGTTACTAAACTAACATTTTGGCTTTCAACCTCCCTTTCTTCTGACTCAGGTCAAACCCATTCTAAGTTTGATTTTTTACTGCATGAATCTTTTTCTAAGTATTTGAACAAGAATATTAACTTACTTTCCTTCACATTCCCAAAACGATTTCTTAATTTTGATTGGACTATGCCTAGAGTTGAAAAAAAAAATGCAACCAAGGCGAGCTGTTGCTGCAACCACTGTTCGCACAAATCTAGCCAACTCTTTTTTTTATTTATTGTTTCCCAATACAAACCATGCAGCAGATTCTGTAAAATTAATTGATTTTCCCCAAGTTAGTGGAGGTGTGGTAAACAACTGCTTACCGAACAAATACGAAGAAAAGGGCATACTGGCTGTTGATCCATAATATCTATTAGGATAACATTATTACTGATAAGATTCATTTGCTCTAAGGTTAATTTTTTTTATTAGACTTCATCCATGGAATTTATGATCACACAAGTTCGCCAAGCAGTGTAGAGGACCTAATACCATATTCTTACACTTTACAAAATATATATGTACACTGTGTGATTTATATTGTAAGAATTTTATAAGTGTGTGGAATATAAAAATATCTTTAAACATTTTTAAGTTCCTTTTCTTGACACACATCCGTGACATATATCAACAGATAAATACCAGGTTAGTTATCATGCTATATATTACGATATATATGTTGATATATATCATCAAACTCTTCTTTTGCGTGGAGGAAAAGTTGGAAACCATTTAGAAAAAAAAAAACTACCCCTCAGTAAACCCAGAGGGAGCTCAAACCCCAATAACCGTATCAATAAAATGAGACTGACACCTTTCTTGATGCACGTTCCCAACAGTGTGGGCAAAGTAATATATGAAAATTCCTACAGACCAATATTTTTATTTATAAAATTTCATCCTTAAAAGTTCTTCTATAGTAAGCAAGAATAAGATATCAGGAAACTTTTAGGATACCAAAAACTTTATTGTTCCGGCGCTAGCGATCATAGTTCCAACAATTGCGGATAGAGGTTTTCATGTGGTCAGCACAACAAATTCTCCCATCTTTAATATCTGTTTTCTAAACCAGAACTGCTACATATTTATTTTAGTTCTCATATGTCCACACCAGGCTTAGTTTGACCCCGTTCCAGACCCACTGCTTTGTAGATATTTTGTGTAAAGCGTCAGGGATTGAACCGGGACTTCTGGATGATTGGTGGCCAAGAACTCTGAACACTAGAACACAGAGACTAGCAAATAAATAACTATATCATTAATATCAATAGTGTTTGAGTTTGTTCCTCTTTATAAAATCTTCCATCAAGCTCCGGTATTACAAACACTTGCTATGTTGAGTAATTAATTCATTCTTGAGTAATCGTGTATAATCGCGTGCCGACTGCAGCACTCGAAACACGAAACACGAAGCACACATTTAGCCGTGCACATCAACATAGCGCTTATTGCTGGAAGTTAAAAGGGTATCTATCTTTCTACTTGCTTCACACAGCACCGCTTGGATTGCACGATTACATACAAATTACCACCTCCCGCCTTGTTTAATACTACCCATTCAAGCTGTATTTTAACTATCATAGCGTAGAAGATATGATAAAGATAGAATGTAATAGAATGTACCCGTATTTGCGTGGAGTGAGAGTGGGAAACCATCTAGGGAGAAACATCTCATTACAACAAGTCTAGAGGTGAATGGTGGTCTAGGGGTAAGGTGTCGGACTTCTGTGCTGGGGGTCCGGGGTTCAATCCTTGGGTCCCGGCACAGATTTATCTGATTGACAAACCCTTCCCTCACCGCTGACAAGACTTGTATTAATCACAACTCTTGAATGTGAGGAATACCAGGCTTCCACAGTGGTTCGGATTTCACGTTAGACTGTAGGTCCTCCATTTCATCTCACAACCACCCTACTATTACACATTAGCGTAAGTGCGTATAACCCGAATGGGTAGTAAGACATGGTGCTAATAATAATAATAATAATAATAATAATAATAATAATTAATAATAATGATAATAACAACCAGTCTAGGTTCAAAACCTAAGCTTCCCGTCACCAACAAATCATACCATATGAGACTGATGCCTTAGTTCATGTGCGCATATTAATTCTGTAATGTATATGCTAAATTAAAGGGGGGGGGGGAATTAATGAAGGTGGAAATCAGATGGAATGTTTTGATGAAAATTTATCAGTATTCTTCTTGACAGTAAAGAGAATTATTTGGAAAAGATAATATTTATGTGAAACTTTTGTAGGCTCTTCTCCCTCGATCGTAGAAATCCATGGGGTGTATGGGCTTACAACTCGCTCCACCTGAGATTAACCTACCATAGAAACTACAATGAATAGCCAACGTAGTGGAGTTTTGTTTCGGCTCCATGCTCCACATCAGGAGGGAAATGAGTTAATAATAATAATAATAATAATAATAATAATAATACATCATTTGGTAGGTGTGTTTTGTGTATTGGGATTTCTGGGGCTTAAGGTGCGGCAGAAGGGAGTGCAAGTATTTTTCAGTTTTTATAGAATATAAATTTTTGGGCAAAAATTAATCAAATATCCCTCCAGTAGCAACATAGAGTTTAGTTTTCTGCACATGCTAATTACAACAGATCTTGAATATCTGTCAAGGATGTCCTGAAATGTTGTCAAAACTTTTTCTCTTTATTTAAAATGTTTTGACAACTTTCCAGGACATTCTTGACAGATATTCAAGATCTGTTATTATCAGAATGTGCAGAAAACTAAACTCTATGTTGCTACTGGAGAAATACTTGATTTATTTTAGTCAAAAAATTGTAATGCTATAAAAACTGTAAAATTACTTGTGCGCCCTTCTGCCGCACCTTAACCCGCATATTATTTGGCGAAACTTTACTTCGCATTTAATATAAATACCCTCTTAAAGTCATTGAGCTCAGATCCGCTTCGGTGGCCACAAGGTCTAAAGCGTCACTATCGTAATAAACTGGGCCGCCAGTTCAAATCACAATTGGGTAAGCTGATAATTTTTTTTTTTCTAAATGGTTTTCTACTCTTCCTCCACGTAGATACGGGTACACTTAATCTAAAATCAACCTTCCTCATACCTAACACACTAGCGTGATTCGTTAATATTAGTATAACCGAAACAGTTAGTAAGATGTGGTGACAAAAAATAATAAAAATAAAAATACATTTGTTTTTGTATTTAATATTGAAAACTATATTTACAAAGATGAATAAGATTAATTATTTTTAAAAATTACCATTTAATTTTTAAATACCATCAACAAAAAAAATAATTAGAAACCATATAATACTTAATTTATTAGGCAAGATGCAATTTAGGATCGTAGCTGGATGCATGACATAAAATTTCAACCTGTTTTATCAGTAGACCATGGTTATTTTGTGATGAAGCTATGACAGACCAGCAGGCCGTAGTGGATGGCTTGAATAGAAAACTGATCCAGGCCACAGGCTGGAAACAGTAATGATGGAAGTAAAGTAAAGTTATTTTATGAGAATCACTGCTGACCCAATTCGGTGATCGAGTCGTCTAAGGTGTCGCTCTAACAATAGTCTTGATTACAGAATACGGTAAGATCTGAGTTCGAGTCCCGATCGTGTGTAGGCACTTTGTAGGGAGTGGGGGTTGATTCATAGTTTTCCACTCTCCCTCCACCAAAATACGGGCACATTTTCTTTAAGTTAAACATTTCTCGTCCCTAATTCACCAGCGTAATTAGTACATATGCGTATATCCTTAACATGTAGTAAGGCGCGGTGAATAGAAAATGGTATATGTACTAATTGCCTAATAATAGTACGGGGTGCTAAAATAAAACAGCAACAAAAAAATTATATTTTCTATAAGTTTATTTAATTTATATTACTATCAATTTTGATATCAAAAAAGATGGTTATATAATCTAGAAGTGTATAAATTATATATATATATATATATATATATATATATTAAAAGCTTATATAATTATATATTTTCTAGAAGTCTATAAATATATATAGATATTTTTTATTTTGGGCTACTTCTATGCTGGCGGCCGGGTTCAATCCTCGGTCCCGGCAAAGATTTATCTGATTACCAAAACCTTCCTTCACCTCTGACAAGACATCTTGTGAATGTGGGGAATGCCAGGCCTCCACCGTGGTTCGGATTCCACGTTAAACTGAAGGTCCTTCATTTCATCTCACAATCACCCTACCATTACACATTAGCGTAAGTGCGTATAACCCGAACGGGTAGTAAGACGCGGTGCTAATAATAATAATTTTATTTTGGCAGCAAAAAAAGTTTGTATTTTTTAGAAGTTTGTTCCTACCTAAATCGTTCTATTGGTTGATCGGTTTCTAGAGACTTAACTCATAAGGGGGCCACTATAAGGACGGCCACTAGACCAGCTCAACAGATTCCCTGGCCCACAATCAACACAGCACACACAACACGCACTCCATTGAAATGTAAATCTAATTAACTTAAAAATAATATTTATAATATAGTTAATAACAATATCATTGGTATTATTTTTAGGTATTGATACTACCTATTAAAAGTGACATCTGCAAATTATATGACCTGAGCTATGAATATATAAAAATAGCTTTATTAATTTAAACTTTCTATCAGAATCTAGATTGTAGCTGACCTTTGTTTTCTTTTAACTAAAACCATGGTAAATAATGCTGGTAATATCGTTAGTTGGAAGTGAGCAAACGATAAAACTGCCTGCTGACTACATTTAAAACAAACATAATTAAAATACGCTCAAGGATTTACAGCTAGGGCTCAAAACGATGCGCCCTCGAATGGATTTTTAGGGAGCCATGGAAAGTTTGGTCCTGCATGTGTTACACTCCGTTGCCATGACGACCGGGAACACTGTGCGGGGGTGGTTATATTTCACTTGAGTGCGTGCTTTTATTGATTGCAAGCCAGGAAATCCGTCGAGCTCAATTCTAGTGGACGTCCTATTCGACCCATTGGAAAAATAAACTACACTTTTGAAGGGCGGAAAAATTTAGTTTTTCACCTTCACACATTGGAAGAATATGTCCAAGTTTTATATTGGGCACCCAAAGTGAGGGTTATATAGAGTTACTTCCCAAGTATCACTCCTTGACCAAGCCAGTTGCGTCCCGAAGAGGGGACATGTAAAATGTTACTACCACCAGAGTTTCGTCTGAAGGATTGAACAGATAGATACCTTTTTATTACTACCCGAGCTGCGTCCGAAAGAGTGAAACATTAGGTCTGGCGCACACTTGTCCGCATCGCAGCTGAGTTTATATCCTTGCCCAGCTCTACCTCCTCTGCTCTAGACCAATAGCAGCCATGGATGCGTCTAGTGAGGAGGACGTTATAGCTTGTTACCTCTGTGTGCGCTTTAACAGTTGCAAGGAAGAACAAATTGAATAGAAAATAATCCGATTTTATGGGTACCTTGGGATTTATTTTAATTTTTAACCCTAGCCCTCAAATTAAGTGTAGTTAACAATGAGTGATTTTACTGAATCAAACTTTCTTAGAAAATGTATTTAACAATTAGGTTTAAAAAAATTGCATACCTAAAATTTGTTTGACATGACAAATAGAACTGTGTCATTGCAAAATGCGTGGAGGGAGAGGGGAAAACCATGAAGGAAAAACCACCCTCAGTATACCCGACCGGGATATAACCCCAATCTCCCCGTCTCTGGCAATCTAGATTTCTCATATTAATATTGTAAACACCTGAATTACTTTATGGCAAAATAGAAATAGAGTTGGTAGGTGAGATGCGGCTGAACGCTGCTCGGTACCCCTTCCTCAGGTCGGTCTGGTGGGGGCAGGACGTAACTCGGTACATACCTTACATTCCTAATGATCTCAAAACAGTTATCTGGTACTCTATTTCTAGGTCCGTAGTGGGCTTTGAACGACTTTCATTCCAACAGTTTTTACATGACACTTTTTTTAATTGATCAACCACATTGTTGGACACACGGATTAAACGTCAAGCTCCACAGTCTGGTTTGCTGGATATCTGGTAGATCATGGTTCAAGTCCAGGCCATGTATAATGAGGGTGGTCTTTTCCTAAAATTGTACCACTCTTTCTACCTCACACACAAATGCTTTGCACATTTTATCTTAATTTTACCATCCACATTCCTACATCATTAGTATTTTTAAGTGCCTATAGCCCGGATGGATGGTAAATTTGAAGAAAAAGCTTAATTGCATGATGTGACAAAGAGATCGGGCTTCGCATCCCAACCGGGGCCAATTTTATGTATGGTCTGTTCCTATCAACTCGTCTGGCATTATCTGTCACAAAAGTGTGGCGTGGGAACATTCAGTACCCCCTCCTAGCTGTTTACCGGACGTGTGGACAAGAGAGGGAGGGGGGGACGTATACCCAAGACGAGACAAAGACTTGCATTTAATTGGAGTAATTGACCGACATGGGCAGCTTTCACCTCTGACACTCCAATTAAAAGGGCTGTGAGCACTCACTCGGAACTTTTAGTGCTAATGAATCATAACCAAGTTCCTTTGATGAGAAGTAGGGGAAGAGGAGAATGAACTCACTGTCTGCGCATTTTCAGCGTCTGTCTAATTGGGAGTATTCCAGTAGTCGGACACATCCACTTTCAATCAACAAAATACGACAGCTTGAGCTCCACTAACATTATAATTCCATTTTAAAAAATTATTATATTTTATTTGTGGTATTTAAATTCCAATCGACTCTGTGGTACAGTCCGCTAGAAATCGTATATTTACACGAACACTATTGCACGTGGATCATTTTTGATTAAATATAAATGGAGGTAAAGAGTTGACATAAGTTCCTAATATTGAACATTGTTGAAATACTAGGTATTTGGTTAAAAACTATATTAAAAAAAGGCCATTTTTGAACATTTTAAAATGGCTTCACAGACAAGCACTGTGCACAAATCTTCATTCTGTTATAATAGGGACATACAGATAGTTATTAACAAGATACGTTGTAACTTTGTCCCCCATAGTCACCGCGGGAGATTTCGATTAATCATTTAAATACGATTACACTGCACGCATTTCTGGTCTATCGTAGGTATGTTCTTTACCTTTTTACTACCATACCTCGCGTGCACTCTGACAAACGCATAGGCGAGGCGGGAGCTGATTCGGGCCTGCTATACTACTGAATTATTTTTAGCATTTTAATTTTTGTGGTCAAAATAATGTGTTTTCTAAATTTAACATCATAATTCTAGTAAAATCATTGTTATGGACACTACAAAAAATTGTTATTGTAACAAAAAATTGTTTTACATATTTATTGAAGTTTAACTTTTAAGGGCTTTTATAGCAAAACAACAATAAAAACGCTAATGGGGTGTATAACAATGAACATATTATGAAAGTTTACCAAACAGATTTGTTTTAGAATTATGAACTCTAAGTTTCAGAAACCCCAACGATTTTCTAACAAAATATAAATAAAATATAAATTTTTCTTTACCTACTAATTACATCAGCACAATAATTATTACGATATGACTTAATTTTAGCAGTAACACGACAGCTAATCTCTTGATAGTCAATTTATCTCTGTGCGAAGGAGATACCCAATTTATCAAATTATCAATTTTTTTAGGCTATTCTGAGAATTGAACTTGGACCCTTATTTCACACACTATACCGACTGATATAAAGTGTTGATCCAATATTTATATTTGTTGATACATTATTATTCTTGATTTGGTAACTCATATTCATATTTAATCTTATGATACTTGTTTATTTAACTAAAAGTATGTTCGATATTTGGCCAAAGTTAAATTACACTCTCATTAAATTAAATAAATCTCATAAATTAAGAGTCACGAATATGAATATGAATCATACAAATGAAATAAAAATAATTAAAAATAAACTCCATGGCGTCAGCCCGTAAGCGAGCGATACCGACCAAGTGGCCGCCACGGTTAGCGATAATTGTGCAAACATTTGTGAATAGAGGGTGTCATATGGTCAGCACAACGAATCATCCGGCCGTTAATCTCGGTTTTATTAACAGGAATTGCTACTTATTATTCAAATAACTCCTTACTGTGTCCTCATTAGGCTGAGTTGACACTATTCCAGACCCACTGCTTCACAGAAAAATCTGAAAGAGCCAGAGGTTGAACTCGGGACGTCTGGATCTGTAGGCAGAAACTTTGATCTCTAAACTACAGCCTAGGCCAAGAAGAACTTATCACCAAATTAATATTAATATAAATTCACTAAACACTCTATCGATGATGGTGAGGTACGTGTTAAAATCCCAGTTGAATAGCCAGAAGTTATTTGTCGCTTAATGGTTTCTCACTACACGTCCACGTTAATTCGAGCGCATTTCATATAAATTCTACCATCCTCATCCCTACCGCTTTGATGTAATTAATTGTAGATAGTTTGGACGGATATTAGGAGACGATATATCTAGAGTGTCACTCTAGTATTGGACTCTGCCTGCTTAATATGGGTAGATCGGGTCTTCTGAGGGTGGCTTTGCCTAAATGTTTCCCCACTCTCTTCCCATAAAAAAAAATGTGGGTAGATCACCTCTTAAATGCTTCCTTCCTCATCCCAACCCTATTAAAGTAGTTGTAATCTATGGGTATAACCTGAACAGGTAGTAAGACGCGGTGATATATAAAAAAGAGATGATGTACACAAAAAATAATGTTGAAGAGAGACAACGAGTGATACGAGAGCGTACCCGTTGTGTGTATTCAGAGGCTGAAAAGAAGGATTGATTGTAATTATGAGTCGAGCGGTTTATTAATTAGCCTGTATTAGGAGCTGTCAGATACACACTCGTGTGTCTCACTCGAACGGGACGAGGAATTGAGGACGCGTGTAGCTGTGTGGAGTTCTTCTCGCTTGGCAACTAGACAGCACTTGACATAGACTGTCAACAACCATCGAGCCATCTCCACACAAAAAATTGACATATGATTGATAACTCCAGCGCTATCAGGAAATAATAATGAACGTATTATGTTTTATGTGTAATAATAGAAATAAAATAAAATTGGACTTATTGTTTAATTTTTTTTAATTTTTAGCACCGCGTCTTACTACCCGTTCGGGTTATACGCTTTAAGTACTAATTACTCTAATGGATTAGGAATTAGGAAGGTTGAATTAGAGGACGTAAACCCGCATTTGCGTGGAGGGAGAGTGTAAAACATTTAGGAAAAGTGTATCTCAGTAGAGTAGGCCTGAATTAGGATAGAAGCTTAATCTGCTCATTACTGGCAAACCATACACGACGGAACCTTACACCTTTGTCCTTACGCCCACCGATGCAGGCTATGAGCAGGTATTGTGTCTGTTCTAGGATTGGGCTGTTTGTAAGTGGGTTCAGAAAGTGCAAGCTAAGTACCCCTAGTATAAATACACTTTCCTCGTCGAGAACCAGAGACATGTAAGCGTTATACGGCATCCGCTAGAAGTGGCACGCGGTGCTAGAAGATGAATGAATCTCACCATCTGCTCTGATGGACAACAGTCTTTTTCTAAACATGTTAAATAAAAGCTCTCCACTTTCCTTTTTTATTTATGACTTCTACCCACATTGTTGGTCTAGTTACGGTAGTCACTCTCGTATTAGACTGATAAATAGGTGTCCAAATCCCGGTCAGGTTGGCTTCGGATGTTCTTCCTAAATGGTTTCCCACTACTCTAAATTCTATATTTCTCGTTCCTAGTACATAAGAGCAATATTAATGTGCAAGTGTAGAGCCCGAAAGAGTAGTGAGATTCGTTGAAAAGTAATAAAGATTTAGAAATTATTAATTGTGACAATCTCTTCCAATGAAGTCTTTCATAGCAACCTAATAAATATGGATGTTTAAAATACGATGTATAGTAATTTGATAGCAGGACAAACCCAATAATCAGTAGTAAAATTAATGTATTCATCAGTGCCACTAGGAATCAAACCAGAGTTCCCCAAACATGTGTTTTACCTCTATAACCACTTAGCTATAGAGGCGGGCTAGTTAATAAGGTAGACGCTTATTTTGTGTATATTCCGTTCCTTGAGCCCCGTACGGGCTATCTGCATGTTTACCCTCCAACCTAACCTAGTACAACGTACATGAACATCAAAACGTAGAGTCAAAAATTGTTGTTTGGTGGCTTGAACACAAAATCCAGCATAATTACTCCCGTTAGCCGGTAGGGCTGTAGCTATCACTACACCACCTCTACCATGGTTGCTATCACTACCACTAATATTGTAGATATCACTACCGTTATCAGTGTAGCTATCACTACCACTACCATTGTTAGTAACATTACCGTTACCATTGTAGATAACACTACCAGTATGATGGTTGCTATCACTATCGCTATCATTGTCAATATCACTACCGCTATCATCGCCACAATCACTATCACTTCCATTTTCGGTGTCATTACCACTAACGCTGTCACAACCACTACAATTATCACAATGACAACAACAACTACTACTACTACTACTACTACTACTACTATCCTCACCATCACCACCACCACTAAAAGAGGCTATTTTAAACACCAGTCGAGATCAAGCTAGCAAGGTTGCCACACACCTGGCTATCCAATAAAACACAGGGATATTTTTTGTATCTGGAAAGCAAACCAGGAAATTACTTAGTTATAATTTCACAAAATTAACCAAAAAATATTAGAATATTTATGAGTTGGGGACATTAAACTGAAACTTTAAATAGAAGTCATTTGTATTTTTTTTTAAAGGTGAACTGAAAAACAAATTAGAATATATTGAATATCCCCCGTTATTTTTCACTCATAAACATTGGATTAAGTAATAAATGTATTCATTTCCAGTTCTCGATCAAATTTATCTATCAAGGATAAATCATCCTGTTATAAGCAATAATGATATGACCTCACACTAGTCAATTTCATGAAAAGTTATATTTAATTCCTCTAGATTATAGTAAAAAAAAAAGGATTCCTACTGAATAACCTGAAAAGCCCAGGGATTTTTGTATTTAAATATAGTGGAAATCCTGAACAAGGATCCTTTATGTCTGAAACCATTCTACTTAAGTTGGGGATGTAGGCGACGCGATAAAGGTTTAGTGTTTTTGCAGTTTTAATAGCGAAATATTTTTGGTCAAAATAAATCAAATAATCAGTAAAAACAGAAGAATTTAATTTTCTTCACATGGTATCCTCAATATTTCTTGAACATCTGTCAAGGGTGTCCTGTAATTCAACTACAACTTTTCTTTCCATTTAAAAAGTGTGTCATCTAATGCCACTAAGCTCATGACAGATATTGAACAACTGCTGTGGTCACCATGTGAATAAAATTAAACTATATGTTTGTACTGAAGTAATATTTTATTTATGTTGGCCAAACAAGGTTTTGATATAAAAACTGCAAAAGCACTGGCCTTTACTCACGTTCCCTGCATACATACCTTAATCCTAAGGCCAAAGTAATAGGCATCTCTTGGACAACCACTGTGGGATGAAATACGAAATTCATACTTCATCTTCTGAGAAGAGCTTACATCAGAGAGATCAATACTGGATGATTGTGTGCCATTAATCACTCTCCTTTCCCTTTTCTTCTGCTCCCCTTTCCCCTACAGTTGTTTCTCTAGGTAGTATATCCTTCCATCCACGAATACATTGCTTTCCATCCTTTAAGGAACACATTAGATTCTAAACAAACTAGATTATTTAGTTTCGTCTTGTTTGAAAATGATTATTTTTTCTTGGGGGAGCTGCATTGCATCCACTCGGAATGGTTTACATTCAGACATTTCTCGAACAACCCTAATGAAAATCCTGCATTATAGCTACAAAGGTTGTATCTACTGCCTTAGTTTTTATTTTATAAGTACAAAAAATGTGACCCTGCTTCTTAATCGTCTGTTAGCGGTAACAGGATGAACATAAAATTAACTTGTTGCACTTTTATTAGAGTGCAGCAAAATCCCTGTTTTAAGATTTTAAAAATGTTATCCTACCAGCCCCGTCATTTTCTAATTTATTCTCTCAGCCTCTTCACACATAATACCTATTTAGTTTATTACTATTATCCTAGAGTAAGAGTCTAGTAAAGCAAGAAAGAACCAGTCCAGCACTGGAGAGAGAGGGCACGACTAAGGTAGTATGGCTGTGTGAGAAGAATGGAGAGGGAAAGGATGCCTAGGAGGATGTTGGATATGGGGGTGGGGGGTGGAGGCCGAGAGGAAGACCAAGAGACAAATGGCAGGAGGGAGTAAAGAGGAGAATGAAGGAGAGATGCGAGGACCGAGCCAAGGTGGAGGGAAAGAGGTGGTGGGGAGGCTTGTGTTACAAATATATCATGCCAGTGGCCGGAAGCTGTTCATGATGATGATGATATAATTTAGTAGAGCTTACCAGAATATTTCATATTTGTTTTTGGAAAAACTCTAGTTCACTGGTACGACTCATTTTCGTGTTATGGATCTTTTGAAGTGTAAGAGCATGTGTCACGATTTCAACTCTGATATCCAAGAGCTCTTTGTTATGGTTTATAGGGTTGAGGACTGTAGAACAATGTAATCTCATCCTTCCCAAAAAACAATCTATAGTTTTGATTGTATCTACAAAGTTAGTCAATTTTAAATTCATATATACACTTCTGTGTTTGTATAGTTCAATAAACTATAGGCTGTGTTGTATTTACCGCAACAATGTCAAATATTTTGAAATATATTTAGTGTGCATCAACAATTTATTATACCGTAACATACTTTCGAATGAAGGAACTAGCTCCCAACAATGGCGTTATACTTGCACTCCCTTGTCGCAATTGGTAATTAGGTCAGGGCTCAAAACCTAACTGAATTGACATGGGGTGTACGGCATTTTTGAAAAATTAGTAGTGCTGGTGTCTGTTTGTATAGGGGTCCCGGGTTTTATTCCTAGCATAGTCAAATATTTATCATTGGTAAATTGTTGGACTGGGGATTAATTGTTTTAATTGTTGTGTTTTATCTAGTAATAGGTTAGTGTGTAAAATGTTCTGATAAAAGCTGTGTGTTCAGAAATTGTACTTTAGATATTCCAAATTTTAATTGGTTTTATGGGTATTTATTAATAAGGAACGGGGAGGGTAGAGGACAGGACAATCTATTGAGGTAGTGAATATATTTATAACACCTATCGGACTCAAACTGGAATCCCTTAGACCCGTGAACTACCACTCTATCCGCCCATTCATGGATTATTAAACATCACTTTTTGTCGACGCAGTTTACACGTACGTTCCAAACGCTTCTATCGAATCATTGATTTAAATATACTCAAAACTGAGACGCAAATTAAATTTTATATTTTCCATATCGATAAATTTTAATTTTACTAGGCATTTCAGGGAAGAAAATGTATTATGGCGCATTAAATTATGAAATGTGTCTGGTTGGATACTAAAAATAGAAGAGGTATATTGCTCATATTTTTAAATTACAAAATTGTTTGATGATTTATGGGAGGAAATGTAAAGTTGAGGCAATGTTCAATAGTGTACCTCAACCATAAAATGGAAAATTGATGGAAACGCTGTATTAATATTATATAATCGGATCACATTAGGGAAAAAACTCTTCGTGAGAGTAATTTATTTTTACTAAATCTTCTTTACTGTATTCGTACACAAGGGCATGTTTTAACAGATGGTATGGATTTGGACAGCTATAATATAAATATAGTGAACTTTTGTTAAAGTTGGCTACGATATGTGTATTTTGTATATGCTCTAAAAAGTTTCTTCCTGTAGAGATACAATTTTAGTTGTAGTATGGAGAATACATATCGACAAATCAGTGATGTATGGACGCCTCTAACATAATAATTTGTTAAAAGGAGTATTATTAATTTTCCAATAGGTGGAACATTTGTTCAAAATAACATTTTGATTGTGAATGTATCTTTGTGACCTGCAGCCATACAGATTAATTCGTCTCTAAATGAATATGGTTCGATCGGTCGAGATGAATTCTGTATTTTCGTAGTTTAAAAGCAGTTTAAGTTCTTTATTTTCTTACTAAAATGGTAATTTTTTCTGCCCTGCAACTTAGTACCCTTCAAAGCTCATTTGATTACACCAAGAAGGAAGATAGAACTTAGAGGAAGTGTATCCACACTTGAATGGAGGGAGAGGGAGAAACCATTTAGTAAAAACAACACTCAGTAGGCCTACACTTAACCGGGATTCGGACCTCAACCGTCTCGTCATTGACAATCAGGGCCGTATTTAAAGCTGTGAAGGCTCCAGGGCTGTAAATAAATTGGACTTTACATTTTTAAATTATCACTTTTTCTTTACAAAATTAACTATTATAAGCTTAATGCTTAAGATATTATTTATATAAGTAAATATTGTCATAACAAAAACTAAAATTTGTTTAAAACAAAATGTTTACTAATTATATTTTTAATCCTTTTTTTTTAGTTAATCTTGAAAAGTACTGAAAATAATGTCAACACTTTTAAAATAAAAATATTTTTACTTTATTGATAATTTTTTGTTTGAAAATGATCCAATTTGACTATATATATATATATAATATATTTATATTATATATATATATATATATTTATATATATGGCAACAGTTTTGGAGTCTCTAGGGCAGAGGTGGCAATACACTCTATCGATCACGACCACTAGTTTGGTCGATCACCTGGTTGATCGATTAAAAGAGATTGAGAGGGATTGCAGGTTTTCCTCAAATTGACATTAGAAACATTTTTAACAGACTAATTATGAACGCCCATTCAACAAACTATCTTAAGATTGCGCGGTTTCATGCATAAAATTCAAAGTGTTTAATGAGAGATCAAAAAAGTCTGGCTGCTCTTGCTCAAGGGCATTAGCCCCGATCGCCCTCCCTCAAATCCAGGCCTGCTGACAATCCAAACTAGACGAGCTTGACACGGAGGTTTGAAGTGAAACTGCTAGTTATAAATTGAGTAGTACTAGAATCCATCATGAAAGAGCCTATAGTTGACATAAAGTTTTTAATTTTTTTTCTCACCACTTCTTACTACCCGTTCGGACTATATTCTTAGCCTATGTACTAATTACGCTAGTAAGCTATGCATGAGGAAAGTCTAATTTAGAGGAAGTGTACACGCATTTATGTGGAAGGATAATGTAAAACCATTTTGAAAAACCACCCTCAGTACACCCAACTGAGATTTGAACCTCAATCTCCCCGTTATCGGCAGTCCAATCTATTGAGAAAGTAGTTACATAGACCATGCGGCCATAGGCCTATAAAGTGGGTCTCAAATTTATTTACATGTTTAATGGTTCTTAAGATTACTATATCTAATTTAATATTATTTATTCGCTAAGGGATGCTTTATTCGTGTTTTCGTGACACACAATGCCAATTTTCATAGCTGATAGCTAAAAAAACTTAATCAATAATATTTAGTCTCGTTTACGTAATTTATTTAATACGTTTTAGAAGTGTAAATTTAGCACAGTACCAACACATTCGGCACAAGCTTACTTTTAGTATGATATCCAACTCCCTTGTTTCAAGATTTGGTTAAATGGTCTTTCGTGGGAGAATAAGTTGAAGAGGCTTAATACTATTTAAGAAATACATCTGCATTTATTTTTAGGAAGAATGGGAAAACACCTTTCGTATAGCTAATTGACTATTCATCGTCGTACCCAAGTGAAAAAACCATCCAAGTCAACTTTCTAACTTGTGGAAATCACAGGGTTTGTAGTAAGGCCCAGTGAGTGTTCAGGCATGTTGTGATTTTTGTGAAAATCTAAGGAATCACTCTCACACTAAACTGTATTGCTGATTATGGGGAGACCAAGATTCTAATCCCGGTTCAGTGTAATGGAGGTTATTCCTAAATGGTTTTTCATTCTCCCGCCACGCAAATGGGAGGACGCTTCTTCAAAACTAAACCCTCTTCATTCCTAACACATCAGCATAATTATTTAAGCTGCATATGGCCTGAACGGGTAGCGGTAACCAAAAATAATTACATCCCAAGATAGTTTTTATAGAGAGTTCAACCACTTTTTTTTTATGACAACTGGAACTGCGATTCATCCAAACATTCAAAGATTAAAGCAAATTATGTTTTAATATTGAACCCTAATATTCTGAGTCAAAGTAATTTGTGCTTACAGCACGTCTTGCATTAGTGTATGCGTGGACAAAGTGTTGGTCCCATTTTGTAAATTTTACTGTTGATGGTGTTCAAATAGGGGCCTACTGGCCGAGCAAACTGAGGGGTGATTTTACATGTGTTATTTATTACTGTGTTTTTAACCATCATATATCCACGATCATAAAACTGCCATAGGAACCGATGGTCACGTGTTCAAAGGTGTCAAGCTTAGGATAGGTCGGACTACTGTAAAGGAAAGGTTGAAGTTCGAATCTTTGCTAGGGTTATTTTCAACACGACATTTGTAAATGTGGGGATTTCATCTCCTCTTCACCTTTATTCGGGTGTACATTATTTGGAACTACGCTTTTCATCCTAACAGCTTAGGGCTAAACCTTTATTAACTGTGTGTTAGTTTGAAGTCTGATTGGATGACATAAATCCCCAAATTAATTAACGACGCAGGGCTTGTTTCACAAAGGGTCAAATCTTGTCAAGTGACACGTTCCTGATGTGGACATAACGAGCTATTAGTATTTGCTGTATATTTTGTTTCTGGAAGAAGTATCGGTCACTCTTCGCTTGTTAATGGACAATTTGTCTTGACAAGTGAAATCGTATGTAGCCTATTCTAGAAGTGACAAGTGTTTGTTGAAGTGCACCTTACTTGCCCTGAAAGAAAGCCGATAGATTACACTTCTTCTTCACTCCATGGATTAAGCTATCTGCCTGTTCCACCTTCAAACGATTTCCAGCCATCTCTAATAGATTACTCATGTAACACTATGGCCCTAAACAAAAGCTGAGCTATAATGGAAACACGGTAGTCTTGCTACATTATTATTTTATTATTATTATTATTATTATTATTCACCGCGTCTTACTACCCGTTCGGGTTGTACGCACTTATGCTAATGTGTAATGGTGGGGTGATTGTGAGATGAAATGGAGTACCTACAGTTTAACGTGGAATCCGAACCACGGTGGAGGTCTGGCATTCTACACATTCACAAGTTGTGATTAATACACGTCTTGTCAGAGGAGAAGGAAGGGTTTGGCAATAAGATAAATATGTGTCAGGACCGAGGATTGAACCCCGGACCCAAGCTCAGAAGTCCGACACCTTACCCCTAGACCACCAGGTCATCTAAGCTTGCTACATTTTAGATTCAACGAAGGGTAGGCCTACATTAGTCAAATGACTAGTAACTAACTGGTGAACTAAGGGCAAATGACAAGTATTTTGGGTGCCAAATTTTCTGTTTCTCATCTATATTAATAAAACGAAGAGTGTGTGTGTATGTCTGCCATAAGTTTTGCTCGATATCTAGCCCCCGCAGAGGTCTACAATTTAAAAAAGTTAGTAGCCCCGGTGCACGAACATGTGCACCTTGAAGCCGGATTTTAAAATTTGATTTTTTTTTTGAATCAACTAAGAATTGTCCCGAAAGTAATAAAATGAGATTTTTATTCTGTCTATTTGAAACAAAGTAAAGCGTTGCCACGGAGTAATCACGCAATGTATTACGTGCCTACCCCGGGCAACGCCAGATACTTCTGCTAGTTTAAAATATAAGTGAATTCACATGTATTGACAAGCCTTGTACTTTTGTGAAACAGACCCCGGGTCTAGAATACCCGGAGGAAGGGAATGAAGCCCTGTGCCCGACAGTACGTCCCATCCCAGGTGTTTGTAGCACCCACCTGGAGCCGCCCACTTTACCGGTCTTGCTAGGATCTCAACCGCGACGGGACCGGAGGGCTCATGGTTCGCAGGACACGCAGGGCATCCCTCCCCCCAGCCTCCAACCTCACTGCAGTACGCGTGCGTGAGATTCCATTCTTAAATTAAAAAGTATTATATTAACAACTGTAGGTTATCTTGTTATAAATGACCGCCAGAATAAATTATAAAACATTTTAAAACGATAAAGAGTCATAAAAATATTAGTTTTAAAATTAATATTTTTTTATTTTTAAACACTGGCCCTGGCTACAGGTCTGAGAGTCCCAGGTTCGATTCCCAGCTGGTGCCATGGGTATTTTTCTGTAAAGGGGAATTTTCCCAACGGTCACCATGGTTTGGTTAGTTAGGCTTAAGTTAGGTTCAAGATCACTTCTGGTTTCACCACCTCATATTCACTATCATCATCATCTCATCTCATCGGGACATGGAAAGAGCCTTACGATTAGTACATTGGGGCGCCCCTGGACAACAGTATATTAGTACTGGCTAATCATTCAACTATTGGGCTCAAATGATCTAGTCCAGACGTCTATTATTATTATTATTATTATTATTATTATTATTATTATTATCATTATTATTATATTTTCTAAACACATGAGAATAAACACACCTTAATACGGTTTTTATGATCTTATCAACTGCCCTTGTTTCTAGTGGCTTGCCATCCTAATTTATGAAAAGATCGCAGTTTTTTAGAGGTTTATGTTTGTAAAGCATTTTTAAATTGAACCTTAGACGTCACTTTCACACAAAACAAAAACACATCCAAACGGATATTTTCTAAATTTCGTATTTCATTAATAGAAAACCGTTTAAAAATCAAAATTATTTTTAAAAAAATTGTTTGCTGTGAAAGTTTTGACTGTCAACAGTGAGAGCAGATCAACACATGAGGTCAAATTTATTTGAAGCATGTACAGTATATAAAAATAAATAGAAAACATCACGGTTGATTTAAAACTTACATTCGAATGAAAATACATAAGATAAATGTATTTTATGAGAGTCCTGAACTTTTTTTTTTCAAAGACCCAAGCTCTTTTTATTTTAAGATCAAATTAGGTTAACTTTTAGCAAAATTAATTAGGCCTACCGTCATCACGACTTACCTCAGGTTGTATATAATCCCCTGATCCAAGCCATCACTTTCTCAATAGACCCAGCTACCGGTGACTAGGAGATCATTGTGTGGTTTTCCCTAAATGACCATAATAAGAGTGTGCCTACGTACTGAAAGCACACAGGATGAATTTGTGTACCTGCTTTTGGAGTATATCAGAAGGTAGGTGCACCAAAAGCGCATCGTTGTCTATAGTCTCTTAACCTCATATGGCAACACCACAAGGAATGTATATTTATCTGAATTACAAGTATCTTGAGTTTCGTTAATTCTCCAACTATCAGCCTAACCTAGCCTAGCCTAACTTGACCATTATTGTAGAGAGTACGAGGGTTGTTTATAATATATGTTTGCCATATTGCCCTGTTACGCATTTTTTTTAGAACTTCATCTTACTACCCGTTCGGGCTGTGCTAATGTGGTAAGAATGAGTTAGGTTGTATTTAGAATTAATGTACCAGCATTTGCATGGAAGGAAAGTGAGGGAAACACTATAGGAAAACCACCCTTAGTTAACTCGACCGAGAATCGAGCCCGGGTCCCCCCGTTATCAGCAGTTTAGTCTATTGCGAGAGTACGCCTTGGACCATGCAACCACCAAAGAATGTTATGCAGTTGTTACTTTTTTTTCATTTACACTTTTGATACATGATCCATATCCTCGTGTGCTTTTGATAAAAGGTTTATCAATCTTGTGCGCTTTAGGTGATCTCAATAGACCTCGGTGGTCTTGGGGTAAGGTGCTCGCCTCAGTATTTGATGTTCGTGGTTCAAACCCAGCTGAGCTTGACAGGGCCGTCGGTTCCATGTCGATTGTGGCATGTAAAAAAAACCTTGAAGGTATGTAAACATTACTTTAACCGCAAAATTGGTAAGAGCTTTCGCTCTCACTCATAGAAAATTCTCGTGTGCTGATATAATCAATCGACTCAGAAAATACACGTTAAATACCACAAATAAATATTAAAATATATGTTTTCCGAGCCAGGATAGGTATTAGCCTACTTGTAACTGTGTAATATTCTCTCTTCTATGTTCCTATTCTACCTCCAACACACCCTCAAATGGGAATGTTTAGTCATTGGCTGTAGGCTAGTAACATTTTTTTACTGAGGGAAGAAACCATCAAAGAAACAGTTTCAACCATTCGTGTCTACCCTAGTGTAAACCTACCTAACATCCCCCGCGGTGAGCCGTTCTCAATAAATAAACAAAGAAGGAAGCTTCAGTAAATAGCCCATAAAAAAAGGGGGCATCGATTGTGCAAAGAAGTCAACAAAAGATAGTAGAAGCTATTTTATGAATCTCTAAAATAAACACAAGGGCCGTGTATTTGTATGTTATATAGAGATCCCTTACAACTTCTAGAGCATTAATTCCTCAATATCTAGACCAGTGAGACTACAATATATAGAGTAGTGGCTCTACAATATATAGACCAATTACGACAATATCTAGAGTAGTGGCCTACAATATATAGCCAATGACAACAATATTAGAGTAGTGGCCTACAATATATAGACCACGAGACTACAATATATAGAGTAGTGGCTCTACAATATATAGATCAGTGAGACTACAATATATAGACCAATTACGACAATATCTAGAGTAGTGGCTCTACAATATATAGCCCTAGTGACTACTATATATAGACCAACGACGACAATATCTAGAGTAGTGGCTCTACAATATATAGACCAATTACGACAATATATAGAGTAGTGGCTCTACAATATATAGACTAGTGAGACTACAATATATAGACCAATTACGACAATATCTAGAGTAGTGGCTCTACAATATAGACATGACTACAATATAGACAATGACACAATACTAGAGTAGTGGCTCTACAATATATAGACCAGCGAGACACAATATATAGAGTAGTGGCTCTACAATATATAGACCAGTGAGACTACAATATATAGACCAATTACGACAATATCTAGAGTAGTGGCTCTACAATATATAGACCAGTGACTACAATATATAGACCAATGACGACAATATCTAGAGTAGTGGCTCTACAATATATAGACCAGCGAGACTACAATATATAGAGTAGTGGCTCTACAATATATAGACCAGTGAGACTACAATATATAGACCAATTACGACAATATCTAGAGCAGTGGCTCTACAATATATAGACCAGTGGTGGTCGTGGTTGTCGTTGTCCTCTGAGACCATACATAGGCACGTGGATTAAGTCACCAGCATAAATTAGTCTGGTTTGCCAGTACAGGGACGTTTTGGGCTTGAATCCAGGTCACGTGTTTTTTTTTTCCTTTCTCACACCATGAAAATGCAAATACATTTCCTTTAACCGATACATACTCATCTTTACACTATTACTGTACATATGTGGATAACCTGGATGGATAGTAGTACGGAGATCATGCGAAAAAAAACTTGTCCTTATATAAACATGGTGTGACCTGCTTCAGTGGCCACATTGTCAAAGGCATCACTTTTGTATTAGATTTTACTGCCGATGGAAAAAGATTGAGGTTCGAACCCCAGTCGTATATAACGAGGTTATTTCAAAAATGGGTTTCCGCTCTTCCTCCATGCAAATGCGGGTATACTTTCTCTAAATTCAACCTTTTTATTACTTAACTCAGTAGCGTTATTAGTAAATATGCATACAGCCTGAGCATCGGTAATAAGACGCAGTGTTTGAAAAAAATATGTAGTGTATACCCCCTTTCAACTTAATACCTTCACTGGAGCTCATGTAGTTTAAGATGTCAGGCTCGCAATAGACTGGATTCCCTTGTTACAGGCAAACCAAGCTAAAACTATGCAAACACCTTATACCACGTAGCCACCGGTGCAGGGTAAAGGCATCCATTAGAATCTGATCAAATCCTGGACTAACTCATGGTGGTATTTTATTTCGTTCAGCATTTGTCCCATCCCTCCCTCTCAACCTCTCTCACTATGTCCGCCGAAAGCCAAGTCTCTCTAGACCCCAACAGAGCAAGTACACGATAGAGCGGAAAGTGCTTACACTTCATAATACTAATCATTTATGGTTTAAACTAAAATTAAACATAAATTACCAACACAAGATTGACAATTTTCTAAACAAGTTTGTATTACTTTTTTCTTCAAGCAATGGCTGGCTATAACCTGGTGATATTGACAAGCGCATGCAAAATCCGGTCTCATGTGCAGTCCACTTCAAAATGTGTCAATACTATTTTCCCCATTCTGTACAATCTATTTTCGTATTGTTTTGAAACTGAAAGAGTAAGCCTAGGACGTTTGGGTATTGTAGCTTTACTCCCCCTCCCCTCCTCCACCTTCCGCGTATCTAGCGACGGTGAAATACTAGGTTTAGGACAAGCCCAAAGAGATTTATATAGTAATTTTATTACTCTGCGCAGCGCATATTCGTTTCTATCTGGAAAGGGGAAACTTAAACCTCAAAACATAAAGCGTCTCTAGAGAAGGAAATAAAGGGTTGAACCAAGGAGGACATAAACTAGATTTTAACCAGTAGACCGTGGTCTAAATTTAAAGCTCTAGACCACTTTTCCGGTGTTTAGAGGGTGGCTTTCTTACTAAATAGCTTCCCACTAAACCACTTCGGTGGCCAAACGGTCTAAAACGCCACTCTCGTGTCGACGGAGATGGAGAGATCGGGGTTCGAATTCCGGTCGAGTCTATTGAAGATGGCCCGACACCTTAGCTCAGTTGGTAGCATGTTTGTTTATTGAACTAAGGTTCCCGGGTTTGATTCCGGGCATGACTAAAAATTTACATTGTTGAAATGTAGGTTTACCCTTTTACATTGATGAATTAACGGCAAGGAACTGGAGGTTGTGTCTGTTATTATATATAATAGTTAATAAATTGTGTGCTGATATACATCATTCTCTTCAGAACGTGGACTTTAAATACCTCAAATGAAAAAATACTTAGGTTTTTACCTCAAGTGGTTTCCCACTTTCCTTCCATGCAAATGCTGGTGGATTACCTCTAAGATGCATCCCTCTTCATCCTTACTCCAATAGAGTAATTTTAATATGTCATGTCTGAGCGTATAACCTGAACAGGTAGTAAGACGTGATGATAAAATACATTAGAAATATAGCTCGGCATTAGCATCTTGATATGGCGATCACAGTATAGATACTTTTAAAATATCACCCGCCTCGGTGGCGTAGTTGGCTAACGCGCTTGTCGTGTTGAGCTCGACTGCTGAGGACGGGGAGATCGAGGTTCGAATCTCGGTCGGGTGAACTGGGGGTGGTTTTCCTAAATGGCTTTCCACTCTCCCTCCACGCAAATGCGGGTTCACTTCCTCTAATTCAACCTTCACTATTCCTAATCCATTAGCGTAATTAGTACTTAAAGCGTATAACCCGAACGGGTAATAAGACGCGGTGCTAAATATTATTATTTAAAATATCGGAAATAGGTTATTTCATGACAAGCAAAAAAAAAGAGTGAATTATATATTTACAATACATTTACCTTGAAGCAACCTTACCTTGAATTATTCCTCTATGGTATAGGCTATAAGATAGTATCATAGTGTAATCCGTCAAGGAATTAAAGCTACCTTTCAGGGTAAATGAAAAGTACAATCCGACTTAAAGAGGAAACAAAGTTTTTGAACAGTTAAAAAATATACTAAAACAATGATTGCGTAAAGGTTGTTTGTTTTTAAATTGTCACTTTTCATTGAAAATTTTAACAACTACAAAATAACACCATTTATATAATAAAATAGTATAAATATTGTTCGCAATAATGTGTGTTCATGTTTTTTAAAAGTTTCTTTCTTCCAAAATCATTATATATGCATTTGCTATACATATATATGAAATTGAAATTTGAAGTAGAAAGCTATTTTTTCAAATAATGAGATTATGTAATATTTAACTAACGATTTCCTTCCATCCGATAATTTAGATTTATTAAACCTGCTACAGATATTGCCGTCACCACAGACACCAATAATTTCAAATCAAAACCTATTCCACCCAAAATAAACACACCCAATATTTATATGTAATGGAAAATCGGGTGGGGTTGGTGCACCTTTTCAGAAATAGCTATAACACGTAACACAATGAAGGGGAGAAATAGAAATAACGTAAATACCTCACTAAATATAGAAATTTAATAAAATGAGATTAGTAGATATATTCACAGATATTTCTTTGTTAAAAAACCCACAAAAACAAGAGTTATGTTTTTGACGTATGCCATATCCCCCTTCCCCACTCCTCGGGGGTGGGGGGGTGAATATACCTAAGAGGAATGGGATGTATGGCTTATGGAAAATCAAGCAGGAATGAGAAATTAAAACAGAAAATTAAATTTAACAATAATATAACCAAATCATACTAGGAATTCCATGATTGCTGGTACTCAACCATTAACATTTCTTTGCACTATGAATATTGTCTTTGCACTAGAGATATGCTTCCAAGTTCCGTGAAATACAGCAAGATAAAACACAGTGAACATATAAAATGAAACTACGCAAAGTACTAAGATATAAGTTTAGCAACATTTTCAAGTGTGCCTCATAGGCCACATTTGTATCATCATAAATTGTGCAGCTTTCATGTAACCATCTATTGCACCGCATGCAATTGATTCAGTCCAAGTTTGAAGTTTTCTTCTCGTAATGTTCGAGACACTCGACATACTCATTTTCTTCATCTGAAACGCATACATTACTCGAATCAAAGCGTACTGAATCTTCATCTTCGTCACCGGAGGACGACTCCCGAAGATGTTTCCTAGCTGAAGTCTTTTTCGATGTAGCTGATTTCTTATGCTTTTCTCTCTCACCTTCTTGTTTCTTAAAGTATGCATCTCGTTTCCTTTGTCCAGATTTTTCCTTCTGTCCCTATAGTGCACGTTTTTTATTCAATTTTGATGACATCACTTTAGATTCGGTGAGCAGCACTGCTGATTGCTTTCTTTTGGGTTGTTTTGGTTGACCTGGTTGGGTTTTGCTATCAGTGACAACTTTTTAAGCCGTTTTCTTGGATTCAGATCTTGCTGTTGGATTTCTTCCGTAGTTGGCCAAGTGCATAGAAGGTTTGACAGTAATATTGTAATATCTGTAATATGTGGTGAGGTCTCATGAATCTCAGATTCAGAAGTGTAGTTCCCAAGGTAATTATCTTGTGGTGTCTCTGAGGGTGGATAATTAAGAAAATCTCTTTTAGGAATGGCAGACTGGCTAAAAGGAATCCTGATTCAAATTTAAACAATAGCTGCTTGAAACAATGCCTTAGAAAGAAGCTCACCAAAGTGTCGCCTCCCATTCTTTTTATTAGGGTTAGCAGCCCCCCACTCTTGACAAAAGTGTTTGAAGTAAGCTTTGAGTAGTCTGAAAAACGTCCTGTGGAGAGGTTGCAGGTAGTGCGTGGTGTGACTTGGCAAGCATAAAAGGAGAATATCACTGTCCGCTGCTTTCTGCAACATTTCGGGGGAGTTCACGTGTGCCCCATGTCCGTCCAGGGTAAGAAGACACTTGCCTGATTTATTTCGAGTTATGAAGTGATTCTCAAGCAGTCCACGAATAAATTTTAATTCACATAAGCCGATTATTTCCTCTCAGACCAAACCTGTTGTTTATTATTATTAACCCCTTGGAAAATGCACTACGCAGGTAAGAAATAGCCTTCAGCATTATAGCAGGCAATGAGTGATAGGCTCACTTCGTTCGGCTGATTTACGTACATGAACATCCTTGCTGCCTCTAATTATGACAACCTAACTTGGTTCATTTTTTAGTTGCAAACGTGACTCATACCCGTTATAAATGTTGCCTCGCTGGCCTATTAGATTATTTATTTGTCAGTATTCTTTTCAGAAACTCAAAGTTTTCATCGACTTCTTTGACATTCATGCCATTAGCCCAAGCATTTGAAATTCCCTCTGCTTTCCACACAATTCGTAAAGGATTGCATTTAATAAAGGAACTGAACCAATCTTGACTAGCAATTTTTTTGTGACCATCGCATTTTTGTTTCAGACCCATGTAATTTTCCAAATTGTACGCAATCATTCGTTTTTTTTTTCTGGTAGGATCAAATCCGAATTCTTGTAATTTTCATACATGGTCAACAAATTTTTCTTTACGTATCTAAGTCTAAATATAGTGGTTGGCCAAGGCGACCCTTTACAAAATTTCCTGCAGTCACTTTGTAACAAAGTTTTTTTTTTTCTGGGATTTTACTTTCCCTTGCCACCCACCTTATTGGCATTTTGTCTAATTGCACTGCATTTACGGCTTTGTCAAGTTGTTATTGAGTCCACATAGCCCTGCTATTCTTACAAGTGCAGTACGATGTGGGCATGATTGCAACAAACACTGAAAAAAATAGATACATTACTTTTATAATACAGCATTCCCATCAGCATTTTAGGTTGCGTCTTATTTCCCTTATAATTTCTAGGTTATAAAAGTGCATCGTACTCGTATATCCCTCGCCATCAATGCGTTGTACCTACCAACTCCATGAAAGATAAGACGCAGCGTTGCAACACGCACAAGCTGGCGAACATGCGTGTGCTTGGTTCTGAACACTTGAATAACTAACCCTCTATCAACTGGAAATATTGACTCCGCAATCACTATAATCTTTCCACCATAATATAAATATAGCTAGGTATAGTATAAAACTTCGAGCACTTACCTCTGACTGTTTCCAACGAATATGAAGTGTGGAATTGAAGAATATATTTATATTCAAACAAAAACTTTACACACGCCACTTCACGCCAAGACGTTCTCAACTAAGCTGTCTGCGCGAGCACTTGTATCCTGTACCCTGAATTCCAGAGGGTGCGTCATAGCTCCCTCCACGTCATATCACCCAAATTCCCCTTACCTTGTGATGGATTTACCAACTATACATACTTACATGCCTAATCACGCCGTTCCCTGACGGGCTAAGTAAGAAACTGTGTATATAGCCCAAAAAACAACTCTGTACTTTATCTATCCTCATTAACTTTCTCCTTACTTCCATATCATTGCAAACTACCTTCACTTCAATAAAATTCATATAAAAGTCATTCATACTCTTTTATACTTAAAACTCTTAATGTTTCTCTTTTTCAAACATTCGTCTACAACATTTAGCCACGTTTTACATGGCCTACCCCTTCCTTTTGATACACACATTCAACATTCATATATTATATTATCTTGTCAGCAGTTTTTTCGCTAATCCTCTCAATTAAGACAATCTTGGAAGCGTAGAACGTTGGGACGTCTGTCACAATATGTAAAGAGCGATAATATCTGATAAAATTGTGGAATTAAATCAATTTTTAACATTAGCAATCGATATGAGCTGATTATAGTGAAGAAAATACATAGAAAACTGCAAGTAATGGTTTCGTTTTTTATTATGAAACATGAAATAATTAGAGTGCAATTTGTTTGATAAAATTTAAATGCTCAAATATTTTTCTTGTGAGTGGTAAAATAATTTAAAGTCCTGGTTTCAAAAAGTGCTCTTTTTATTTTTTATAAGTTTAAATCTAATCAAACAACATTTTGTGAATGTTATTGTACTTTTGAAAAAGTAGAGTTTAAGGGAGTTTTTATTCCCATTTAACTGTTTCTTGCATTTCCTATATTTTCAGAGTCAGACAGACAGAAATATAGATAGAAAATTATCAAAATTAAAGAGTGAATGAAACCTATAAAACATTATTTATTTTACATCTTTTCTTTACAATTTGTCTAAATAAACCAGCTTTAATTATTAATTTGGACGTAGCCCTTTGAATGCGTGCACAGAAACAACCTTGATTGACTACGCATACCTGAAAAAAGTTCTGATCATTTATGTGTTCGAAAATAAATAATGAATAATATATATATATATATACATCTTGTTAGGCAAATTGACCATTAGTATGTAAAGCTGTGGACACTTTTGATTGCTTCTCATCAAATCAATGACAGACAACTCTATTGCAACTCGCATAGGTGCCCCATGGTCAAATATGGACTCTCACTTTAGACTGGGGTGCCGGGAATATCGATGCTCGAATCTTGGTCGTAGAATTGAAAGTGTTTTTTCCATAAACGGTATATGCTTTTGAAATATATATATATATTGTCTAAAGTGAGAGTCCATATTTTACCATGGGGCACCTATGCAAGTTGCAATAGAGTTGTCTGTCATTGATTTGGTGAGAAGCAATCAAAAGTGTCCACAGCTTTACATACTAATGGTCAATTTGCCTAACAAGATGTTGGGAAAAGTAAAATCACATTTAATTGGTTTAATAGTTGATTATATTTATTCCACTTTTACACCGCATAATATTGAACCCCTCATACTATGTTTAGTGATACCTCTTCTTAAAGTGCTAGCATGTAAAGTGAATCTTCTTGTCAAATGGGCCAGCCGATGAGAATCGAGGGTGCTCTGCTTATCGCCTCTTGCACCCTTCGCTAGAGTGTGTGAAACTGGAGTGGAATGGGGCGCAAGTAAGGAAACTGAAGAGTTGGCAATAAGTGAAATTTCCTATCAGTGGTCATCATTGGTGGGATGAGAAGGGTCGCTAGAGCTAAGGGATAAGGGATGGGCTAAATCCTTGAAAGAGAAACCAGCTATACTCAGATCGCCGTAAGAATAAACTTTAAGAGAATATAATAATATAGGTAAATAGAGTAGCCAAATATTCATGTTTTATGTTGTCAAAATCGGCACTATTCCTTTAAGGTGATAACCTAAGAAAACATGACTTGGCGTATGAAAACATTAAATCAAATTTAGTAGCATTTGAAATTGTCGAGAGAATAGGTTATTTATTACTATGTTTAGCAGACTATAGCTCTGATCGGTCACATTTAGATAGATACATCTTTTTTTAGGTTTTTGACACTTTTTTTTACTACTACTTGTCCTAGTACCCATTCGGACTGTACGCACTATATTAATTACGCTAAAGTGATAGGGATGAGGAATTAGAATTTTATAAGAAATGTACTGACATTTACGTGAAGGGATAGTGGGAAACCATTAAGGAAAAAACACCTTCAGTATACCCAAATACCCAGCCGGGATAACACAGACAACAACGATCCCTCCCCATCACCTATAGACAAACGTGACTTGATGAGTTTGACCCTTAGGGGCGTATGCAAGAACTTGACTAAGTGGATGCTTTGTTGACACTTGCGTGGGTTTGCTTGCGTCACCACAGGTAAAAAGGTGGACCGATAATGTGCTTGGGACCACACTATCAGTCCAATAAGCATTCAATATACGTTCTTACATACCATCCCTAGACTATGTGTCCTCTAGTGCGGGTACCTTCAAACCTAAGGGGATAGAAATGAGGAAGATGAAGTTGAGTAAAGTACCCACATTTCTGTGAAGGGAAAATAGGAAACCATTTAGAAAAGACCATCCTCAGTACATTTGACTGGGATTAGAGCCCCGATCTTTTCCACCCCTAGCAGTTCAGTCTTTTAGGGGTCTGAGGGCTCGAACTATGGGTGTGACGCTACAGTTGTCTGTTAAACCAGGAGTAGTACTTTAGATTAAGTTAGTTTGTAGTTCATGAGCTGACATCCATATTCTTAGAAAGTTCACATTAATTTGCCAAGCTATACATATATTGGTACTAAATGGTTATCTAAGCCTACTTTAAAGTGGAAACCGATTGTATCTGGGGTGTAGTTATGAACTTGAGATTCACCAACTAATAAAATATTACCAACCCTCTTCGATATGAGCAGATAAATTTACCCTTTCGATGAAGAATAGGGGCTGTAATTAAATCACGCAGTACTTCCATAACTGCATGGCCACTTGAAAACTCAATTAGGTTTACCCCTCATTTCAACTAATTAACCATTCAGTACAGGCAGGCAATTGAATTACAGACCTGCCCCATCACCTTGGGCAAGGGTGCAATATTTTCGCACAGGAGGGTGACAACCTTCGACAAAAAAATGTACGGTAACATTTCAGATCACTGAGTGGCAGAGGAAGGGGATTTATTCGTTAAGGTTCTGATTACAATATTGTAGTATCAGCGTAAATGCTCTACAGCAGACACGACTTATATTAAATATCATCTCTGAGGAAACTGTAGGTCTCATAGATATATGATTTATCTACGTTCTTGCGTATAGCCCGAACGGGTAGTAAGACGCGGTGCTAATAATAATAATAATCTACGTTCTCTCTCGGTAAATGTTGTCAAATCTCCTCGCTTTCAGTTACGCCTGAAGATGGTGTGCTGGGGGTAAGAAGCTACTGGCAGCATCGGCTGACCAGCGTTGTGAAACTGGATCAAAAAACCCTTTTGAGATATTACATTTCGAGTGGAGACATACTGTTCGAGTTCAATTCACCTGATTTTAGTTTCGAATATATGGGGAATACCAAATTGAAAACTCAAGGGGTAGAAGCAATCAAGATGCCAAATAATCTACTTAGGAATACGCCTCTTACACTTGTTTTTAGGGGAACGTCGAGATCCACTGTTAGAGAGAATTCCACTCGCTGAAACTATTATATTTAAATATTTTATACATCGAGTTGCGATGCTTTACAATGAATTTGCTTTGACCATTTTGTATTTGTCATTATGAGGTATAAGAATTATTCACCTGCACTGGTTGATACATGGTTTAAATGTCTAACTCATATAGTCTGGTTCAGGCCTAGCCGTGATGGGGAGCTCAGGTTTCAAATCCCAGGATAGTGCACCAAGGATAGTAAATATCATCTCTGAGGAAACTGTAGGTCTTATAGATATATGATTTATCTACGTTCTTGCGTATAGCCCGAACGGGTAGTAAGACGCGGTGCTAATAATAATAATAATCTACGTTCTCTCTCGGTAAATGTTGTCAAATCTCCTCGCTTTCAGTTACGCCTGAAGATGGTGTGCTGGGGTAAGAAGCTACTGGCAGCATCGGCTGACCAGCGTTGTGAAACTGGATCAAAAAACCCTTTTGAGATATTACATTTCGAGTGGAGACATACTGTTCGAGTTCAATTCACCTGATTTTAGTTTCGAATATATGGGGAATACCAAATTGAAAACTCAAGGGGTAGAAGCAATCAAGATGCCAAATAATCTACTTAGGAATACGCCTCTTACACTTGTTTTTAGGGGAACGTCGAGATCCACTGTTAGAGAGAATTCCGCTCGCTGAAACTATTATATTTAAATATTTTATACATCGAGTTGCGATGCTTTACAATGAATTTGCTTTGACCATTTTGTATTTGTCATTATGAGGTATAAGAATTATTCACCTGCACTGGTTGATACATGGTTTAAATGTCTAACTCATATAGTCTGGTTCAGGCCTAGCCGTGATGGGGAGCTCAGGTTTCAAATCCCAGGATAGTGCACCAAGGATAGTTTTTCTAAATACCTTTCTACTCTCCCACATAGTAAATGCTAGTACATTGTCTCTAAATTCGACTTTCCTAATTACTACCCCATTATTTAGTGAAGATAAATGCTGGTAGCACGGGTGAGTAGTAAGTGGTGTAAAATAAACGTGTAAGAGTGAATCTAATTCTAAAAGCGCAACCCTTTTAGTTGGCGACAAATCACAAAGTCCACCCCCCACGAATTGTAAAGTAGCCACATCCCTTGGAAGTACCGGTCGTCTAGAGTACATACACGCACTACAAGAAGGGGAATAAGGGGGAGGGAAAGCCTGTATAGATTACTCTCCTGTAGGGGAGTGGTAAACGCGGGAGAAGGGAGAAGTGGTCCACTACCCAATCTCTTTCCGTTGTCATGGAGACGCGTCACCTAGCAACGTGCACAGCCAGACGTGATGGCGCTCGGTAGGGATGTCAGTGGGAAGTGTAAGGGGTGAGGGGAGTGGGGAGGGATAAGGAGTGTACTGGCCGGCCGTGAAAGGTTGCCAGTAAAGGAGGACAGAGCATCGTGTCTTACTACCCATTCTGGTTATGCACCTTTGTACTAAATAAACTAATGTGTTAAAGATTAGAAAGGTTGAATTAAGAAGAAGTGGACCCCCATTTGCGTGGCGAGAGAGAGAGAGAGGAGTAGAAAACCAGTTAGAAGAAAACATCAGTACACTCGATTGGGATTGAACCCCAATCTCTCAGTCTTGGGCAGTTTAGTCTATTGCTATAGTAGCACCTTAGACTATGCGGCCACCTTAGTGGGTCAGGAGGACAGAGAACAGGCTGCTTGAAAAAACTTTACATTTCGTTCAAAATCATGTTCACCTTTTTTAAACTTTATACATTAAAGAACTGACCCAACACTCGGACGGATAAATAAAAAATGGGTTCACAGCTCTTACTATTCATCCCGGCTATACGCATTTTTGCGCTCATGAGGAAGGTACACTCGAGAGAACATTTACACATATTTGTGGCGGGAAAAGAGAAAGAAACAATTTATTAAAATGTCCACAGTCCGAAATCCAACCTCCCCATTACAGACAAACCAAACCATCCAAGATCTGAACTCTGCTCCGGATAAACACACACTTTTTTTCCGTACTCTTTACATATTTTTTTCACCACGCTATACAGGTTTAGGTTATACATATTTACTATTACGATGTGGCTAAGAGGAATACACATATTTACTAATTACAATAGTGGGCTAAGGAGAATATGGTTGGATCTAAAGGATGTGTACGCGCATTTGCATGTATAGAGAGAGTGAAAAACTATTTTGGAAAACTACCCTCAATACACTCGAGCAGGATTTGAACACCCATCTCCCTTTCATCGGAAGTCTATTCTAACAGGTGAGTGATACCTTAGACCATGCGACCCCCAAACAATTTATTTTTAATATTAAATGTAAATTTATTTCTACTTTAAAATTCCGAACAAACTCGGCTTTAAACGTCCTCTTACTTACTCTATGGCACTCGAACGTTCATTACAACACTTACAGAAGTACGCCACTTATCCATATCTTGAGCTAGCTCTACCCATTCCACCTCATTACCCCCTACCCCTATCTTGAGCTAATTGTATACAGTCCACCTCACTATACCCTACCCATATCTTGAGCTAGTTCTATCCATTTCACCTCATTACTCCCTAACTCTTTCAGGTCTGTTTTAGTGTTATCCTCCCATCTGCATCTAAGTCTTCCAATGGTCTCTCCCCGTTGGGTTTGCCAGTGAGTACCCCTGTAATGGTACTGTTTTGAACCCCTAACATATTCAAAAAGTCATGGATGAAATGTGTTTTTCTTAAAGTAATGCATGTAAAATTTCCTTTTAATACTTCAACCATGAAAAATCACGTGCTTTTAGAAGTAATGTCAAAGTCTTACACCATTAAACTTTTTTTTCTTTCAAAGATCAACTCGTAGTGTTTACCAAAAAAGCAAGTGACGCTAGCTCCCTCTGCCCAATCGGAAAGCTACCCTTCACAACACCTATCGTCAGGACTCTTTCTATTAGTTGGTTTTTACACTGGTTGACAAGGGGCCCAAGAGGTAAGGGGTAGGCTATGTTTTTATTATTATTATTATTATTGTTTAACGGCCCATCGACACATCGAGGTCATTAGGGCCTTGAAATATATTAAAAACATAATAAAATCCCCATAGGGGAAAGAGATAAAACATTCACCATCTGAGACACTCCATAGGAGTGCTCAAATGGGCTCTTGGTATAAATTAAGTGATACACCTGCTAAAAAAAACCACAAGTGTATCACTCCAATAAAAAGACAAAACAAACATATTAAAATATAACACGTTAAAATGACACAACATGTTAAAATGATAATACGTTAAAAAGACAAAACAACATGTTAAATTGTAATAAAACTGTTAAAAAGATCTCAATATGAGATAAATCCAAAAGAGCCACTTTATAAAAGTGACTCAAATGGCATTAAAAAGATCCGCCTGGCATATAAAACGGAGTAAACAAATAACTCCATCCGCGCTATCGCGTAATAAAAAACGTAGGTCACCTTTAAAATCAAGAGCCAGGCGGATAGGGGCATATTTACGACACTCCACCAAAATGTGATACACATTCAGAGGAGCATCGCAAAACTCACACACTGGAGGTGGATCCCCTCTCAGTAAAAAACTATGGGTCAGTGAAGTATGCCCGACGCGGAGTCTCGTCACGATGACCTCCTCTCTTTAGACTTTCGCATAGAAGAGGGCCATCGCGACACACCGTCCCTGATGGACCGTAGCTTGTTCTGAGCAGGGTCAAGACCCACTGCTCGTGCCAGGTGCGTAAGACCCCACGCCGAACATAACCCTTTAGGTCTAAAAACATGACACCCAGACTCGCCTCAGGAGGCAGCGGCCGCCTCCTTGGCCGCCTGGTCCGCCAGTTCATTTCCTGAAAGACGGCATGACCAGGAATCCAGCAAAAGGTGAGCCGGGTGCTTAATGAATCAATTTTTAAAATTTGTTCGTGATTCATCTGCACGAGAGGATTCCATGAGTATAGAGTGGACAATGCCAACAGAGCACTCATGGAATCCGTGCAGATGAGAACGGACCGGTGACACTTACGATATACAAAACATAACGATTTAAAAATGGCATATAGTTCAGCCGTAAAAACACTGGATTCACCAGGTAAAGCAAATTTAAAATTGGATCCTTCCACAACAAAAGCACATCCCACGGAGGCCCCGCATTTTGAGCCATCCGTGTAAATGCGTTTAAAACCCCGAAAGCGGTTGCGAGGAGCTCATAAAGGTCCTCTCGTATAAAAAGTGTGGGGTGGTCGCTTTAGGGAACTTGGCAAGGTCAAAATGGCATTGAGGTAGGCGTATCGTCCAGGGAGAAACTTGACCTGGGGATGTGAGGATAGCCTTTGGCAAGATTATCCCACACGTGTCGAAAACCGATAGCATCCTGATCCCAACCGGCTTTTACTACGCCATTTGGTTTCATACAAGACACGGTTAGGGGATGAAACACAGGACCATAGGCAACATGCTGCACCATGCAATGAAGTTTTGACACGTAAGATGCCGAAGATAGGACCGCCGGTAAGAAAGAGGGGGCTCACCGGCGTCGGCACAGATGCTGACGACTGGACTGGTACGAAAGGCACCAGTAGCCAGTCGAATGCCAGCATGGTGGACACTATCTAGCATCTTTAACGCCGAGGGTCTAGCTGAGCCATACACAAAACTGCCGTAATCTAGTTTAGATCTGACCAAGGCCCTATACAGGTGCATCAAGGTTTCCCTATCAGCACCCCAGGACCGACCGCTAATGACTTTGAGCAAATTCAATGCTTTGATACACCTCGCTTTCAGGTCTTTGATGTGAGGGATCCAAGTTAATTTAAAATCAAATAAAAGTCCCAGAAACCTTACGCTTTCTGAGACTGGTAAAACAACGTGGTTCGTTAAAATACCGGGGGCTGGCTGTATTCCACGTTTTCTATGAAAGTGGACAACCGTCGTCTTGGCTGCAGAGAAGCGAAAGCCATTACGCGATGCCCACAATCCAAGATTGTTGACAGGGAGCTGTATCTGCCGTTCAGTCCTATGGAGACTTGACGAACTGCAATAAGTTGCGTAGTCATCCACAAAGAGGCATGACCGTACAGGCATGCGCACATTGTCAACAATGCTATTTATTGCGATAGCGAACAACGTACAGCTCAGAATACTACCCTCAGGCATCCCATTTTCTTGAATAAAATCATCGGATAAGGTGTTATTCAACCTTACCCGGAAGTGTCTATCCGACATAAAATTAGATATAAAAATTGGAAGGTTCCCTCGAAACCCCCAATTAAAAAGTGTTTTCAAAATGCCTTACCGCCAGGTAGTATCGTACGCTTTCTCCAGATCGAAGAAGACAGCCAGAAGATGCTGCTTATGGAGAAAAGCGTCACAAATAGCCGTCTCTAGACAGACAAGGTGATCCACCGTGGATCGGTTACGGCGAAAACCACATTGAATATTAGATAGCAGATTGCGGGATTCTAAATACCATATAAGTCGCTTATTAATTTTTTTTCCAATATTTTACATACACAACTAGTTAAAGCTATCGGTATATAGCTAGTTGGCTCTAATTTATCTTTGCCACTTTTATATATAGGTATAACGGTTGCTTGCCTCCATAGTGAGGGGAACGTCTGAGATTCCCAAACACTATTGTAGAGGTATAAAAGAAGTGCCTGTCCGGCAGGGGGCAGCTGACGCAACACCTCATAATGAATGTCGTCTGGACCAGAGGCTGTGCTGCCGGCCTGGGACAGGGCGCAGGTCAGTTCATCTTTGGTAAAGGGGGAGTTATAATCCTCCCCCCGACTTTGGCCAAAATCAATAGCATGGCGCTCGATGTTCCGCTTATAAACTGCGAACTCGTTAGTGTAGCTCGCAGTGCTAGAAATAGCAGCGAACATCGAGCCCAATACATTAACGACCTCCACAGGGGAGGAGACACGTGAACCGTTAGACATGAGGGCAGGTATATTGTTATTGGAATTGTTGCTATTACGTAATTTACGGATATAAGTTTCCCAAACCTTAGTTGTGGGAGTGGATATTGTAAGGGTTGAAATAAATTTTCTCCAAGAATCTCTTCTGCTTTCACGAATGACACGGCGAGCTCGAGCACGTAGAATCCGGAATGACTCCAGGTTCTCCAAAGTAGGACGTCGGTGAAAAAGACGTAGGGCCCTTCGACGGTCAGAAATAGCCAACCGACACTCCTCGCTCCACCAGGGAACGGGACGGTGGCGTGGATTTTGCGAAGATTTAGGGATGGAGGCCCTCGCCGCCGCGATGACCGTCGAAGTAAAATACTCAGTCTTAACATCGACGTCAGGAGAAGGGGATTCGTGGAAAACGGCGAGCTCGCGGAATTTATCCCAGTCGGCACGTTTAATCACCCATTGGGGAACTCGTGCCGTACTTGGGGAATCTTGGAGTGGGGAAAGCAGTATAGAGAAGTGATCACTTCCACATAGGTCCGTATGGACATCCCAAAGGAAGAGGGCAGCGATACCTGGGCTACATAAACTTAGGTCGATGGCAGAGGATACACCATTAAAAGTTGAGAAGTGTGTCTGGGTCCCGGTGTTCATTAGCACCAGGTTTCCCGAGACAAGAATATCCTCTACCATCCTCCCACGGGCATCTGTAAAATTAGATCCCCACACCAGGTTATGCGCATTAAAGTCCCCCAAGATGATATAGGGGGCGGGAAGTTGCATAAAGAGGGCCTCTAAGCTCCTCTTCGAAATACTTTCACCTGGCGGGAGGTATATGCAGCATACTGTCATCTCCAAAGCAAGGGAGACTCGGACAGCGATCACTTGGAAATCAGAAACGATGTTAATATTTTTGTGGTATATATTGCTTCGTGCGAATATAGCCACACCTCCACTAGCCCGATCAAAGAAAGGCTTGTCGGTACGATACACGTCGTACCCACGAAGCATCGGATTGTCATTTGGGCGGAAGTGGGTTTCCTGCAAACACAAGATGGAAGGATGCAGGGAAGAAATTTGTTGTTTAATTTCCTCTACACGAGCATAGAAACCCCTACAATTCCTTTGTAGTAGCGACATACTTTATTAGTATAAGATTTAATTATCCTCGCAATCCATGACACTATCTCTTAAAAATAAAAATTGGTTGAGGGCCTTTTTAGGTTCTCTTGCCTTTCCCAGTCTCTCCTGGACCTCCCGCTTCAGGAGAGGCTCCGGTTTATTTTGGAGAGACTGGGTAATCGGATCCTTGCGCGAAGGCTTTGTTAAGGCCTTCGAAGATTTTTTAATATAATTCTTTTCGGCGGTCTCTCGCTGGTCCTTCTTCAAGGCACCAGTGGGACTCGCCTTGGCGGCCTCACCTGTTTCACCACTCATCCCGGCCTCTGGAGGCCCAGAGGCGAGGGTGTGCGACTCAACAGTGGCCGCACGCAATTTATTTCCCCGAGGAGGGCTCGGGGGTGTTCCCCAAGGGGGGCTCGGGGGTGTTCCCCAAGGGGGGCTCGGGGGTGTTCCCAAAGGGGGTCTCCTTGGGGGTACAGGTGGTGGTGGCGACTTTTGTGAGCGTGTCGCCAATTGTTTTATTTTCTGCATCACCACAGATGATGCCGCTTGTTTTTGTTGGTCTCGAATAGAGACGAGTGGCACAGGTCTTGTAGGAGTCTTTGCAATATTAACTGCGCAGTGGCAGTTAGGGCAATTTATATTTTGGGTGACAATTTGGCTGTAGGAACTTTGAAATACCGGAGCTTGCAGTGCAGTATACTCTTTGCGTGCCTGAGCATAAGGAATCTTCTTTTCTGTTTGGATCTCCAGGACTTTTTTCTCTACTTTCCAATTCGGACAGGACCGAGACCAGGCAGAATGAGGACCCTTGCAATTAATTCAGAATTTAGGAGACTCGCATGGTTGTTCGTGAGCCTCCTGTCCACAATCTGCACAGGTTGGCTTACCACGGCATCGCAGCTTCGTATGCCCAAACTCCTGGCACTGAAAACAGTGCCGAGGGTTGGGGACATACGGCCGGACCCTGAGCACGTGGAAGCCAGCTCGGACCTCCTTTGGTAAGGAAGGAGTGGCAAATGTTAGAATGTAACTATCAGTGTTCTTCACTACATCGTTCCTTTTGATGGTGATCCTATATACTTCGGTGACATGTTGAGGGGAAAGCTCCTCACAGATGTCCTCAATGCTTACGCAGTCGAGGTCATAGCAGGTGACCACTCCCTTGCAAACATTGAGGAACCTGTGCGGTTCCACCTTCACCTTTAAATGATTCGAGGGGCTCAACGGTATGGTAGTTATTGCCATTATTTTCGCTGTCTGTAGGTCATTTTCGGTCTGGATCATTATCGTGCCATCGAGCAGTTTTCTAATTGAAACCCCAGACTCGGCAGCTCCACTTATCACTCTTTCGAGGACAAATGGGCTGACACGCCTGAGGTTCTCATTTTCATCCGTTCGAGACATAACCAGGAAGCGGGGCTGGGGCCTCACCACTTCCTGGATTTTTTCAATTAAAGGGCTGGACGGCCTTACCCGTTTCCGCCTCTTATCTATATTACGACCCTGCGAGGGTCCGGGCAGTGAGTTGCCAGCAGTGTTTGGCAGTACGGTGCCAGCGGCGACAATGTTGTCGGCCATGTCATGATTGGGGACAACCTACACAATACTCGGATCGTAGACCCAGGGTGACCCAAGTTGGTACTACCACATATGGCCCTGTTAACTGTCCCGACGAGAGGCCCTATACGACGCTAGACATGACAACCTTCGCATAGAGCATCGCCGAGAGAGAGGTCATCGCAGCAAGTGGGTGTAGGAAAGTGCCAATTTTACGTCCGGGCCCTCATGAACTCAACCGATCTTTTCCCAAAGTAGGGTACCCGGTTATTGTCATCCTAAGGCCCTTCTATTAAGGTATTGCAACCGCGCACTTTCATTCAGGAGCTCAAAGCAGTGGTATCCTATAATAAACAGAGAAGAGCCGGGTTAGTAGCCAAGGTCGTCAACGGAAAGGCCAAAGGCCTCCGTGCAGGATGAACGGCAGGGGGAAGGGAAGAAAAAGGTAAGGATAGATAAAGCGAAGGGGAAGAGTGAAAAAAAGGGGGGGAAAGTGAAGGAAGAAGAAAATGATGTGAAAGGAAAGATATAGGATAGGTTTGTCCTGCACGAGGTACGTCCTGCACAGAAGCCTCCCCTTTTAGTTGCCTCTTACGACAAGCAGGGGTTACTGTGGGACTATTCTAAACCCCGTCCCGCAGGGGGGGGGGGGGGGGGTAGGCTATGTATAAGCCACTTGTGCGTATGAATACAATACACTGGACATCAATACACAAGAACTTTGTAATAAAACAGAACTCGGTAATATAGCAGTAATACGAAATATTAACAGTGCCGGTAGCATAAATCTACAGAACGTTTTAATAAGTCAGTACCATGATCTAAATAAATCTTGTGCAAATTTAAAGGTTTTTCTTATTTCATAAGTGTAAGAAATATCACTATAATTAGCGCTTGATCACGGGGCTATAAATACCAATATTAAATCGTATCAACTTAATCGGTGGCCATCGCGGGCCTATATTATTTTAATAGGAACCCATCGTGGATGCGTATCTTCTTAATTGGCACCCAAACGCGCACCACGATAATCCAAACAAAAACTGAAACGTTTTACCCTGAATAAGGGGCTAGATTCTCCCATTCTCACTTTATGTCCTGCTCACCGTAATCTACGAGACTTGATTATCCTTACAATGTATTGTCATGAGTACGTCCTCTTTATTGTTTTACTTGATGCGTTCCCCCACGGATTAATTACGATTTCATCTCAGGGGTAGGGATTATGAGTGTATCTTTAGAGCATATGCAGTCTTATTTGTGTAGGGAGTGAATTAGAACATAACAGGGAAAATCTCAAGTAGTGCCACGGCCGAGACACTATCTCGGACCTTCCCATAAACGTGATCCATGTGCAAAGAGAATCTAACTCCTTAAGATCGATTGACCACCTCTACAGATATCATCAGTATTAATTATAGTGAGGTAAATCTTCTAAGCAATACATTCACCAAGAAACTACTTGTTATATCAATGGAAGTTGTATATTTGTCATAGGAATAACCTTATATTACAGCTAGTAAAGAAACTATATCTACTTTCACCTATTCATACGTCAAGTCATGTTATCTACATCTGTCACTTTTTATAGCTATTATCAATACTTATAAACTAACACTAATAATATAGTAAAATATAAAAAAATATGTTTATATTTTCTAAAATGTCCTTCCTTTGAAAACTGGACTGTATAACAAACCACAGAGCAGACCCAGTATGACTTTTTTACTACCCGCGCCAATGGTCACATGGTCTAAACTCTAATGCATCACTCTCACAGTAAACTAGATTATTGATGACCAGGGCCCGGATTTTGATGACCTTATAATTTCCCAAATAGTATCTATAAAATGACGCTAAAAGGTCTAAATAATGACTTTAAATTAACAAAAAATAACCTACAGATTTTTATTGAAATTCCATAATATGATGTATTTATTACAAGAGTTTGGATTAACACTATACACTTAAGTAAAAATATCTCTCCTTGTTTGTCCTTTCCCAGTTTTTCCTCAGTATGGACTCGTCTGAAATAGAATGACCCGTAAACAGCCTCAGGAAATCCTATAGTTTAACATTGCTCAGTTTCCACAGAGGAAAGTTCAGAGAAACCAGAACATCACACAAATCTTTATAAAATGTTGAGGATTTTTCTTGATTCGTAAATGCATTTTTTGCAAGTAATAACTGAGAGGTTTTCTTTTTATCGATATTCTAGATAGCACGGACATGTTTGTTGCGACTGATATGCTGTTGAATGGTTAAATCTTGAAACACTAAGGATTAATTCCCTGATATAATATTGCTGTGATGATATTTCGGTTGTCTATAGCTCCGTGGTCAAGCGCCTATCATCACTGTATGGAATAGATATCTTTTAATCAGCTGTTAATTGCTCCGTGGATGAGCACTAATTAAATCGGTATAATTAATAAAATGAAAGAGAACTATGGAGGGCTGTTGATTCACACACGGTTTATTCAAATGACATCTGTTAATTACTTATACATAATCCCATAAAATGCTTTATATCAATGCACACTTGTGATATTAACGTAAATTATTGTATTCTGTGTTAGACTGCGACTGCGAGAGCCAGTGCTAGTGCCAGTGAGTCCTTGACTGCGTTGCTTGGATGCCTTAAACATACACACAAGCGGCTTATATATGACATACCCCTTGCCTCTTGGTCCCTTCGTCAACAATGTAAAAACTAACTAATAGAAAGAGTCTTGGCGACAGGTGTTGTGAAGGCTAGCTTCTTATTGGTATAAGGAATTGGCGTACTTTGCCAAATACTGCGGAGTTGTTCCTTTAACAGAAAAAATGATATAAGAAATATATTTTAATGGTGTAATCCTTTTAACATTATTTTTGAAAAGCGCGTGTTTCTTCATGGATGAATCATAAAGGGATACTCTACATATGTTACTTTAAAGAAAAGTTACCTTCATCCATGACTTTTTATATATTTTAGTGTGATCAAAATCAATGTCATTACAATCTTTTATTGGATGCCAGCCACTTTGACTTCACATATTTTACAGAAAATTATTTCACTCTCTCTAGAAAAAATAATTTCTGTGAATTCAGTAATAATTTGCCTCAAATGACTCGCTTGAGATGATTTGGTTTAAAGCATTCTAAATACAGGATTGCAAACGAATAAATATAAGGTTCACTTTATAAATGAAAACTATGCATTTAAAATCTGTTAACAGCTAAAATCATGTGTTCCACTTAGCATTTTAATACAAATACCTGCTTTACAATGATAGCTCCCCATACCCCTGCAGTCCTTTGCAGACATGGTATAGTGAGTGAATCACTAGGTATGTAAAAACAGTACAAAGCTCATTTGAACTCTAAAAATTGCTCCCCTCCCCTGCAACCAAATCCAACTTGGGTGTAGTGAAGGTCTCAACAGGAATGTGTATTTTATAAGCACGTAGGTAAAGAGGCACAAGTTCATTTGGATTTACATATTATCCTCTTCAGTCAACAAGTGTGTGGTAAAATATCTGATGTCTAGAAGTCTAAAATGGAAAAAATTATCAAAAAATTCCAAAAAAGCTGTGAAATATACATTTCCACAACCATGGGATCATTAACAAAGTTTATGTACAACTGAGAATTGTATCTGATGGATAAAAAAAATGACATGTCAACAAAATCCGGGCCCTGCTGATGACAGATAGGTTAGGTTTTGACTCTCAATTTGGTGCAATGGGGGCGAATTTTACATACGATCTAAATATGAGATATTTTCGATAGCTCTCCACACTAGCGCGGTTGCACTTATATCTTTTAAATCCTCCTCACCCGTAGCACTAAAAATAAATCTGGCAATAATTATGGTGCTAAACGTAATTACAATTCTATTTTTTTACAAATAAATCTCTTAAATCAGATGGTAGATTTGATCGTATAGCTAAACACTCGAATACATAGTGTTTGGAAATGGAAAGGCTTACCTAAAGATTTATCTTTAGTGCAACGTTTATTTTCATTAAGTATGTATATTTTATGTACATTAACTTTCATCTCTCCTGTAAGGTAGCAAGCTTACCTCGTGTTATTCCATTATAGTACAGCTTATGAAATAGGGTTATGGTGTAGTCCATCAAGGTAAGGGTAGAAGTGTACAAGTGTGTACAAGTGTGCTAAATACAGGGGCGGCCCAAGGTAAATTTTGCGTCCCAGCGAGATTGCTTTTTGTCGCCCCCCTATATAACCGACGAAAAATTGGAAAATTTGAAAATAATCCCCAAATATAGCATAACCTGAGAATGATATGAAAATAATCCCCAAACCTAACAGCTCTAAACCTAATGTAGCCTGGGCGTGATAGGAAAATAATTTGAAAGGGAAACTCCACAGATGTTAATCGTACTTCAAATGTTTCACTGCGATATTGTACAGAAACAGGATTACAAAGAAAATTATAAAAATATGTTTTGCATACAATGTTCTTCTTTTTACTTATTTATCATAAACACTTTGCTATCATAATTAACAGTTTATGAGAAAATTTCAACACAAATTTTTTAGGACGCCATTTTTGAAAGATGGCGGATGTAAAATAACCTTTTAATAGTGGCAGCTTATCCAATTTTATTCACCACATAAAACCATATCAACATGTCAAATTTCTTGTTAGTATTCAAAAAGTGAACGATTGTTATGCTTAGCAGCTCCACTATAACGTTAGGTTAGGTTGGTGCACCGTTTGTACCCCCCCCCCCCCCCCGCATCAAGTTGGCAGGCCCGGGCAGAGGCTTTTCTGTGGTTGAATGTCTCCCAGTAACAGGAATATGTTTCAAACACTTTTCATGTTAAGACATGGTTATGAGAGATTCAGAGCTCTTAATACTCATAAAGTTATCTTAAATGCCTGAGAACACAAATACATATATAAACCTAACTCAATAACGTCACGTGGGTCGCGCGCGTTGCCTTAGGTGGGAGGGGGGACTATGAGGGTGATCCTGATTCAGAGGATATGGAAGACCACTGCCGTAGTCAGGGGTGTTTAGAGGTTCAATCCCCCCCCCCAAATCTCATGAACAATGTATATATGGCTTTATTTATGGTTTAAACAATATCAAAATTAAGATACAAGTACAAATTAGGGGGCTGTGTCACAGTAAAAAGCACTTTAGAGAGCTTCTAGAGTTGTTTAATATTTATAATTTTTTCCAGCCTCCAGCAATTGGGGGATGTGCCCACTAAACTCCCCCTCCCCCTCCCCGAAATTATTGGCTGGCTACGGCCTTGTGGGGGAAGGTAAAGAAGAACCTGGAGCAAGTGCTCAGCTTTGACCCAAGGCAGATAGGTATTAGGTTCAAGCACTGGCTAAACCCACTAGGAGGAAGGGGTCGGGAGGGGGTGTTGGTTGATACATTGTCGTTTTCATTATGAATATAATGTATTTCCAGATAAATACGGGTGCAATACTTTACTTATTTTTTCTGCTCATTTCGTGACTTAAAATTAGATTAAGGAGGCCTCAAGTGGCCAGTGAGACGAGTAGCGCCTAGAATAGTCCTTGTGTATGGAAGTATAAAAAAACATGAACCATTGGGAATGCTGACAAAGGCATAATTTCAGTCTTCTCTACTTTTATGGTGATGGAAAGGTTGTAATTCAAAATTCAACAGTGTGTGCTGAGGGAACTTTTCCTAAGTGATTTACCCCTCCCCTCCAAGGAACGAAGGTACACTTCCTCTCCTTTCTACCTTCCTCATCCATGCGGATAGCCCGGGTGGGTTGTAAGACGTGAAGCACACACATTTTAAAGTATTAAGTAAAAAGAACATATTTATTCAATGAAAAATTATCTTTTCAAAGCATTTTAATTTGAGGTATTTAACATGCACTTTATAAACGACACACTACTAACAAACTAACTTGAGTGTAAAACACACATCACGTCCCCCCAGCCGTTAATTCATCATGGTGAAAAGTGAAGCCCCAATTTTCTCGATGGTAATATCTACAGTCATGTCGGTACCTGAACCCGGACTCCTTAACTTAGTATACGGCTATGTTACCGACTGACTTAAATTGTCGGACCAACCTATATTTAAAGATTACTAGTATTTTAATGACTTGAGTCTTTGCAATGTATAAATAAATTATGATAAACCAAAATAAGTAAGTGATGGCTTCAGATTACACCCCTCGGCGCATGGACGAATTAACGTAGATCTAGCTAATTTTAAAACTTTCGAACACGTATCAATACATTGTGGGGGCTTACTATAACTACTGTTTTCTTTTCTACCGCAGAGATGAGTACCACGGAGGATAAGAGCGAGGACAAGAAGGAGATAGAAGATGAGGAACGAGAGAAGATGTTGAACGAAGAGAACAAGAAGGTCGACGATAAGCAACACCAAGAGACGATGGAAGAGAAGATCCAAGCGGTGAAGAAGGTGGGTGAAGGGGAGGTGGAGAAGATGAAGAAGGCGTTAGAAGAGTCGGAGAAGGAGCAAGGCAAGAAGAAGATACCGATAGGAGGGATTAAGATCCCTGGCTTCCTCAGGAGCAAATCGAGGGAGAAATCGAAGGTAATAAATAAAACACTATGCCCCGGACAACCTTTTAATAGTTCTGAAAGGTTTTATAAATATTCCAGGCTAGCTCAGGAATAAATACGGATATAGATTGAATGTAATCCTATAGGCCCACTTGCGTGTAGTTCTATAATAATGCTGAAAGGTTCTATGAAGAGCCAACATGAAGCTAAATATTGTTTTAACATTTTATTTATTTTCTAATAAACACCCAAGAATAACATGTTTAAAAACCTTTCCATCAGTTAATTTGAATCAGATTTTGTATAAAAAAAATATTAATGTAAATTTTAATAATACATTGGGGTTGGATACATTTACACACTCTTAACCTCTAATTTTGTTTAAGGCCAACATCAAACATAGCGTACGTATTTTTATTTACCTTTCACATTCGAAGCTTTATAAAGCATTACATCCCATTTCCATTTTTTTTTAAAAAGCTGCAATGAGGATTCTCAAAGGAATTAAATGGATTTATGTTAGATTATTGGTAATGATCTATTATTAATTTAACACCCATTAGATAGTAATAACAATATTAAATTGCAACAAGTTATGTAATAACTTATTTTCGGGATGTATAATTAACTTAGGGTCCTTTCATTGTTATACGTCTCAATAATAATAGTAATAATAATAATAATAACAACAACAATATCAGCTTCGGTCACCCCATGGTCTAAGGTTCACTCTCTCGATATACTGGACTGTTGATGGTTCAAATCCCGTGGGGTGATTTTTCCTATATGGTATTCCTTAATCCACGCAAATAAGAGTACAATTTCACTAAATTCGACCTTCCTCTTCCCTAACCCATTAACTATATTAGTACATAAACGTATAACCCAAACGGTTAGTAGAATACGGTGATCAAACAAAATTGTATCATTAATAATTTGTAATTTAAATTTCTGTTTTAAACCTTACATTTAATACCAAGCTTGCTAACGATTCAAAATAATATGCAGGGATGAGTTGTTTCGCTTAGAGGAAGTACACTCACATTAACGTGAAATGGCCAACTTTGACTTCCCCACCCATTGCACCCAGAGAGGATTTGCTCCCCACCTTCCTCGTCACCAACGATCCAGCCTAGTGCGAGCTTGACGCCTCAGATCTCGTATCAGTATCACTTACCACCCACCATGACAATGGCCCCCTACCAGTGATAGGTAGGCTACGTGCGCTTCTCATGAGTCATGCATACAGTATTCAGATCTCACCAGGTACACTGTGGGACAAACTACTTCAGACACTCCCCTTCTGTTCAATATTCCTGGTAGACCATCTGCCACGGAGAAGGGGGGGGGGGGGAGTGATTGATGCCAATTATACTATGAAGGTAAGCACACCAATAGTATTGAGGGAGCTGAACCCCCACCCCCCAGTCTTCCTCCAACAACCCCACCTTTTGTTCGGACAACATGAACACCTCCGGGGGTGCTAGCGGAAGTTGCGTCACGGCGGGTGGCCATGCGGAAACAGGCCTCGTTTAATCGTATCAACGTGCCTTACCCTGTATCGCAGTCTTCCGTCGTTTTCATTTTTATTATTATCATCATCACCGACGAAGCACAAGACCGGAATAAAATTTACTCTCGGCGATCTAAAACTGTTCCCATGACCGAGTACTGGGATCGAATCACCATTAGATCATATTTACCTGCAGTATCCAGGTTCAATATGAGGTGTATGGGGAAGGGTTAAATGGGGCAGTTTTCTCCAAGACCCCACTGATCGACCAGGGTCCCGACTACCTGAACATATTTTTTCAGAACATTAATTTATACTGCGGCCCCAACAAACGCGCATAGAAAGCAATATTTTTTCGTGTGATTAAAAAAAATCCAAATCTGGCCTTAAAGGCCAAATATATAATAAATATATAGTTGGATAATGGAATGAAACGTTGATATTTATTTATGCCGTACTATATATAATATTGATTAGAATCAATAAAGCACACACAATAAGTAAACCATCTTGTGTGAAGAGAGGGAAGGGGGTACAAATATACATTGTCCCTTGTATTATCTGGGAAACCCTGTCAATAACTGTACACAAATCAATAATTAAATATAGTACCCGAACCAGTGGTTACACAGTTCAAGGCAGTAGTTTTCAAACTTTTAGAATCACGTACTACCCCCACCTCATATTTTCAACCCCCCATTATATCTGGGAAAATCTTATGGCACCCCCATCCTCTTTAATATTCCTTTTAATTATTCAAATCTTCATAAAGTTACACCAAACATTTTTATTGACAAAGCACACAATAATATTAGATTATCGGTAATTTATCAATAACTCAAGTGCAATTGGAATAGAAAAAAAGGGGGTAGACCATTAAAATGACTATTTGTTAGAAGGTTTAAATACAAACAGGGGTGCTAAGGGCTGTAGGAGCATATCCATGGTTGTGTAAGAGATAGAACTAAAATCGTCGTTGATCTAAAATAGTATATTCCAAGTGTAGTGAGCTATGAAATGGTTCACCATAAAATTTCTCATGCTCCCCTGTCAAGTTAGTTGCAACCCCCATTTTTAGAAACTCTAGTCTAAGTCTAGGGCCTCACGTGAGTTTTTTTTCATGTACAGTGCCTGGAACGAACGGATATCACATGGACATCAAACCATATGGATGGTAGCCAACTAAACGTCATTTAGCCATAGTTTATTAATAGTTTAGTAAAGTATTAAATAATACCAGGTCTGTAGGTGAACCTGATTGAGGTACAGATTACTTCCTAGTAATCTTAGTAGTTGAGTTAGGTACGAATTTTGTGAGGAAGCAGGCCAAAAGTACTAAGCAAGTAATATTGAAGGTGGAAAAACTGCTGGATAAAATTGTGAGAACGCAACATGAAAGATATCTGGACGAAAAATTAAATGGTGGAAAACTTTAAAATAAATGTATGGTGGAATGAACAGGTAAAAGAAGCCGTGGGAGAAAAGATAGACGTATACAAACACATGATTGCTGTGAAGAGTTAAACAGAATACATGAGGTTGTGGGACATATATAAAATGAAAAAGATGAATGCAAAGAAAATAGTAAAGGAGAGTAAGGAGCAAATGAGATTATGAGAAGGATAATTAATGCTGAATGATTTTGAAGGAAATAAAAAGTTGTTCTAGAAGAAGGTAAAAAGAATGAATTAAGAAATGCAAGGAAAGGTATACGGCTTTCAGAGTGAACGTGGCAAGATGATTTGGGATGAAAACAGTATAAGAAAACGATGAAGGAAGTATTTTGAGCAATTTTATGGTGAAAATGTGGAGAAAGAAGTAGAAAATAGGGAATATATTATAATCATTGAAAGAATTAAGTAGGCTTAGGTGTTAAAAACTATGAAAGTTCTAAAAAAAAATGGCTACGCTGTGAGTGAAATGCTTATGTGTGGGGACAGGGTACTACTTGTCAGATTTTGTGAGTTGTTCAATGTGCTGGCTGGGATTTTGAACGTTCCCAATTACTGGAAGAATGAGGTCATGGTTTCCTTGCAAAGGAAAAGACAGTAAGAGTGAATGTAAAACTTATAGGGCAATTAGCCCCGTAAGGGAACGGCATGATTAGGTAAGTAGATAGCTTAGTGATATAATCAGTAAGCCCTCGTTTATTAATGTAATGTATATAACTGTAGATTGTATCACTAAACCTTGTAGGCTGAAATATATGTTAAATCTCTAGTTTATAATCCGGATGTAATTCTGTAATAACTTTAGGGCTTATTGGATGAAAGGATGGAGTATAACAATAAAATTAATCCCTCCCACCCCTCCAAATGGAAAGAACACTGAACTAGTCCAACCAAATTTTTCTTTCTTTTGGAGGGACTATTGGGAGCGCGGCAACCATTGTCACTATTCTCTGCAATGTTCATTGTTGGGAAATGGTAACCCTCTAACCCCCTTCCATCTGCGGGAAAGGCGTGTGCTAATCCGGTGAGCTCTGAGGCTGCTTTCACAAGAGGCCACTCGTGGCCACCATCTTTAGTGAAGCATTGTTTTAAATGAGGCTTTTCACACGTGGCAACTGCAGTGGACGGCTTCGGAAACAGTGGCTTGCAGTTGCCCACTCGCGCAACTAGTGGCCGCCACTCGTGTTGGGGTATTGTTTCAAATACGAGCTTTCATACGCTGCTACTAATTAACGCCACTTACCATCACAGCGCGTCCATCTGTTCATTGTCTCAGGAAGTTGTGTTGAAAAGGTTGTATGTTTTGTTGATGGTGTGCTTCATTTTATGTAAAAGATGAGTAAAAATACTGAAAATATTAACATTGTTGAAGTTAATGGATGATAAATTGAACACCGAAGACCTGATATACGAAGTTGAAAAAAATCCAGCGATTTGGTACAGTGCACTCGGAGAATACAGTGATAAAACACTTCGTTTGCTGCCGCCATAGGGTGCACATGCATTCTTCTTATTTTTCTTCTTAGCCTGCGTTGATTGCAGAGCAGAGCTAGAAGAAGTTCTTCCTTCACACCTAGATGCATTTTTTTTTTTGACTGATAAGGCTTGAGAGTTGAGTTGAGACGGTGGCTGTGGCGGCAAGTAGCGTGCAATATTTGTTAAGTAGCCCGTAAAGGAAACAGATTACCGCCACTAGTGGCCTCGTATGAAAGCACACTAAAATGTATTAAAAAAAATCCCAGATATTCAGTCGAAAGAATAACACTCGACTAAGTAAATTGAACTAGAAAAATTTAAGTAGCATATAAAATCTCTTATCACTGAGTGAATTTGGTTTGAACTTTGAATTATAATATGATTCGATTGCATAGCCATCTTCCTCCCCATATTAATGCAGGTGCATTTCCTTCAAGACCCCTTCTACTTATAATTCTTTAATAGCCCATGTTTGTGTCAAAAGTATTAATACAATTTATCATTCTACTGGATTTATGATATAGAACCAATGATTATACAACCATTTCACAGGATAACCACTCGTGGGAAAACTCTGACCTTCCTTGTATGAATGAGTTAGTAACTCTGACCACTGACCTAGCCCCACTCATGTTGACTTCTTTCAAATGAATGATCACAAATACGATGACACTAACCCGACGACCATAAAACCAATCTTCCCTTCCTCCCTCCAGTCGCTCTTGGATCCGTGTGAAAGAAGTCTAGGTTTGAATGCTTGCGGCAATCATATGCCTGGGTGGTGCTAAGGACATGGGGGATGACTGGAAAATGAGGGGAAGGGGCCATTATTTATATTTTTTTAAAGATCTCGCTAAGCGGCAGGGGTGCCTCTCTGTCAATGGGGACAATACATCGAGCTTTTAGATCCCTCAATTCAAACCGATCATCACTGCTCTGAAAGAGGGTGGCGTGTCAAACGGCTGAATCTTCAAAGAGTGGTAGTTAGAAGAGACGATAGTAGCAGTAGGAATTATGAGTAATGCGCATGCGTTACACATTATCAAGCAAGTCAAGTAACGGTTCATGATATGAAATCTATGAGTTTATTGGTAATGTCAGAATGAGTTTTAATTTCACTAGGCAAAAAGTAACCCTCCTGCGTAAGAAGCCAAAGTTTGACACATCCTGACAAACATGTTAACGTGTGAGACTAGAGATTGTCGCGTCCTATCAAACATGTCAACGTGGGAGGATAGAGCTTGTTGCGTCCTATCAAACATGTCAACGTGTGAGGCTAGAGTTTGTTGCGTCCTATTAAACATGTTAACGTGTGAGGCTAGAGTTTGTTGCGTCCTATTAAACATGTTAAAGTGTGAGGCTAGAGTTTGTTGCGTCCCATCAAATATGTTAACGTGTGAGGCTAAAGCTTGTTACGTCCCATCAAACATGTCACGTATGAGACTAGAGTCTGTCGCATCCTGACAAACATGTTAACGTGTGAGGCTAGAGTTTGTTGCGTCCCATCAAATATGTTAACGTGTGAGGCTAAAGCTTGTTACGTCCCATCAAACATGTCACGTATGAGACTAGAGTCTGTCGCATCCTGACAAACATGTCAACGTGTGAGGCTAGAGTCTGTCGCATCCTGACAAACATGTCAACGTGTGAGGCTAGAGTTTGTTGCGTCCTATTAAACATGTCAATGTGTGAGGCTAGAGTTTGTTGCGTCCTATCAAACATGTTAACGTGTGAGGCTAGAGTTTGTTGCGTCCCATCAAACATGTCACGTGTGAGGTTAGAGTATGTTGCGTCCTATCAAACATGTCACATGTGAGAATATAAAGTGTTGGATCCTCTCAAACATGTCACGTGCGAAACTAGAGTTTTCCGCCTCCAAAAAACTTTCTTAATTCAAGGTTAAAGCATATGAATAAACTAAATATAGTCGAATCCATAGTGATAAAGTTATTTTACAGTTCAAAACGCTACTCTCATACACCACATTTGATTATACTTTTATTCTTTCATACGCTAAGCCAGCAACCTTACAACTTTTTGGCTAATGGCCTTTATTTTGATAATTACTAGAAGATAAAGAAATATTTGGTTAATCATATCTATTCTCTGTTTGACATTTTCTTTGTTACACAAAGTTATTTCAATACGTCACGATTTCACCTACTCGCTTGTTTCTGTGCAGGACGAAGGAGGAGACGTCGAAGAAGGGAAGGACCTTCTCCAGGAGCCTCCTTGCACGGTGACTAATGTTCAGGAGAAGGATGAAGACTCAACTCCGGCCGAGAAGGAGACCATCACCAAAAGACCAACACTCGCTTCCATCAAGCTGACCAACCCGTTCAGGAAGTCCAAGGTGGGTCACAGTCTGGTTAGATATCCTCTCCGGTCGTGGTTCAATACCAACCAAAAAGTACTGAGAAGGCCTTAGGTTTATGATTTTTAGCTCCTCACGGGGACATATTCGGTTAAATTCTACTCTCGTTCTTTCTTCCTTGAGTTAAGAGGACATGCCCTTATTTTGAGTGTAATAATTAAAAAGTGAATTCTATGGTTGTGATATGAAAACAAGAATATACCCCAATTTTCTTACGAATGGACATTATCTGACGGCTAGAAAAAAAAGTGACTTGAACTACTTTCACATGTACGTTAAGTAATTCTATTTGCACTTTTGATAAAAGTTATCAATATTTATAAAATAATACTAACTCTGTATTAAAATATTGACTATGTTGACTGCAAAAAATATGTTAATATTTCCTAAAAGGTACTAAAAATGTTCATTAGTAAGAAAATCAATGTATAGGTTGGCTAAGGGGCGGAGATCCGGCAGTGCGTCTTGACAGGCGCTATCGTTTTATAATTGATACGTGCTAACCACAAACGCTATTTAACAGTTTATCATTAATCTAAGAGAACGGACGGATGATGAAGATAGTTTAACAGGGCTGTCACGCCCCTGGAGAACCAGGAAAAACACGGGGACTTTTTTGTGTCTGAATAAAAACCGGGAAAACACAAGGATTTCCGAGAAATCGAGTAAAAATACTAGGATATTTGTTAATTTGGGACAATTAATATCTTACATCCATTGCTGTTTCACGCCTGTGACCTAGGTCAGTTTTATATTCAAGCCATATATTTTCCACTATCAGATGGCTAGGCCTATCCTAGCTTCATATGCCTTCCAATATAATTTATTAATAGGACAGATACAACATCCAGTCCCCAGCCGTTAATTTATCACTGTGAAAGGGTAAACCCACATTTTACCAATGATAAATTTCTTGGCTATTTCGGGTATCAAACCCAGGAACCTTATCTCAGTAGACAGACACGCTACCGACCTAGCTGGGGTATTTATTTGAAAGATTAAAATAGAAGGTCTTTGAGAAATGAAGAAGTAAGCAAGTTGATACAAACATGTATTACTACCACCCTCTTCCCCCTACCTCCTTAAGCAATGGCTATGGCTGTGAATTAGCAGAAGGTGTGTTTCCCCATCAATATTAAATCATTCTGTTTCACACATAAGTAACATGACTTCACACTTGTCACTTTGATAAAAAAAAAGACATTTTATTATTCCTTTCTTCAATCCTGACCACCCGTAAAACTGGAAATTACTTTTGGAAAACTTGTAAAACATGGAGAATTTGGTAGTAAGAAATAGTGGAAGTCCCTTTTAAGACTAAGGGCCCCCTCATTAACATGAACTGTGCTTAGGGGTGCTCAAACCATTCCCGGTACCAGGGGAAGAGGGAGGTCCCACAACCCCCATCTCTTTGGCTACAGTGATGGCGAAATCTTATATGTCTAGGGGGCAGTAAGAAAATGAGAAGGTGTTTTCAGGGGTCCATCAAATGTCTAGAAAATATTTACAGTGGCCATCATTTGGAAATTATTTTAAAATTAGCCACTTCATAAGTTATTTGGAGTGGACCTTCTCCATAAATATTTTTAAATTTGAATGCCCCTAGAAGACATTCAGAATAGTCTTCATCTATAATTAAATTCCTATTACAAAAGTAATTTTAAGTGGTCTTCCCCTGGAAAGTTTATGACAATTTTGTGACTCTTAGAAGCTATTTAGAGTGTCCTCTCTCAGAAAAATTTTGAAAAGTAAATTCGTCTTGAAGCTATATTCTAAAATTGGCCTTTTCCGGCAAATTTTGAAAAATTAGGTGTTCCCAAAGCTATTTTTAGTAATTGAACAGTGAAATGTTAATTGTTATACACATGATGTATTTAAATTGAACTTTATATACTAACCAAGCCTCTTTATGTGCCAAATTTTGTTTCAAAACCAAAATAATATTTTCTATGAGATGTCCAAACTCTTCGAAACGAAGGACAAGACCAAACCGAACTAATAGTATAATTGTGACATATGCCGGTAAATTCCTCCTGAGGAAACCCCATCTGGTGGGCTGGGCATGCACTGTTCATTAGTTTGGATAGGCGTTATATTGTTTGCCATTCATATATATTCATTTTTTTCATCCACCACATTTTTTAAAAAAACTTTTGAATCTGGAAAACGGGCCGGGGCCCCTAGAAGTTCCACGCCGGGCACCATGCTGCCAATAGTTCCCTCTCGGGGTGGGCCTGGCTGTGGTAATAATCTCGTAAAGCTTGTGACCGTAATATACAAAATAAGCTCAGCAGTTAGTCGCTCTATCTTAAGGGGGTTGCCTAGCTGTGATGTAACGGCAAGTTAAGATAGGATTCACCATGCTATTTACGTTTCATTCGATGACTTTTAAAGATAAAACATTAAAACAAAAACACAAAATCCTTAAATAATTCTAAAAAATATATTGTTCCGAAATTATTACTTTTCATCTTGAAGTAGTTTTTATTAAACTTTTTTAATCGTTTACAAATAAGGTTATTTGGTTGATTCACGAAAATGGCCTTGAGGATCTTTTTACCAGGATTTATACTAAAAAAAGGTCCGTAGAATCATTATGTATGTCTAGAATAGGAAACGAGAAAAATATAATTTTGAAATGCAAGTCAATGCTGTCCAAACGCAAATAATAGTGTGTGTATACTCGTCAACGAAAGAAGAGAAGTGTTAACAACAGGTAAGTAAGAATACTCGCAAGGTGAACTAATTTTCTTCTCCTTCTTTCTATTTAGTACATTGACATCTAAATGTTATAGTGCTTATAATACGTAGGTACGTCAAGCTAAGATGCAATCCGCTTCGTGAAATAGCTTCAAAATTAAACAAGTAGGTAATTACGCTAAGATGAATGTTTTATTAACTGATGTTGGTATTTAGGACCCCAGTGTGGACCATGGGGATGGCGTAGTTCCGACAGGGGACGAGTCCACCCAGCCCGATGAGAGTCACCAGGGAGGAGGCAAGAGGCTCCTAAATGCCATCAAGCTACCACTAGTGTCCGTTCTGCCACGGAAACTCAAACCAAAGGTACCTTATATATATAAATAGATAGATAGATAGATAGATATATAGATAGAGATATATATAGATATATAGATATAGATATATATAGATATATATAGATAGAGATATATATAGATATATATATAGATAGATATATAGATATAGATAGATAGATATATAATAATAATAATACTTAGCACCGCGTCTTACTACCCGATATATATATAGATATATAGATATAGATATATATATATATAGATATAGATATATGTATAGATATAGATGTATATATATAGATATATATATAGATATAGATGTATATATATAGATATATATAGATAGATAGATTATATATATATATATATATATATGAGAGAGAGAGATACGGGTATACTGATGTGACTGTGTTTAATGACCTTGGTTTGAACCCAGTAGCATGTACCCTGGTTTGAATCTGGCTACAAGGACCCTGGTTTTATCTTGGGTACAGGGACCCTGGATTGACCCAGTTGCCAAGGTCTACATTAATGTTGTTTTTCCCCGCGTCTTACTACCTGTTCAGGTTATACACATTTTTGATAATTACTCTAATGAGATAGAGATGAGAAAGAAAGCATTTTAGAAATGATCTACCCACATTTTCATGGAAGGAGAGTGGTAAACAATCCAGAAAAAACCAAGCCTCAGTTCACCCGATTGGAATTCGAACTTTGATCTCCCCGTCGTCAGCGGGCCAATCTAACACGATAGTGACGCCTTAGACTGTTCGACCACTGAAGAGGGTTACATTAATGTTGAGTTTGGCTACACGTCCTTATTTACCAAGGTTTATCTATTAATACTATCTACATAGTTGTGTTTTCTAGAATTGTAACTTTAGTTTGTTATTTGTTTGTATTAGTTTGATGTTTGTTTGTATATAACCCTGTGTTGAGAAAGTTCATCTGTTGAAATGCGCTATTAAATTGTAATTATTTGTCATATTCTTTACTCCCTTCCTCGTGACCGTGATATTAAGGGGCTAGGGAGTAGTTGAAATATATTCACAGTAGCTAATATTGACAAACATAGTATTACAAAGTGAAATACAGAAGAAACTAGGTAGGTATGCCAGTATTTAACAGTTATAAAAGTTACCAAAATTACTTTAATATGTTCATAATTTAAGTTATGTTATGTGCATCTGACACTTTTGATGGATAGTATGTCCCCGCTTCAGTGGTTAATTAGTCCAAGATTTAAATTACACAGTAGATAGGACTGCCACTGACTGGGAGATCAAGGTTAAAATCCCAGACGGGTGCATTGAGGCTGTGTTCCCGATTTTGTTTTTTCATTATCTCTCTCTCTCTCTCCACGCAAATGTGGGTAATCTTTCTAAATTCAACCTTAATTATCGCTAGAACATAAGCGTAATTAGTACAAAAGCGTATATCTCAAATGGGTATTAAGACATGGTGCTAAAAAAATAAATATATAATATATATAATAATACAGAAAAATATTATCAATATAACTATATAAAATGAATTTTCTATAACAGTCTTCCTAACAAATCTTTATTGTATTGATGGAAAATTTAATATAAAAATAACTTGTAATGATTAGAAAAAAAAAATATTCAAATCAGATTAAATAACACATTTTCAATGGAAAGCCAATGGAAACAAACTACTTTTTTCCATGTCCTTAATCTTATGTATAAACAAATATTCACACATGCTTAAAGGGTGAACATAAATTTTCTAAGAATCCTTGAAATAACAGATTTTAATTTTAAAGTGTGCACATTCTATCCATAACATAGCAACAGTAGTGTTTTATTTAAATTATTATTTTAGATAAATTAAATTTCAAAAAGTATGCAAACATCTCATACACTTTTGTTTTAGCACTGCGTCTTACTACCCGTTCAGGTTATATGCCCATATACTAATTGGGCTGGTGGTTTTAGGGATTATTAAGGTTATATTTAAAGGAATTGTACCTCTATTTGCCTGAAGTAAGAGGAGAAACAATTTTGGAAAAAAACTCAATACACTCGACTGAGTTTAAAACCTCGATCAACCTATCATTAGTGGTTTAGTCTATTGCAAAAGTAGTGCCTTAGACATTGCGGCCACCGGAGTGAGTTACACATTACTGAAGTGGGAAAGAAAACACCTGCAAACCAATCGCCTTAAGAATAAATAATTCATGCCTCTTCCTAGAAATAGCCAATATACCTTTAGACCAGAGGTCACCATCCATTATTATTTAATAGAAGGGAGCTCAAACTATACTGGATTCATTTTAAGAAAACTTTTTTCCTTCCCCCCCTTCCCCCCCCATTCCCCCAACTACATGTTCTCCCTATTTTCCTACAGGTGAATCGGAGAAGCTCCCGAAAAATATTACCTCATTCCAGTAAACATGAGGACCTTGTCCCCACTCCCCCCCCCCCTCAATCCCCCACAACATATGTTTTAAGATAAAAGTCCCTTTGATTTAAAATTTAATTGACTGATTTATTTAAATAATTTATGTACCAGAAAGATTTCAGTTACTTTAAATAAACATTTTAAGCCCTTATATTATACATAATTTGATAAGCCAATTTCCGCTGGTTGGAATTACGGGAACACGTCAAAACCAATCTTGACACATGAACTTTTTTAAATTTCAGGGGTCAAGAATGTCGAAAAAAATAATATATTTCAATGTAAATCAGATTTTCCTATCGAATTTCCAGTTTTTCTGTTGTGTGCGCAGCATCTCAGAACTATTGTACGTACAATCATTCTTTGTTTACAACTCCATGGAAACTCTGATTTGTGTATTTGTGATTGTATATTGGTGGATAAAATTTATCTTTGGATAAAAATAGTAGCTTAATTCTTAATTCGATTATTATGGCACAACAAATAAGACTGGTAGAAGGGTCGTTTTAAAATTCTCATCGTGGTGTGAAGGGTAAACATATAGGTTTTGTTTAAAATAAAACACCGAAAGCACAATATATATATATATATATAAAATTGATAGTCTTTGACGAGTAAATCTTAAACTAAAAAGTTAAGTGAGGCCTCATTCTTTAGAACTTTTCCCAATAAAAAATTATGAATTTATTTTAGAACAATAATGGTCAGCCATCGTTGAAACGATCCACTAGTTAAACAGCTTGACCTTACTTCATTTACGTAAGCGTAAACTCATCCTGAAAGATGGAAGTATATTTGTTATCTCTGTATCCTTCAAGCATAATAAAACACAGTATGTCTCAAACACGATTAATCATGGTGTTGGAGCAAATGCATAAATATATTTTGAAGAAGTTCAGAATATATTGTATTATATAGATAAGTTTTAATATGTAGTCTATAAAAAAGAAAGTGGGTATTCTCTTACCGTGATCACTTGAATGATGTGTTATTTAACACAGAAAGAATAGTTATTTTGTAAGTAGGCCTTTGCATACACTTTTTACAAGCAATTAACAAATTGTTGAGAAAATTGTTGTATCTAATTGAATTTGGGGTGCATTGAAAATCTTGAATTTATTTTAATGTCAAGCTGAAACAGAATATTTTTAATATGAAGCTAAGTTTTTAATAGGCCTGTTTGATTTTACTCAATTTATGTTAAATACATAGTGATTAGTGTGGTTCAATTTAATAATAATATGTGTCCCCACACCCCGAAAGTAGGAAATTCAGGCGCTTCTATGCCTCATTCTTGTCAGATATGTAAATATGACCCTTCACACTGGTAAGAGGACGTGGTATCAAAGGTATTATAGATATAAAAATGTATTACTCAAATATAAAAACTTAAATATAAACATCCACAATATCATCTGATTTACAGATATAGTTTGCAGGTAAGACATTATAACGTGCATATATACTTAAATTAAATCAAGCACACTTTATTACATTAAACTTTCAACCGAGATTAAATTGAACTATGCAAAAACTACTAGTGCCATAGATAAGAGGTTAGAGCTCTTTCTACCAAGTTTTTTTTTTTTTACATTCTTTGAACTGCTCCCCTTAACTTAAATATCCATAGTGAAAGCCATTTTCTCAAATTAATCATGATTACATGTATACATATATACCCGTAAACCCTTTTGCACATTCAACCTTCCCCTCCAACCCCTACCCCTTCCAAAAAAATTATTTAGTCTTTTGTTGGGTTGTTTAAATTAAATACTCAGCGAAGTGTATACACAAAACAGCAAAAAGTTTATTTTCGTTAAGTGATACAAAAATATTGTCAAATATTTATTTTAACTTAAATTATAAACAAACAACGTGTTTTAACGTAAACTGAATATATGTCAGAAGTTGGTAAAAAATACTATCCATTGATACCTTATTCATCGCTGTAGGCTTTGTATTAATTGAGAAAAAGGTATGTTGAAAACGAAAATAATATATAGTATATATGTATATAGTACCAAAATGTAACCACCACTAGATTCGTGGATTCAATTGTGGCCTTCAAGCACATTTAAGTTGGAAACCCCTGATCTAAATTAGCTCTCTAGCAACTTATTTATTAATACAATTTAGTTGAATGAAAATTTGTTTAGAACTATAAAAAGTGTTACAATCTCAAAATATCTAGTCTGGTTTACAGAGGACAGGAAGGTTGGAGTTCAAGTCCTTGTCACGTTTACCAAGGCGTTTTTTTTTAATGTAATAGTTTCTTACTCATCCTTCACGCAAATGAGAGTACATTTCCTTTACATTCCTTTATATTTGACACGTTTTGATAGTTAAATGCGTATATCCTGGATGAGTAGTAAATTGCGCCGCAATTATATATGTTATAAGTCCTATATATAAATTTTCCCCTCAGGTTCTCGACCTTTGACCTTTATCTCATGGAACGAGGGGTGTTTTTTTACCGTATGTTGGTGGATGTTGCTCTCTCTCTCTTTCTTTACAGTTAGTAGAATGAGGTGTAAATACGTCAACTGAAAACAAACTTCTAAATGAGAGAAATCGTTGAGTTAGAAATTCAAAGCAGTGTGAGATTGCAGACAGTGGCAAAGGACATCGGAATGAATTCAGCATCCACATCGGGGACAAAGGAATACAATCTGACCTAGTTTGGCAGTAGGGACTCACCCCTAACGCACCATTCCCCTTCTACCGTGTATTTTCATAGGGTTAACCTTACCTGACAGCTATAAAACCTATTAGATCTTTTACTGTAATCATAAGTTTTTTCAGCACCCTTTATTACTAACCATTCGGGTTATACGCTTATGTACTAATCACACTAATGGATTATAGATGGGTAAGGTTATATCTATAGGAAGTGTATCCGCATTTGCATGGAGGAAGAGTGGATATTTTGTTGTTGGAAAAACCAACCTCAAAACACCCGACCGAGGTTCGAGCCTCGATCTCCCCATCATCGGCAGTCTAGTCTACTGCGAGAGTATCGCCTTAGACTATGCGGTCACCGAAGTTAGTGTAATCCATAAGTCAGGTAATGTTATCTGCAGCTGTCATATTTGATATAATTATACTATCAATACCTATAAAAGAGTAAAATCTGCTTCAGTGGTCGCATGGTTTAAGGAATCACTCTCGTGTTAGATTATCATGTTAGATTATACTGCTAATAACAGGAGGATGGGGGTTCTAACTCTAGTTGGGCTGTCTTCTAAAATTGGTTTTCCCCTATCTATCCACACAAATGAGGGTACATTTCCTCTAAATATAACAGTCATAATTCCTAAAAATATTAGTTTAATTAGTACATACGAGGATAACTTGAACCGACAGTAAGATGCAGTACTAAAAAAAATTCCAATAAAATATTCTCTAAGTTGGCCGTAAAAATGCATATTTTTATTCTATAAAAGCCCTTCTTGTGTAAATTGTACTGCAACTTGCAGGAACCATTTTTCCTTGGCATTTTCGATTACAGCCTTTCTAAAGTCTCTGTTGGAGCTGGAGAAGTTTGTTGCCATTTAAATGGTAGATAAAACACTCAGTAGTCAGTTATGTTTTGCTTGGTGATTATCTGTTAGCGACGTCCTTTCACCCCCCCCCCCAGCCCCGCCCCCCTGTACCCTCAATATGTATTTAAAAAAATCAAACACCCCACAGTATATCCTACTAGAGTAGTATTGTCTAAAGATATAAGTTAAGGGTGGGGATGTAGTGGATGCGATTAAAGGACATTGTTTTTGCAGTTTTTATAAGGGTGACCTGGTGGTCTAGGGTTAGGTGTCGGACTTCTGTGCTGGGGTCCGGGGTTCAATCCTCGGTCCTGGCACAAATGTATCTGATTTCCAAACCCTTCCTTCACCTCTGACAAGATATCTTGTGAATGTGGGGAATGCCAGGCCTCCACCGTGGTTCGGATTCCACGCTAAGCTGTAGGTATTCCATTTAATCTCACAATAACCCTACCATTACACATTAGCGTAAGGGCGTATAACCCGAACGGGTAGTAAGACGCGGTGCTAATAATAATAATAAAAATAATAAACACACACACATATTGTTTTGAAAACGGATTTAATGGGTTTTAATATTTAGTAAATTTTGCTTATTTATCGAGGGTAAGATACAAAATAATTACTATGCCCTAATTGGTCAAAGTATAGCGTCACTCCAGTCTTTAAGCGCGTGTAAAAAGGTGCTGATCCTACGTTGTCTGATTTTTCTGTGAAAGGAAGGTCTAAGTTAGAATCACGCCTGAGTGTATTGAAGGGTGTTTTCACAAATAGTTTCCATATCTCTCTTCACTCAAATGAGGTTACATTTACTTTAAAATTCTACCATTATTATTCCTACTCTAATTGTGAAAATATGTGGATAGTCTGGAAGAGTAGTAAGACGCGATACAAGAAGAAATAAAGAATGGAGTTCATATTTTTCAAATGCGTGAGAACGCACAATACCTATTTATCAATATTGTTTATCACCTCGTCGCACTAACAGTTCGGGCTATACATATGTCTACTAAATACGCTTATGTGTTAGGGAAGAGAAAGGGTGAATTTACAGGAAGTGTACCAAGATTTACATGGAATGAAAGTGGAAAATAGTTTTTAAAATACCACCATCAGTCCACTCTATCGGGATTGTAACCCCGATCTTCCCGCTATCGCCATTCTAGTTTATAACAATTGACAACTTAAAACCATTCGACCACCGAAGTGGGTGATATGCTCTAAATAACAATTCGGATAAATGTTATTTCACATAGAAAGCTTCACTATTTGTATAGACGTGTATACTTAGAAACTGAAGGCCTCTATATATTTTAATACATTCAAAAAAGAAGTGGCGTGTCATGGAGTGTTGCTAGGGTAAACAATGTTCGTTTACATTGTTGTACCTAAGAATTTTATCATTCAGTAGAACACTCATTGGTCAGGTATCAACAACTACACTTCCTCGTGTATAGCAGAGCCTATGTATGATTGGTCAAATAGAGAAAAAGAGAAGGAAAACATTTCAAAAATGCAGTTTACTTAGGCTCTGCTTACCCTAGTAACACGGAATTTTAAAAAAACTATAAACGAAAATAATGGGGCATTATTTACTTTTGTATCTCAGCACCGAGTCTTATTACTCGTTTGGGCTATAAGCTAATGTACTAATTACGTTAATGGGCTAGGGACTATATGGGTTGAATTTAGAGGAATTGTATCCGCATTTGCTAAAAAAAAAATTGGGGAAACCATTTAGGAAAAAATTCTCAGTACATCCAACCGGGATCAAACCACGACCTACCCATCATAAGCAATCTAGTTTATTGGAAGAGCGTCGCCTTAGCCCATGCAGCCACTGAAGTGGGTATGAGAAAGACCAAATTTAGAAGAAGTGTGCCCACATTTGCTTGGAGGGAGAGTGGAAAACTGTTTAGGAAATTCACCCTTAGTGCACTCTACTGGGATTTGAGCTACATTTTCCCCGATAACCGCAGTCTAGTTCAGTGCTAGTATGAGACCTCCAGATCACCACTATTTATTAATAACGTGACTTGTTTGGTTTATTTACTGCGCCTTTCAAGTGGTTGCCAAGGAGTGGCGTGTGCCTTTCCCTCTAAAGTAAGTAATCCTTCCCTCCCCCCTTGTGAATCGTCTAAACGTGAGCTCACGTCTCACCAGCAGGACAAGTTGGAGACGGCGCCGGGCGCCGCGGGGTTGGCGTCCATGGAGACCCTAGACGACAGTGGCGCTGCCGAAGCAGATCCCGATCAAGGGGAGGACGGTATGGAGAGCGTCAAGTTGGACGCAGACAACGTGAGTACTCCGGAAATTCCCTGGCAGTAACGCCACCAAATATAATTTTCATATGGATATGGAAGGATGTGTAATTGTTAACGCTGTAACTACTGAATTGAGAAACCTAGAAAGCTGAAACTTAGCATACGTTGGCAGGAGTGTATCTCTTTTAAAGGGGAGAGACATATCCTTCTCTTGGTAAATGTGCCTACCACTCCAATTCCCCAATCAGAATGGGAAGGTAAACTATTCATAGAAACGAGCATTAATAAAATGCATGAAATATAATAATCGGTAGCAATAACTATATATACATATTTATTACTACCTCTTAATACCCATTCGGGTTATACCATTATATACATTTATTAATTACATGAATGAGGTAGATATTAGTAAGATAAAGTTTTTAGTAAATGTGCGTGCATTCACGTGGAAGAAGAGTGGAAAACCCAGCCTGGATTCTAACTCTGACCTCCTCTTCCCCTGCAATCTAGACTAGACGAGAGGGACATTTAGACCAAGTGCCCACCGTTGAGAGCAGTATATTAAGTTACGCAAACCCGCATCGGTGGGCACGTGGCTACGGCATTGACATTGTCTGGTCTGGTTTGCCGGTGACTGTAAAATTGAGGTTAGAATAATGCCCAGGTAATTTTTTTGTCTAAGTCGTTTTCCACTCTACCTTCACAAAAATTCGGGTACATTTCCTATAAATTCCACCCTACATATCCCTACGTTATTGGTGTAACTATACGGATGGACCTAATAGGCGGTAAGACGTGGAGCACGGAAAAATGTATAGTGGAGCTGGGAAACGTCTGAGGAGGTCATTAGAATGTGTTTTTTTTTTACTTTCTAGTGACCCTTCGGCTAAAAAAAGTATTGTGAATATCAAAGAAAATTTAACTCAAGACTTCGATGAATTTTGACGTTTAATTACCTCCTGAAACTGAAACGGTGGTTTTGGTGATGCCGTCTGTCTTTGTATCTCTATCTCTGCATAGAGCCGAAACTATTTTACTGATCGGGCTAAAACTAACTTTGTATCTAGAATTTTTATAAGGTTCCTTCGAACATTTTTTTGAAATTAGATATCCAACCCTAAGTTTAACGATAGGTAGTTTCATCAAGGCTCTAAAGAGAAAAAATAAATTATACCAAAATCAGTTCAAACTATTTTGATTAAAATTCCTATTTAGGTGCTTTTTGTCATTAAAAACCAAATGGCCCATCTCATTTTTCCATGAAAATTACTTGTACTGTACACAAACGGATACCTACAGTTTTGGTCATATCTTCACAACTATTTGAGATATGAAATATCTTTGTATAGCCGTAGTACCATTAAAATTTAAAATCTTTTATTGAAATATATATTTTTGTTAAATCAATAGCTTACCTACTGGAAGTTATTATATTTAAATTAAAATCCTGGAAAATTGGGAGTTGATTTTTGTGGTCATCAATCTTGACTGTCGGTTCTAAGACGAGTTCATCCAGATCCTAAGACACTAATTTTTCTCTTAATGGGAGGAAAAAACTAAACATCAAAATTGATAAATTTTAGGCTCTTCTGATAATAACTGAACCTGGCATTCATTAGTTAGTGAGAAAGCAAGGGGTCGAAGGGGTAAGCATTTGAACTAAATGCGTATATTTTATCCACTACTCATTCTTTAATAAGTTATCACGCGCCTCAGTGGCGTAGTTGGCTAACCCGCTTTTTGGGTTGAGCCCGACTGCTGAGGACGGGGAGATCGAGGCTCGGATCCCGGTCGGGTGAACTGGGGTGGTTTTTCCTAAATGGTTTTCCACTCTCCCTCCAAGCAAATGCGGGTTCACTTCCTTTAATTCAACCTTACCAATTCCTAATCCATTAGCGTAATTAGTACTTAAAGCGTATAACCCGAACGGGTAGTAAGGCGCGGTGCTAAATAATAATAATACGTTATCTTTCCCACAAATTATTCAAACGGTGTTATTAGTTGATATTTACTAATTTCCCTAAATGACTCTATATGCTTGAGTTATTAGCTCCTACCTGCTTCGGTGGCTGTATGGTCTAAGGCGCCACTCACGCAATATACTAGACTACCGATAACAGGTAAATCAGGGTTTGAATCCCGGTCCGGTGTACTGAGGTTGGTTTCCCCAAAATGTTTTGCACTCTTCCTCCATGCAAATGCGTAAGCACTTCTTCTAAATTCAACCTTCCTCATCCCTAACTCACTAGTATAATAAGTACATAAGCAATAACATGATCTGAATAGTAAGTAATGCATGGTGTTAAAAAAAAGCTCCTGGTCCAATAATAATAATAATATGTACTGGAAATAGAACCACTGAAATATAATATTGTAATTCCCGGCCGGTCGGTGAGCGATTAATTATTTCCATGATTTATTAAACTAAGATAGAAGTTCAATATTTTTAAATGAATAGGGCTGTTATGTTTTAATAACTTGTTAGATAAAAACTTTATTATTTATAGTGACAAAACTACAGCTAAATTTAGATGGGAAGAAAAATTATTGACACTTATAGAATCTACTAACACAATTTTCATACTGTATATTTATGTGTAGAGTCATGTGATCTGCAGCTGTCAATTTTTTTAGATAATACCTATAAAATACTAATTAAGATATACTTTTAAAAAATGTGTATTTTCTAACAATTCCTTCCTAATAAAATACTAATCTTAGTTATAATTTTGTTCCCAGGCCAAGTGTGACTTGGAGAAGGGAGGGGATACCACAGACACCTCCAAAATGGTGTCCTGGAGGGCGAGACTGGGGCTACTCAGCAAGTTCAGGCTACTGGTCGGTACGTACCTACCTGACTCTTAGTATTAATTCATCACTGACCACTAACGTCCTCTTTATAAAATCAAGTTAAGTCATAACACAACTTACAATCTAACCTAACTTTGAACAGTACACCTAAAACTACACGCCCAGTTTTAACGCCAATAAGAAGTATTATATTGAAGAACAGGCTAACCACTATACAAAGAGTATACAAAGGTCATTAAAATTCAGAATCAAACCACTTTCACTGTTCACTCCCATGGTTATATAAGTGGTAACTAAGGAAAAAATCTGTTTAGAGGGAGCGCCCATACATTCGCGTTGGGAGAGAACGGGAAAAACCATTGTGTTAACCCTTAATTGCGCCGTGTAGTATACCTGCATCATAGTTTAAAAAAGGACTTTTAGTTCTCCTCTCTGTTAAAAAAGAATAGATGTAGGCCTACATTTATAAAATGTAAATTACACACATACCCATGTGTTTTGCATTAAATGTCATGTCTCTCCAATGATTCCTCATTAAAATATTTGGAAATGCTAAAATAACGTCTTATTACCGGCGGGATAGTATTTACTGACAAATTTGGACTTTAGTTATTGTAATAAAAATATATTTCAACAACGTAACATTTTAATAGTACACTGAAACGTCTTCTTAATGCTCAAAGTAACAGATGCAACATAATGGAAAAGGCATTTTAGTGGTTTACTTGTTAAAAAAATATTTCCCGTAGTCATCAATCAATATTACAACCTTCACTATTTTATTAATATAACTTTAAAAATCCAACAATTAATTGTGAAATTAATAACTTATCCGCTGCCCTGGTGCAACCAACTGAGATTCAAACTTTGACCAATTCATAACTAAAAATCCAATTTACGCCTTGGGCCATGCTACCACCAGCGTGTGTTTCGTTTTCTCTAAGGAGTTTGTTTCTATCATCAGCTGTTGTGGTGATCTTCATCATCCTTCTGATCATCATAATTGCCGTCGCTGCCTCCGGTCCACGGCACAGGGATCACACCTCGGCCCCTGTCAAGGACGGTCGTTATGTCGAGGCTGTGACGTCATGTGGTATGGTGCAAGGGTAAGATCTCTCACCCATAATCCTTGAAATAAAAGTATAAGCCCATAAAAGCTTGATCTTCTTTTGATATTGGTCAATTTACACCATGCTTCGAAAAAATATAAATTCGGCCTCGATAATTACGAAGCTTCGCCATTAGAAACATATATAGGCCATAATGCCTAAAATAACACATCACATCTCAAACTTTGGTATTCTGAACTGCTATTTACATTTTAATTGTTGACGCTTCATAAAATCTTTGGAAACTGATTGAATCAGTGAAAATATGTACATTTTACATGTTGTAGTAATACATTTATTTATATCAAAATATGTTTAACAAACACTGAAAGTGTTTCTTTTTCCTAAAATGAATTACCACGTTTTATGAAAAAAGGGGTACATTTCTTCTGAGTTGTACCTTCATCACTACCCTATTAGTGTAGTTAAACGTGGATATCCTGGATGGGAAATAAGATGCATTTAATAAGTAATCTAGGTAACATTCATATAATGTTGTTTAGGCTGCTAGAGAACGGTGCATTCTCGTTCCGCGTATCCCGTACGCCCTGCCGCCAGTCCATGAGCGCCGCTTTCTGCCCGCTAGACCTGTGGATCAGCTGGACAAGTGCTGGAACGGCACCTTCCTCGCCCACAATGCTAGCACCCCTTGCTGGCAGATATACAGGGATGGTAGCATCAGTGGCACTGAGGACTGTCTCACTTTGGACGTGCACACGCCCTTCGTGCGCTACGAGAATCCTTTGCCAGTCGTCGTCCTGCTGGGGGCTGACTCTCTCTCCGGAGGATCACCCGGCCCTATGAGGGCCACCGCCAAGCTCGCCAGGTCCAAGGAGGTCGTCTTTGTCACCGTAAACTTCCGGCTCGGCCCACTTGGATTCCTCGCCACAGAGTACCTCACCAGGTCGGTCAAACCTCAGACGTCAGGGAACTATGGACTGTCAGATATCCTGACCGCGCTCAAGTGGATCAAACTCAACATCGAGAACTTTAACGGGGACAAGAACGCAGTGACCGTGTTTGGACACAGGGCTGGAGGAACTCTGGTCACCGCCCTCACGTCTTCCAAGATGGCCAAGGGACTCTTCTCTCGGGCGTGGGTGTCAAGCGGCTCCGGGGTATTCCCAGGAAAGGATCTTGCTGAGGAGCAGATGGACAACAGCGAGTACGTGCAGAGCCTAGGATGTGGGGACGCAGATTGCCTGCAGAGGCTGGATGTGAAGGAGCTCCTGAACAAGGTGCCCGGTCACTGGCGCTACCCCGCCGCTGACCTGCCATCCAGTGGTCTGCCCACCCCTCACAGGTGGCTCGTTCTGGATGGCGTCATTCTCAGGCAGCATCTTTCTGATGTTTGGGAGAAGGACGAGGGTTTGCCCGTCAAACTTGTTATGGGTATGTACTCTCTGATGTCTGGGACAAGGACGAGGGCTTACTCATCAAACTTGACATTGACATATAGGTAGGATGACGCTGGTTCTACAACAAACCTTTGTGAATGTGTGAAATGCCAGGCCTCCACCGTGGTTCGGATTCCACGTTAAATTGTAGGTCCTCCATTTCATCTCACAATCACCCTACCATTACACATTAGTGTAAGTGCGTATAACCCGAACGGGTAGTAAGACGCGGTGCTAATAATAATAATAATAATAATAATAATAATAATAATAATAATAATAATAATACAAACCTTGTTCATACTCTTTATCCGGTTTATATCATCCATCATTTTATTATGTCTGGCAACTCACAGTTGAATTAGGGGCTTACACAATTAATAAATTCAAATATGTTTGTCCTCAGTTTTGATTGGTTTTAGGTTTGGATACCAACAAACGTTCACAAAGATATTTGACCACATGCATATTTTATTTTAAATGTTTGTAAATATATATTTTTTAAATACCAAGCTTTTAGTTTAAATAAATGATGGAAGAATAGATTGTTACACTTAATACATATAATGTGAAATTTGCTCCTAGAGAATATAAGTGTAATTCAAATGTTCTCTGTGAAGGTGCGAGCTCCCATTCCGACGTGCCTGACAACCTGAAGACCTCTTGGAACGACAACAGTGGTGCACAAGTGGAGAGGTACGTGCGCGACAGCCTGTTGGGTTCCCGTGGTCTAGCCGACGAGGTGTTCCGCCGCTACAACCACTCCTACTCCGGCCTGGTCTCCCTCATCTCTGACATCCGCACAGTGTGCCCCCTCCTCATCCTCTCCCGCTCCCGGCCCGGCGTCCCCTTCTACGTGGTCACCCATCCCAGGTCAGAAGATGGACTCGCTGGCGTTGCGGCCGACGTGGAGGCCATCCTTGGCACGTATGAGCCGCGTGACGTTGAGCAGAAGAGGTTTGTGACGGCGATGCAGGAGCTTTTCTACCGATTCGTTCACCTAGGAGAGCTGAGGAGGGAGGAGGCGGAGAAGAAGAGCAACCAGAACAGGGTGCTGCTAATTGGGCAGGATGCGAACCCCAGTCGGGACTATCCCAACTGCGACTACTGGATCGCCCACGATATCGTGCCCAGGTATGCCAGGATTGACTGAGCGCTTCCTTTTGGGAAAAAATTAGGATAAATGCTCTGAGTCTTGTACATTTGTATCATGTTTATTTTATAAATATATAAGAAAAGATCTTGGTGAGGTACCAGATAGTGGTCGAGTGAGCTGGTTTTGGAGACCTTGCACATTTCATTACTATTATTTTAAATAAAGGTTTGCTTATGGCAATGTTATGATCAGAGAGAAATTGAATGCCTTTCTACATGCATGAGCTGAATTTTACGATTCAGCTCATTTGTTAAAATATTTGTGGAAACAGGTGCGTATCCAAAGAGAAGGGAGGTGGAGGCTAATATCTGAAAGTGTTTATGTAAAATTGATTAAAGATTTTTAAGTTGTTTTCATAAATGGTTTATAGCATTCTTTTATTTTTATTAAATATTTACACCGCATCATAGCTTCAATGAAGGTTTAAGCAGAAATGTCATGTCTGGGTTTTCACATTGTTTTAAATGCTAACTAACAAAATATCCACCAAAGGGGGCCGCCTACCAGAGTGGTGAAACGAGTTGACTTCAAGATATCCCGCGTTATTTAAGAAGTGTATTGTTATTTCAAAATATTGTGCACACTAAAATAAAGGTGAAAAGTATCAGTAAGTTCTGTAAAAAACATAAACGTTAAGTTTTTTAATTACTTTCTATACAAAGGTGAACGTATTCCTCTTTCAACGACGTTTCACACAAAACGTTGCAGCTCTGAGATCAAAGCAAATAGCTAGAAACATAGATCTAGTCTTCCTTAATCAGTCATTTTTAACAAGATCACGACCGAAAATTAGAAACTAATTAAGGATTATTTTTGTGGTTTTAAAGCTTAATAACCGCTACTCCCATGAACTCAGGCAATTAGGCGGTGCCCTTGAGGGCAAACTAAGACCATTGACTATGATTTATCATAGTCCACACCAAGACCTAAAGTTGCCTGTGTTTTATTATCTGCTCTATATTCAAAAGGTGTATAGTATTTATATTTATCCCTCGTTTAAAAAACATACATATATTTTACCTCTATTTGAGAAAATAATGCTCTGCCAAATTTCACTCCCCGCCCCCTTTACATAAACTTTGGATACGCCGCTGTAAGGAAGGCATAGCTTTATGTGAGTATAAACTTATATGGCACTGTGAAGCTGTAAGGAATCAAAATGAACTGTAAGATGCATTTACAGAACTGACGGGTTTAAAGTGTTTGTGGGGAAATGAGAGAATTATTCACAGAGCTTAGTCTGTGTTTTTAATGTTTCTTCGCTTCTCTGACAATTGCATTGTAAAATAGAATTAAAATAATAATTATTAATGTACATTTTGAGTATATATTTGCACTTCTAAATCTTTTTTAAATAAGTTTTCTTTAATGGTATAATTTTTTTTAAATTATTATATGTTTTAAATATTTGTAACATTAATGATAATGAAACATTGTGATGGTATGACCATTATGATATTTAGAAACTAAATATTGTATACATAAATGAGCGCGATTTTTTAATATATCACGACTGAAATAATTCTTCCAAAAACTATAAACAACTTTAGTTAAATTCTTTTTAGAAGTTGAGGTAAGATTAGCACCACATTTTATAAAACTAAATTATAGACTATTGAAAAGTGATACTTATGAAACTGCCTTGTGATATCTTCCCCAGTACAAGTTGACTGCTATACATTTTCTATATTTCAAATTAGTATAAATTAATTACTATGGTATCAGTAGTAATTTAATACTTTTCTTAGCATCTGAAAATAAAATTAACAATCAATAGATATTCAAAGACACAAATCATATTAAATACCTTCTCTATATTAAGATAAAATTCCTGAAATTAATATATATTTCTAAATACACTTGTATGTGTTTATGATTAGTATGAAACATGTTTTGAAATTGAAATTCAATTATTTGCAATTTAAAAACTGTTGTATAATAATCGGACAACATTTCAGGTAAAATTTCCAATCGACTCTCTCAGAGAGACTACCAAAAGACTAAGTACTAAATACAATACAGTTTGATATTACTAGCTTATTATGTATATATTATACTACTCTTACTATTATTTTTAAATGTTATATTATTTTACTTTTTAGTTATTTATATTTAACATTAGTTTATTGTTGACAACAATACCTACATACATAAATGTCAGTGTATGCTTCCAAAACATTATAATAGCTATCTTATTTATATTTGTTTATAAAATAAAATGTTGAGCTACGTATAACTAACTTCGTCCAAGTTTACTTAGTTATTTCGAATATGTATTTACTGGCTATTAAATAAGTAATCAAGTTTACCATTATATTAGCTACCTACTGAAATAGTTGTCAAATAAAATTTAATTATCAAACTAAACTACAAGTTTAATGTTTTTCTAGTGGCAATCGTTTTATATTACATGAATAAAATTTAAGAGTTTGGTTAAGCTAATACCATTTTTTTTTAAATGGCTATCAATGTATAATTGTATCTTCTTATGATTGTTATAATTTAACATATATTAATTAAATTTTATGCACAATGTATATTAATGTTCATGTTAGAAACCTGATTTATGTTGTGATTTTAATATTTTGTTAGCAAGTGGAAAATATCTCCATTTGACTAGATTCAATATTGAAATGAGGACAAATGGGCAAGGCCTATTATTACTAGAAAAGCTTAAAACATATCACAGTAATTTACAAGGCATATAAAACTCGTTTTTCACTAGAAAAGAGAACTCATAGTTAAAGAAGGTGAAGGCTATCCCCAAGTAAAGGTTGTAGCACACATATTGAGTGGCTGAGTTGCCGGGCTTTGAACTCACGATTGATAAATCAGAGTGCATGATACTAAATACACATTAGTGCAAAGTGTACTAAGTAAATAATCTTAAATAGCCTATTATTATTACTACTTAATACCGAACACATTATTTTGGTTGTATTTATCGCTATTTGTGTTATTTTTTTCTTAAAGAATGGATTGTATTTAGTTTAAGAATATACTGGTACAAGTTTTTAAGTTAGAATAATAATGAAACTGATACAACAGACAGCGGTTATATAAAATACTTTATTTATGTATGTACTGGAAATAATAGCACAGGCCTCAAAATGAACATGGCATCATGTTGTTCCTATTGAGTTTGCCATTACAGTTTAATTTAATAATGCCTGCAGTTCATGTGGTTAATTTTAACAGGCAGCTATCAATTTAGCTACTCAATAATCAAGACTCGGGCTTGAGCAGGATTTAAGCTGCATTGCTATATTCCAGTCTAATGTAAAGAGAATAGAAGGTAGCGCTAGATGGTAAAATGCAGCTGATTTGCTGAGCTTTTGACGCACTCAGTACACAAGCCTGCATGTTACATACACAAAGCTATATGGAAGACAAACTAAATTGTTAAAAATCAGGTAAAACTCTGAAACGTTTTAAAAAAATGCTTGGTTGTTTTAATATTAAAAGATAGCTTCTGTGGACTGGGTCACAAACTCCATGGTGTGAGCCCGCATGTGTGAACAATTACGTATTCAAATTCCTCTAAGTGGCGCTACCTTTTTATTATTTTTACATTGGCCCAATCAGTGTTCTACTTTCTTCAGATCCTAACAAGACTGAAAAACTATGTGTTATAAATGTGAACTTTAGAACCTTCAACTTTCTGATGTGTAGGCCCTGCCCTTCTAACTACTGTTCAATTTTCATAAATTAAGGTTTGATTATTTTCGAATAGTTTTAAGATGCTTTTCCACATATCAATTTGATAGAATGAAATGCCTAAAAGTCCTTTAAAGTTTAAATTATATCATTAGTAGTGCTTATAAAAAGTTAAAAAGTTTTTCTAATTTCTATGATTTTGTAAATCTGTTAATTCTACTGCAATTGGTCACACAATTAATATAACTTTAAATTAAATCTGAATTGTTTACAATGAATAATGTGTTTAGTGAATTAGGTACTTGCATTTTTAATATTTAAAAATTATAAAAATAGGAAGGCATTGTGTGCACTTTTTAGGAAACATGGCTGTATCACAGTAATATGAAACAAGTAAGATTTTTTTTAAATTTTGATAATAATACAATCTTGGGCGCACCAACAGTTGGTTTAGCATGCATTTAAACTAAATTTAGTTATAACCAATAATAACACTGTACAAAATATATATAATGTTTAAATTTGAAAGTTGGAAAGTTAACTCAACGAAAGAAAACAATAGTATTTATATTTACAATATGTTTATATGAAATATGTTCTTGAGTTCAAACCCAGCCAGGATCGATGGATACTAAGCGATAAAAATCTGTAGTACAACTTCTGTCGAAGAGGAAGTAAAGTCTTTGGTCCCATGCCGATTGTTGCATGTGAAACAATCCTGAAAGGTATGTCAAAATACCTTTCCCGACAAAATTAGTAGGCCCTTTCAATCTTGCTCATAGAAATTCTCGTGTACTGATATAATTATTCTGTCTAGAAAGTGCACAGTAAATACCTCAAATAAATATATAAAATAGTTGTTGGTAGCAATATAACTGTCAAAGTCATTGTTGTGCAATTAACTGGCGCTTTAGGCAGGGCAGGTTTAAATTAAGGTCAAATGAAGTTTGATCTAATGATAAGCAAGCTCCCAGACCAAGAACTTAGCTGTGTTGCAGCTTTTAGGAAATGCTTTAAACATACTTTTGTGACATGATAATATTGGTTTGTCAGGTGTCAAAACAGTGGCCTCTAGACGAGGCATGTCCAACCTTCCCTGACGTGAGTTCTTAGGGGGGTGCGGGCCATACATGAAATGTATAGGAGAAATGTCCATATTTAATAAAAACCAACGATTTTTTTTAACAAATACATACATTTTCAAGAAGTGAATCAGAAAGAAAACATGCAAAAAATTAAAGTATTTCAATATGAAACTTGAGATCCGACACTTTATCTCAGTCGATAGATAGCATGTTTGTCTACTGAGCTAAGGGTTCTGGCTTTGATTTCCGGCATGGCTGAAAATTCATCATTGGTGAGATGTGGGTTTACCCTTTCAGAGTTATAAATTAAAGGTTGGGGACTGTATGTTGTGTCTGCCCTAGTCTTAAGTTATATAAGCCATATGAAGCTACGACAGGCCTAGCAACCTGGTAGTGGAAAATAAATGGCTTGGATGAAAAAAAACTGACCCAGCCCATAGGCTGGAAACATTAATGGATGTAGAGTAAGGTATTAAACTTGACCATTGATTGTTTATTCATGTAATTTGAAGTAATTCAACTTGAGCTGGTGGTCTGTGCAGAACAAGTTCCGGGGACATGCGTTGTACATGTATTCTCTAAAACAGAGGATCCCAAACATTTTAGACCAAAGGAGCCCTTGTAGTAGAAAAAATACATACAATTATTACACTTATAATATGATCATTCAATATCGACAGTTAATTTAAAAAAATAACTTTTAGAACTTCATACTTGAATCAATATTTAAAAAAAAAAATTACATCCCTGCTTTTGCAAATGTTTCACTTGCAGAATGAAAAATTTAAATCAGTATATATATTAGTGGCTTGGGTGAGCTTTCTTTTGATCAAGAAATACTTGAATATTTTGATATATGGTTGTCACCCATAAGGGCAGATCATTTTCTATATTTAGCTTGTTTCTAAATTTAGTCTTTGTAGCAGTATAAAATAATACAAAAATTCTCGCAAAGATTTGTTGTTACGAAACGCGCCAAACATTTTAAAACTTGATTCTTTATTTTACGGTATTCCATGGATATTTCAATCCAAAATTTTGTAATTTCTTCTTTCTGAAATTTTGTTTTTAAAATATGATCTTTTAATCTAAAATTTATTCTTTCTCTTTGAAAGACCATTCGTTAGCACTGGCATATACATGTGTTGTTGCTCAATATATTAGTATTTCTATTAAGTATAAAACAAACATCACGTGTTCTGGCTGCACCTTTGGCAAATGGCCTTTATTAACATTTAAAAAAATGGACAATCCTATTTACTGATGCTATTTTATAGTATGAAAAATAAATAAAAAATATAATATCATCTCACGGAGCTTGCAATAATGATGGCAGATGCCAAATTGAAAAACGCTGCTCTTATACATTGAACACAGGCATATTCAGAGAGTGTAGTATGCATCCCAATGTGTGCTTTTCATTTGTTAAGCGAGCTTTTCATTGAACCAATTGGACCGATCCACTTGGAGGTAGCTTTGATGGTGAGAGTAATATCAATATTGTGTTAGTTTTATGAATATTATTAAATATTTCACAAACATAACATTTTTGTATTAATATTATGAACATTCAATAGCGACAATTAACTTTAAAGCTATGAAATTAATTGTGATGCATATTATTGTGAATAAGTATGAATGTGGTTAATCTTGGGTATTAATGGCCACCCGTTTTGAACCTAATCATTGTAGCCACTGATAAACTAGTGCCACATCATGCATATAAAAAGTGTAAGAGGCATTACCTCGAAGTTGCATCGTACCTAAGCTCTGATGATAGGAACCTTACCATAAGTAGACAACCTAATTCAGACTCCCATTTGGGCTTAATTTGGGATATCCCTTTTCCTCAAAGGCCATTCTTACCCGTAGTAACTACATATGCAACAACGGGTTTGACATATATTTATTATCAATAACCACTTCATAATCATTATTATCTTTCAAACATTCATTTTTTAAATCTTCCAATACAATATAAATGTATATTTTTGCAAATTTATTAATGATAAGGAACGTGTGTATTTCAAATTCAAGCTAAACTGATTGTTGTCCTTCTGGTTTGACCAATAAAAATGAATGTGGTAGAACTCTAATTTCATTATGTAAGTTTGTTTGTAATTTCTCGTAGGTATTATGAGCTTTCCTTATTTTCTACTGATTTAAATGTTCTCCTTAATTACCTTAAACGCCGATAAGTAGGTTTTATCTTTGTATTTCAATAATTTTATGAACTAAAACAAAGTTACCTAGTGAATTAGTAGTCGCAAATGATACTTTTAAAAATTAAATTCACTAATCCAGTATAACCAGTAAAACAGTGACTATTTTTGTTATGACTAAATTGGAAAGGCAATAACCATTCTCAAACGTACGAAGATCTGACTCAATTTAAAACCTACACAATATATTATATCTACATATTATTTAAAATTAATGAATGGCTGTATTAATCTTTGTACAGTAGTAATGTAACAACTAAACTATAAATTTATCAATGAGCATAGGGAGGGTGTAGGGGATCCACCGAAATGCTGCGAAGTTTTTAATTTGAAGCTTAGGGGTGATCTTGTATCAAACCTCAAATAACTACAGAAGCATTCACATTTCAAAACTTTTCCAGGGAAGGATCACTACAAATAGCTTCCAAAGTAATTTAATTTAAAAAAGTGTGTCTTTCAGAAAAAACCCTTTTAACAAGTTCTTAAGGCGACTTGTTTTTTAAAAATAATCCATTCCAAATAGTTTCTAAGGGCATCCAATTTAAAAAAAATTGCTGGTGGAAGACCACTTATATCTTCTAGTGACATATAATTTTTAAGAAAAAAAATCAAATGAGGAACACACTAAATAGCTTCTAGGGTCATCCAACTTTTTTAAAAAAATTCTGGGGGGCACCACTTCAAGTAGATTATAAGAAATCTAAATGATAAAATAAAAATTGGTGAACTCTTCTTGAAATAACTTTTAGAGGTATTCAATATTAAAAAATTTGCTGAAGGAGATTATACCAAATAGCCTTAAGGACTATACAAATTTTTTAAAAAAATTAAGGGGTATTACTATTCTAAATAGCTTTTAAAAGAGTACAATATTCAAAAATCCTCCCAAATGAGGGTCACTACAAATGACATCTAGGAGCATCCAATTTTTTAGCATTAACTGGGAGGGAAGAGAGTAGAAAAACCCTAAAAAAGTTTTGTTAATTCTTTCCTCCATCTCCCCTTGTCGCACACAAATTAAGGTCCACCACCTATTATATAAAGTAACAATATTCTTATTTCTTAGGGTCTTAATATCATGTCATAAACTTAAAATTTTAAACTCCCAGCCACCCCATCAAACCGAAATTCAATTTTACCTACGCCCATGAATTTATCATATTATTTAGGGTTGGCGTCAAAATTATTAAATCCTAGAATAAAAGCCCATTCCTGTTTTAATTGGGAAGATTTATTCCTAGATAAAGAATTCTAAATTATGTTTTTCTTAAAGTTACTATGCTTAGGTAATTATGGTCCAACTATGCACAAAAAATATAAACTTGAGTTATATTTTCTAATATTCATTTACAAGTTGTATGAATATTTATAGCTTTCTTGAAATTCTGTGTTGATACTTGATGTTTGAAGTTAAAAAGCATTGTATTATAATCGTCTACCACAGTATTTGATACCAACATTTATTAATGTAAAGAGTAGGTTTTATAAAAACCAATACCACCATAATATAAAATGTATGTTGAACACATTTTTAAATTATTAAATTTAAAGTCAAATTATAATTTTAATTATTAATATATGATTAATAATATAGCATTGTTGGAAAGGTATTGTTAAGTCATTAATTCTTTTTAAATGTGTAAACTACCTGGAAATATTTTTTGTATATTTATATTGTAAAATGTGTAGAGTAATTTCATAGAGTAGAACAGCAATTAACTGGGAGCTTTACTTGTTGCACAGTACTTATGTTTAAATTTATTTTAGACAAAATGCTGAAAAATGATGTATAATTAATAAATAAACCAACTATTCAAACTTTAAAAATATGGGTAGATGGATGCAGTTATACGTTCTAGAATTAGTTTGGAGTAAACAAGCTAGTAAAATTTAATTAAAATAGCCATCTCCAATTAAAAAAATACAATTTTAAGACTTGAAATTATAGAAAATAAATATATACCTACTGAAAACCCAAGCAACATTTTAATCATGTATTAAACCATATATCTGTTGACTGTTGCTATTGATAAGGTTTGATTGCCAGTAGGGTAAATAAATATTATTGTGAAATTAGGTATGTTCCTTTTCATTAAAACGGAGATCATGAAGCTCATTCAAATGACAATAGTTGACCCACGGCATGTTGATATCTCTGCATCTAAGAGCTGTTGTCAGTTGACTGAGCTCTATATTATCAGGCCCTAAATGGTAGACTGGCGCCTGGTGTCGTGTTTTATCCAGAATTAAATAGAACATGTAGAGTCACACCTGCTCCCCCTGCTACCCCTTAATATCATGTATGTGACAATAATTATAGTTTTTCATATGTTTTTAGGAGTGTTTAAGAATAAAATTAAATCCAACATAAATATGTTATCAAATCATTGATCGATTTAAAACTACTATAGAGCTTAACTAATTTATTTACACAGGTCACAAATACAAAAATCGACGCATTAAAGTTTGCAAAAATTAATAAAAATAAATTGTTTGTCAAAGTAGGTGTAGAATCGAGATTTTACCCCAACACAGACCCGCAGACCATGTAGCTTGTTAGACCTTAATAATAATAATAATAATAATAATACTTAACACCGCGTCTTACTACCCGTTCGGGTTATACGCTTTTAAGTACTAATTACTCTAATGTATTAGGAATTGGGAAGGTTGAATTAGAGGAAGTGAACCCGCATTTGCTTGGAGGAAGAGTGGAAAACTATTTAGGAAAAACCACCCACAGTTAACCCGACCGAGATTCGAACCTCGGTCTCCCCATCCTCAGCAGTCGGGCTCAACACGACAAGCGCGTTAGCCAACTACGCCACAGAGGCGGGTGTTAGACCTTCTTCTTAGATCAAATAGTCTAATAATGATTGTTCGTTAAAATAAAAAAATTGGGGAAGTCACCAAAAATGACTTTTACAGATCTTGGCAGTTGGATGGGGCAGATCTGGATAGTTTCAGAGCGTTTTTATTCCCTCTAATTTGTTAACCTAAATTGTGGTGGTGGGGGGGGGGGGGGAATTGACAAGACCTGTTTAGTGTTATAAAGGTATACCTATATGTAAATGTAATGTATTATTTTAATATTCCACCGTATGCATACATATTGAATACTAACATTAAAAGACTAAATATATAGTTACTCACATTATATTAAATTAAATAATAATAAAATAGTCATCGTCCAATGTTAACTATTTCACAATCTAGATAAACACTCAATTTCAACACATTGAACTATCTTAGTTCAAATAACATCCGCCAGAATGAAACAATAGTTACAACGTCACTAATAAAGGTCCTATTATAATGTCATTCTTATTTTCTGAAGATCTATTTCACGACAAATTTTAAATAAAGTGAACAAAATCATGAAATTATCTTTGTTTGTCCTTTATTAAAGTGGGTTTAGTGACTTTTGAAGATGATTCTAACATATTAGCCGTTCTGGGGAAGGGCTCAGTTTGGGCAATAGTACCATCCCGTCCCCTTAATCAACACCATAATTGGGGGCAATTATCTTACTTTCATTTAAAAGTTAACAAAAATGCCCTTTGGATAAATATATTGTTTGATTGTGATACATGAAGTTTTTCTTTCAATAATGTTTTCAGTCCTACCTTAAACGTGCAATGATAATATAACTCAGATGATTATTTGTATTACAGGCCAAAATTTGGTTTGTAATAGTTAATATTTCATTATTGGTACAACTGTTCGATTAAATAGGAGTGAATCCAAAAGCTCCAGCACGATCAAGAACATAATCATATGATAAATCTATTGAAAGCCGTACCTAAGTTGGAAATTTGACTTGTAATAGGTATCAAGGATCATTTTAATATGCATTCTAGGGTAGATTTGATTTATTTTACTCCTTGATATTTGGAGAAATAATATATATCTGTGCCCAAAGTGCATGTTCAATAGATACAATTGTTATAATAGGTAATCTCGTCCTTAGGGAAAGGTTATAAAATTGGGGGCAAATAAATACTGTGCAACAATGAGTGAGTGAAGATTACAGTTTTGAACACAATTGAATGTATAAACTAATAAAAACTATGGAGCAGGGCCGTACTCAAAAATATATTTTGAGAGTGACATTTTTGGCATTAAATTCCTCTTCCAATCAATTTTAAGCCCATTGAAACATAAATAGGGTTGAAGGTGTTAGCGATTGTCTAAGACTCCAATAAATCACTAGCCTAAGATTTGAGGGGGAATACAAAAATACATTATTGATAATACTTTGGGTAGAAGGGTGAGTCAAAACCCCTCTCCCAGCAGTACGGCCTTGCTATGGAGAGGCTTTTTTAATCGTGTCTTTTTTTTAAATGTAGTTTGCAGCTCTATCACATAACTACCTAATTATTCTAGCCTACTGGATGTATATCTGACCAAGATACTCTAAATGTCTCTTTGTAAATGGCCTTTTCCTACCTTAACCTTTTGCTACATGTTTACTACAAGGGCATGTTTTTACTGTTGTTGGACATGTTTTTACTGTAGATCTTTTTGGAGTCAAATGTTTGGTAAGAATTTTAAGATCTATAAAATAAGATAGCTTTCTCAACTTATAATGATCTCAAATAATCTGTATATGAATTATCTTTGTGAAAAAATTACAAAAAATAAATTGTCTGCTTTAAAAATAAAGTCAAGTTTAATTTTGGAGGAGGTGTGTTCATTAACCAATAATAACAACATTCCTTTTTTTATATAGCTCGAAAACGAAAAAACATATGTTTTTTCCTAAATCCCCCAGTACAAAGCTTGTAATAGGAGTGCAGGTAATGTTCACTTTGAATGCTTGGCTTGACAGTGTTTCGATTTTTTCTCATTTAGAGCCAATATGTCAGACCTATATGTCCTAAAGGCTGCCTTTATTTAATGAGATATTGTTATTTAGGAAAGGAGAAGAAAAGACAGAAACAATGGCAGAAGACAAACCTATTTGAATGTTATCTACAGATTTTGAATATCTGCTTAATTTAATTGCACCAAGAATGGTGAAACAAGACACTCCTTATTCAGTAACAAATATATTACTCTGTACTGACTACAGCGAATGCTGGTGTAACATTATTATGTTCTCTTCTGTTTTGTTACAAGTTAGTCGCCATCTTAAGAGTGTTTCAGTGTTCGGAATCATCATCACATATCAGATTCACTTTATATTGATAAATGTATTAGTTTTATTTCTAAGAAGCTTACTCCACTATTTTTTTTAAACCGAGGGACCCCTGTGTTAGACGTTAGAGGCCTCAAAAGGGGACAGACAAAATTTAGCAAAATTTTATTTTTACACCTCACTCTTACTGAAACCTGTGACAGATTTTAAAGCTCTTTCACTAAGGCAGTTTTATAGTAGGAAGAAAAGGAGGAGGGGAGGAGAGTAGTCTGTAGTGATTCAAACTTCCCCAACCTAAAACTTTTTTTTCTTTAGTTTATTGTGTTACAATCAGTGACGGCTCGTAGCTAAAATTAGTGGGGGTGCTGCTCCAGAAAATATTTAGCCTTTGTTTTAAAATTGTGTAAAAGGAAAAAAAGATTTAAAAAGAACATTTATTCAGGAACTTGATAAAATCTTAACAAAAAAAACCAATTTTTACTTACTTTAACTTAAATTGTTAGAGTTCAAGCTTGATCTATTAATTTAAAAATGAAATCAATTCTTCTTGTTTTAATTTGCGCAAAAAGTTCAATAATCTTCTCCTTGATCTCTGGATTACAATTGAGGAAATTTTTCTCCATTGAAAGTACTGCAAGCGCATTTAGTCTTTCTTTTAGATAAAAGAACTGAAAAAAATGAATCAAATAGAATAGCCGGAAGCAGAATAGTGATCTAATTCTACACTCTTCTACACTTTATCACATTCAAGAATATGGTACACCGTTTTTAAGCACAACACACGCTGAGTTAAAAAAAACTTCCTTTCACCATCATGCCAGAGCCGGCACTGTGAGAACAACAGTGCTCTCTTTATCTGGCAATCCTGATTTCCTCCCCACCCCTCCTATGTGCTCATGCGCACAACAGTCAAACACCACGTCACTGGCACTGTGAAACGTATAGTTCCATACAAATATTTTGGTATCTTTTTCATAAACTGGGAGATGGCTACTGAAATATTGACATTATGCTTAAGGAATATATATTGTACTATAAAACTAAAGAGAGAATTAAAGAAAAAAGGACTCATTATATTAAATGTTATCGATACTATCAAGTGGAAATAGGGGGTGCTGCAGTTCCGCAGTGCCTATACACGAGCCGCCACTGGTGACAATACAATAGACTTGTAAAACTTGTCTAAAGTGAGAATGTGTTACTGTGGCCGATCACAGAACCAAGTGACCAATAACTATCTAGTAGCCAGTTGAATCGGGACTAAAATATAATAAAGGAGCCAAAATATACTTGCCAAAGTGTACAGCACCGTTGGCGTACAACCTGAACGGGTAGTAATACGAAGTGCTAAAAAAATACAGTTCTTTATCCAGAATAAGTATAGAGAGGGGTGGTTGAATTATAATTAACACACTTTTATGTTGCTACGCATCTCACTACCCGTCCAGCCTATTTGCATTTTAATTACGCTAATGTGGCAGGGATGAATAAGGTTGAGTTCAGAGGAAAGGTATTTGTAATTGCGTGGAAGGAGAGTAGAAAACTATATATAAAGAATCACTCTCAGTACACTCCACCATTATTTAAACCTTGACCTTCCCGTCATCACTAAACAAGACTACATTAACTTGATATTTAGTCCACGTTCCCGCCAGTATGGATAAGAACACACCAACCATGAAATCATCTTCAGTTATCGGATTGGCTAAGGTGTCACTCTCACAATAGGTTGGATTGCCGGGAAGACGTAAATCGGAGTTGGAATCCCGGTCGGGCGTGCTGAGGGTGTTGTTTTATACAAGTCTCTTTGCACTCACCCTCCATGCAAATGAGGGTACATTTTCTCTCAAGTACAGCTTCCTTATACTTAACACATACGGTTTATTTATAGTTCAGATACGTATAACCCGAACGGTTTGTGAGACGGAGTGACAAAAACTTGATGAAAATGTTATACTATTTAAAACAATAAAATGTGAATATGTAAACACTATCGGTGGTCGCATTGTTTACTGCGTCACTCTCATGTTAGACTGGATTGCCAGTGATGGGACTATTGGAGTTAAAATTCTGGTCGGGGGTATTGAGATGTGGGAGGATGTTTTTTCCTAAATGGCTACCCACTCTTCCTTAACTTAAATGCGAATACATTTCTTCTTAAAGTATACTATCCTTGTTAGTATTCTATTAGCATAATGATTGAAAGCATGCGTACAACACGAATGGCTACCAAGACGCGTTAAGAAAAAACATTTGCCTAATAAAAAATAATATATTTAAGTATATCTTAAAACTCTATAATAGTTTTATTTGGGACATCAACCATTCCATTAGAAAATACTTTTGAAGATAACAAAAATGAAATTGTATGATTCACTAGCTATCAAGTAGTTCCTGTCCCAATAATTATGCTCAATATAGTTCATAAAGACAACATGCATAAATCATACTTAATTCTCGTTTTAAAATTGTAATTAGTATATTTTTTTACTATTCTTGCACGTGAATTTCTCCAGAACTACCACGCTTCAATGAACATTTAACAATGCTAATTTTTTTTAACGAGTCCACATTAATGGTTTATTATTTCATATCATGTTTTAACCTCCTTAGTTGAGGTTGTATTAACAGTATAGAGACAACCAAAACATCACATTCACAGTTTGTTTCCCACCACGTCTTACTACCAGTGCGGGTTATATGACTATGTACTAATTACTCTAATGGGTTAGGGATGAGATAGGTGTAATATATAGGAAGTGCACCCGAATTTGCGTGGAAAAATAGAGAGTGGGAAAACCTCTCTCAGTGCACCCGACCGGAATCGCCCTAATCTACCAATCCTAGGCAGTTTAATATAATCTGAAAATTGAAAATGACACCTGGACACGGGAATCGAACCCGGGACCTTCGGCTTAGTACGCCACTGCTCTTACCACTGAGCTATCCAGGATTCGTCCCGTGCCCATGGTCATTCTTCACTCATAGTTTAAGGCAGAGTCTAAGATGGACGTGCGGAGGTCGTCAGCTTTATAAACACGTGATACACAAGATCACAGCCATCAGACCACGCAGCCATTATCGACTCGGTAGTTGGCAATTTTGCAGCCATTTAATAGTTTAATATAACACAACCGTGCGGCCACCAAGGCTGGTAAAATATTTTTAAATTGGAAAAAGTGATTTGGTTCAAAATGGGTCTCTTGAGGGTATTTTACATGAAAAATAACACTCGATACTTGTTTTTGGAGTAAAAGTCATTTAAAGATATTTTCCTGATGACTGAACTTTCACTAATGGACTAGATGGGAAAGTTTGTATGATAGTGCCACACCATTTATTATGTTTATTTGTAGTGGTACCTATACCCGCTTAACGAATTTCAGTTATTGACCACACAGAGAATTAATTGAATATATTAATTTTGGAAACGTTGACCCCCACCATAACCCCCACTTAGATATTTTAAATTTTAAAATTTATTTGATCAACTTGAGGGATCTATCCTTATGCCTGCTCGACAAACTTACATTTTTTTATAACACCAAAAAGTATTTTCTTTTTATACTCCCCTCCCTCAACTATTCCCATATTTCCTGGGGACCCATTTTTAATATTTAAAATGGTTATTTGGTGTGGTTCCATTTACTTTATTCCTGATTTTCATATTTTACCACACTGGGAAGTAGTTGTTATTAGTTTTGGAAATTTTAAAACCATCCCTCCAACCCCTATGTTTCGAACTACCATTTAGAAATTTAAAATTGCAATACTCATACGGTTATTTGGGGTTGTTGCTCTATATGTTATCCAAATTTTAATTTTATACCTTGGTTGATGAGCAACTTGAGGTTTGTGGTGAAACGATGAGGAAGCTTCGGTGGCCGACCCCAAAACAGAAGGTGCGGGATGGTTACCACAAAGGCTTTATTCGAGCAGTTCAATTGTGAGATTTTCGGCAACTTCCCACCCCTTACATTCCGGACCTGGCGCCAAGCGATAGTCATCTCTTCAGAAAGAGGAAGATCTGGCTGGCAGGAGGCTACCCACTGATTTGAAACCAAGGAGAAACTCATGGATGGAGTTTAACAACTGGCTGTGTCTAATGGCGATACCGTTCCTCAACGAAGGATTTCATAAGCTGCTGCCACACTATGACAAATATTTAAATTTGAATGCAGACTTTGTGTAAAAGTAATTCAGCTATGCAATTGAGTTTTGTAAGTAATAAGATTGTTTCCCTAAAATTGTTACTTTTTTAAATCAGCCAATCGGAGGTTTATTTGAGAATCCACCTCGTAAATAGGAAATCGATAGGCCAGCACTACTTAGTTTTGAGATTATACACACACATACTGACACAGACCAAGAGTTTTACTTTTAACAAAATATATGGCATCAACCTGATCTTGAGTAGAAACTTTAAGGGGCAACATTACCCAGAAATTATACTAGGTTACAGTAGATTTCTTTTTTACAAAACCATGTTGATTTTCAGATGTTTGGTTTTTAGGAGTTGAAAAATATGTTCATGTTTTTATTTTACCGAGTGCTTCAAGGAAAGTATTTAGTAAAGAAATATGCCTATATACAAAAATATTGGTTTTAACCCCATTTTTATGTATGGGTATAACCGTTTAGCTATAGATTGCTTCAGAGAACGTCCCACTAGACAAGCCAAGATTGAAGATACATGCTAACAATTAAGTGAATATATATTAGCACAACCTTTTATAATTAAGCTTGAGATTCCATCCCCACCAGGATAAATCTAATGTTTTCATTGCAAGATAATCAGCTTTGGTGGCCACATGGTTTAAGGTGTTACTCTCGCAATAGCCTAGACTGCCAAAGATGGGGAGATTGGGGTTCGATCCCGGTCAGGTACACTGAGGGTGGTTTTCCCCTAAAATTGTTTTACACCCTGTCTAGTGTACTGAGGGTGGTTTTTATAAAACTGTTTTCCACTCTTCCTCTACACAAATGTGAGTACATTTCCTATAAGTTTGATCCATCCTCATCCCTAGTTCATTAGTGTAGTTATTAAATATGCGTATAAGCTGAACAGGTAATAAGACGTTGTGCTAAAAAAAAGTAATGTAATTTTTTTAGCACCACGTTTTACTACCTGTTCGGGTTGTGTGACTATGTACTAATTACACTAATGGGTTAGGGATGAGGAAGACTTAATTTGAGGAAATGCACCCGAATTTACTTGAAGGGTGGAAAACCATATAGGACAAACCTCAGTGCACACGTCTGGGATTGAACTCTGATCTCCCCGTCTTCGGCAGTCTAGTCCAACACGTGAATAGCGCGTTAGATCACGTGGCCACCAAAGCAGGTAAGTAATGTAATTACAAAATATTTCGACAAAATGTATATGGTAATAATTATAATAAATATTAATATTAACCCTGTGCATAGAACAATGTTGAACCTTAGAGAGATTTTTTAAAGAATATTACTTATTCGATAAATAAAAAAGTGTATTATGTATGTGTTAACAGAAATAGCTAAAAACTTTAACTAATGGAAAGAGAAATATAATACATCACTACTTGCCTAGAGATAGGATGAAAAACATTTTTTGGGAAATAACAGCTTTATTAGACATACGCACTTTTTGAGTCCCAACCTCATAATACAGATGTCAAGTACCCCGGTTGAGCCCACTGGCGATAAACTAAACCTGCCATTGAAAATTTATGATAGGGGCCACCATCAATTAGTAATTCTGGTACAAAAACAAATTACAGTGATCAGAACCCAAACTAGTGGTCGCGAAGTGTAAGGCATCACTTTCGTAATATATTTCCGGAATTTCGAATCCTAGTCGGGTGTATTGGGGATGGTTTTTGCTAATTGGTTTCCCAATATCCTTCCACAAAGACGAGTGTTCCTTTACCCTAAATTGTATCTTCCTTATCTATACCTCAATACTGTAAATATTTGGATAGCCTGAGCGGATGTAATATGCGATGCACAAACAAAAACAGTGTTGACAAAAATTTACTAAGCATGGTCTCTATAAAGTTTTGTCATACCCTAATGAGTCTTGAGCTTAGACTATGAGTGTGGAAAAATTCAACAATGATAATAACGATATATAGGCCCTACATATATGTATAAATAATATTAATAAAATGAAGTGCCTTTTCTGTCTGACTGTCATGTGCATTGCGTGATATCTACCGCAATAAGATATCTGAGGTTTTAAAATTAGTAGCCCCTGTACACAAACATATGCACCTCAAAACTGAGTTTTAAAATTTTGATTAGATTTTTTAAATCTATTAAAAACTTGGTTGGAAGAAATAAAGTGAAGATTTTTTCCTCTCTCCTACCCATACTTGTGTTAATCACGCAGAGAATTGCGTGGTTACACCGGGTAAAGCCTGGTACTTCTGTTAGTCTATGAATAATTGTTTCATCTTCTGTCACTTTATTAGAATTGTTGCAGATAGGCACATGTTAATCAATGAAAATGTAAAAAGTAAATATTTTAAGCCTCTACAATGATCGATGATTAGCTCATTTTTATAAACTTCTTGAGATATAATATATACATGCTTTCAATTTTACTGTTGAATGTTGTACAGCAAAAAATCTCCCTTAGTTGTTATAATATCATTTGAAATTAATGTTCTGTAATGCTTGGTTTGATATTTATTCTCACGTTCGACACACTTAGTAGGTACTGTACATTGCAATTTGCATTCAAGAAGCCAACAGGAGAAAAAAATATCAATTAGATGAATTGTGGATGCCAATTTGAATAAGCCATTACTGTAAGTAAGTAAGGTGCTTCTGAATTAGCCTTCTTGAATACAAGAAGTGTTAAGTGTTAACAATTGCCCCTTCTTGAAGGACTTGACTACTGGCTGATTGGCCAAGAGGACGAGGCTTCACGGTGACTATCATGAGGCGTTCTCTTGTTGATGACAACAAAGCCGGACGTTTCGTGATGAATATACGAGCCGGGAAACGAATCTTGATTCTAGGCCTAGATACATCATACCCAATATAACAAATACAGATTACTGATAGGATGTTTCTCGTGTTTTCCTAGGTATCTAATCCTCTCTTTTTTACATCTATTACTGTTTCCAGCCTGTTGTCCGGGCCAGTTTTTTATTCAAGCCATATATTTTCCACTACCGGCTTGCTAGGCTTATCGTAGATCCATATATCTTATAATCCAACTTAAGACTAGGACAAGCACAACATCCAGTCCCCGACCGTTAACTCATCACTGTGAAAGGGTAAACCCACATTTTACCAACGATACATTTTTCGTATATGCCAGTAATCGAACACATGACCCTTAGATCAGTATACAGACATGCTACGACAGAGCTAAGGTGTCGGACAGGTTCCTAATTCTCAGACCAACAATAATTGTTTTCTATTACAATCTTAATAGCTTAACTAAGGTAGGAAAGAAGGGGGGGTGTAGTTGGGCCAGTTATATTTCAAATATATGTTGACGAAATTTACTTACGAATGGTCCAGATTTATCCTATGTTATTCATTTAGCAATGAAAAATTATAACCACATTAACAAACCAACAGAACGAAGTTCTCATTTTATAGCTTGATATTCTTACGAACGGATATTTGAAGCTTTTTAAAAAAAAAAATGTTTCAGTCAACATTGATAGCATTTTATTATACCGCTAGTGCTATTTTATAGCCAATGCTAATATCTTTCAGAAGCGGCCGCTGCAGATTACACGGATTGAAGTATAAATACATTCAAGTAGATCTATTAGCATTTTACAAATGTCAGACATGTTTGTTTGAAAGAAATTAGGGGTTTACTGCTCCCTCCATATGTAAAACTAAGCTAAATGAAGGTAGGGTACTTATTGCGCGTCAGTCCAAAGCCTATGTATGACCTGTTTGATGCATGATGGTAGAGATAAAGATATGAGCCTGGTAGAGTAGACTGAGGCGACTCCAACAGTGGAAATGAAGGTAAATACCCAAACACAGACGTGCAGGTATCGCGCAGGATGCATTCTCAGGTTACCAAAGGTATTGTTTTATATATATTTCTAGTAGTGTGGGTATTTTTTCGAGATATTTTACGAACCTAATTAGAAATGATGGAATCAAGTTGCCTAGAAATATATATAATGAATTATAGATATTATAATAATAATTTAACTGACATTAAAATTGCAACAGACCTTTAAACTGTAAATATGTTTTATTGCCATTAAAGATTATTTCAAACTCTCCAAAATGTCTTAATTGATCACCTTGCTTTCACAACTTGCCATTTTAGAGAAAGGAACATCTATCTTACAGGTATTCTTAAGAATAATATAAAGTAAATTGAAAACATTGCCTTAAATGGCTTACAATACAACATTTATCTTGTCTGTATTGTTTTTAAAATTGTTAAATAAGTTTATTACATGATTATACGCCCTAATCAAAGAGAAAAATACTACAATCTTTTTTCTAGCCAACCAATATTCTCTGAACCCCTGAGCCATCTCCTAGCATTTTATATATAAAATTGCGAGTTGTGACAGCACGGTGCTTCATTTCTCAATTATGGCATTTTGGAAAGTTTAAAATCCTCTTTGATTGCAATAAAACATATTTACAGTTTAAAGGTCTGTTGTAATTTCAAATCCGTTGAACGTCTGTTCTTCCCTCCACTTTGTGTGCAGCTCAATTTTAATAGGAAGAGCCCTTTTCTGAAAGTTATAAACGTTAATAGATCTAAGCTACTTTCCCGTATTCATACAAACTTTCTGCAGCTGACTCTTTTTTTATAGATGTTATCAGTACCTATAAAATAAAACTAATTTGATGGTAAAATATTATCAATTTTGGACAAAAACAAATATGTTTATATTTTCTAAAAGGCTTTTCAGGGAAAAAATTATTGGACTCTATCTACATTGTATAACCTTTTAGGCTGTTCTGTTACCACTGCGGGGGACAAAAAAACGTAAACTAAGATGGCGTCTCAGAAGGGGCTGAAATTAAGTGAAAATTATTTGTTCTGACCTGGGTTTCTATCGATCTTGTTTCACTGTGTCATAGGATGTAATGCTGCAGACAGTACAAAATCGTAAGATATACGCACGCGCAAACATTATATAAAAGAACTGCAAGTGAAATCTGCTTATAGCACACAAGATTGTCTAAGTCTGCAGCTTGGATGTGTAATAGATTTTAATAACATATATATAATAAATATTAACCTACCCTAGAATATAAAGGGGTTCACAGAAACTCAAAATTTTAAGAATAAGTTACTATGGAAATTTGAAATCTTGCGTGATATTTTCCTCTGTTCCTTATTAAATATTCGCGCGTGCGTCCCTACATCACTTTACTTCAAGTTTCATTATTAAACACTTGCGCATGCGCATTTAATATGGTATGATTCTGTCTAGAGATAGTTTGTGTTAGCGTCGATTTGGAAGTGGGGGATGCAATACGGACAGTCTAGCGTAATAAGCTGGTCAGTTAAGCAAGTCATTGCACATTACTTAAGTGGGAATATATAAATACAAATTAATAACAGTGACAACCCCTCAAGCATTAATTTATGGATTGAAAAAAATATGTATTGATATTTATTTCGTTCTCTGGATCGATACCCGGTTTAACGTAAGTATATTTTAATTAACTCTATTTGTACGACACCGCATAGCGTATAAATAAAGGTTACGGTTCAGCATTTTCTCATAAAAATGTATAGTTGATAGCCAATTATCAATAATAAACGGGTTTATGAAAAGTATTAACCATGCCATATATTTGTTTTCCTTTGAAATGGTTTTACTATATTTTTTTAAATAGTGCTGGGGAAAAAACACATAGATAGTTTAATCTAAATTGTTGGAATAATGACATAAACTATGTCTTAATTAACTAAAAATATAATAGTAGATGTTACAGCTATAAAATTGTATTTAAAAACTCCCTATGTCTTAGTAAATAAAATTCACCGTGTCTCATTACCCCTTAGGATTATACGCATTCTTTTTATTATTCAGTATCACAAAGAATGTTACAACAATCACACCAATTGAAAGAGTACATTTTAATAATACTACACTATCACAATAGAGTGATTTTACAACAATATAAAAAGGGAAACACTGAATCTTACATGTGTTTGTTAGACACCTTTTACTACTCGTTCGATCTTTACACCTATGTAATAATTACTATAATGTGCTAGATATTAGAAAGGTTTAATTTAGATTAAGTGCATCCGAATTGGCGTGGAGGGAGAGTGGAAACCATCTAGAGAAAGCCACCCTATGTGCACCTGACTGAAATCGAACCCCTATTTCCCCGTCTTTGGAAGTCTAGTCTATTGCGAAATTAGCGTCTTAAACGATGCGGCCACCGGAGCGGGTCCTTACATGTTAATATCACAGCATGTATTACAATTGAAATGCTATGCCTACGTCTTAGTTAAACTAATAATAACTAATTATATATATATATATTTAAAACAACAATTGAAACGCTAAGCTTTAATTATTGTAACAGTATAAAATTGTATTCTATAACAATCACAAAAAATTGAAATGCTAGATCTTAATTATGCTAAGAATATACCTAACAGTAGTTATTACAAACGTTATAAACATTGATTAAGTCTTAAATATGTTGACAATATCACACTAACAATTACAACTTTACGGAGAGTGGCTTATTTATTTGATTTACAATACTCTCACCAAACTCTGTGTACTTTCTACAAATTAGCTTCTTCCTCCTCCTTATACCTTAGACTATGTCTTTAATAAACATTATGTTAAAACGTAGTATCTATTAATTAAAAATATATTAAACCTTTTACAAGATAAATAATATGATTTAAGAGTAATTGATAACAAATTACTCGATCCTGTGGGAACGTGGTATAAATGTCAAGCTCATTTGATCTAGTTTGCCGGAGGCATGGAGTCCTAGGTTCGAGTCCCAGTTGGGAGTACTGATGGTGTTTTGACATAAATAGTTTCTCGCTTTCCCTCAACACAATTGCAGGCACATTTCCTCTAAATTAAACTTAACTTATTCCTAATATATTATTGTTGTTATTGTATATGCGTAAAGCACAGTTGGCTAGTGAGTTGTAGCGATACGAAAAATAATAATAATAAGATAACTTAATTGCCGGTAACTAAAGATTTACACTGGCCCTCCTGAATTTAATCTCCAACTCCTTATGCTTTTGATTAAATGATTAAGGCTGCTGAGATTCATTATTGACACTGGGACATTTGTAATAAAACAACAATCTTGTGAAAAACCATTACATATTGGCAGGGTGTCATGTCATATTTTCTTTGATACATCACAATGTTCATATAATTACATACACTTTGTTCATATTGTTTGGCTATACAAATATTGTACTTTATTCCTTTTTGGTAATATTTTGTAATTTTGGATTTCGAGATTGTATTTATGGATCGGCGCCATCGTCTACTCATTTTAAGGTAAATGTTAACAGTATATTTTATAACCGAGGTTTTGTAACTGCTTGAATACTTTGATGTAAGATTTTTCGCCACGTGGCTGTCGGACTGATATGATAATTAATGTAGGCTACAGATTAACTTTGAACTCCATTTACTTACTTGGATGGAAAATTTACATCCATGGTGACACAAACTGTAAAGGGTCGTGGTGGAAGGGGGTAGCTATTGTTTCTGAAGCGGGTATTTGTAAATCGATGTTAATGTCCTGTCCTGTGGAATACAAGAGTTAAGTTGCTAAAGGGGATGAATAAAACATTATTACTGACGCAATATTGTATCCTTCGGTGGCCACACAGTTTAAGGCTTCTCTCTAGCAATAGACGAGACTGCCGATGATGGAGAGATCGGGGTTATAATCCCAGTTGGTGTACTGAAGATGATTTCCCCAAAATTCGGGTACACTTTCTCTAAATTCAACCTTCTTCATTCCTAATAAATTAGCATAGGTAATTAGTACATAGGCTTATAGTTCAAACTGGTAGTGAGACGTGATGCTAAAAAAATAAAAAACCTTTTGTCTGGCTGGGATCCAAAACAAAAGCTAAGCTATCCAAAAATGGATCACAAGTGTTCACGATTACTACTAGTAGTTCTGTGAATAGTAGACCTTGTTACCAGCCACGGTGGCGTAGTTGGCTAACGCGATGGATTCGTGTTGAGATAGACTGCCAAGGATGGGGAGATCGACGATAGAATCTTGCTCGAATGAACTGAGGGAGGGGGGATTCCTAAATTGTTTACATCTCTCCCTCCCCGCAAATGCGTGTTCACTTCCTCTATATTCAGCCTTACCAAATTCTAACACTTTAATTAGTACTTAAGCGTATAAACCGAACGGGTAGTAAGACGTGGTGCTAAGTATCAGTAAACCTTACTACCTCTATGCTATTTATTGTCTTTACTAGTTTTAACATTTCTCTTTGGATTTCAAGTTTAAATATTTTAGTTTATCCTTGGATTTTAAGTTCATAATTCTCTTTGGTGATCAAGTTATACAGAAAACAAATTAATACTACAGTCAATAATACATCATATTCATAGAGACTAAGCGTTGTTCACGTGGCTTTAGACGTCAGTCTCGCAATACATTCAGAATTTTTTTTAAATTCTTTAGCTACGAGATCGAATCCTTAAGGCGCGCCTATACCGGTGCAACATTGTTGTCAACATGCCAACAAAAACGTGAAAAAGCAGCTATGAATGTTGACAACATGCTGGCAACCAAAAATAATTTCCCACCCGTGAGAGGTAAACATCAAAGAAACGTTGTAAACAAACGTTGGCAACGCTCTTATCAACATTGTTATAGACGCGGAACGTTGTCATCAACATATAGCTTTGCTTGGAGACTTCCCCTGACAAAGTTGTGTTCGTGTTGTGGGATTTTATTATTGTATACTCTATCTCTTGATTAGTACTTATTTTTCATTATGTAATGGATTCTAGAAAGTATATTTAGTTTAATACAAATTTTCGGAGCTCGGCCTTTTAAGTGTGAGGACAAGAAACAAGAAACATGACGTATGACAAGACATTTCAGAAGCGTTGATATTGAAATAGTTTAATTAAGTATAAAAAAGGAGGGTTTAATGGCACAGTTTTAACGTGAATTAAAAAGGGAAATACAGAAACCATCAGAAAGCAGAACTCAATAAATGTATTGCTTGAGTACATTTCCTTTAAATTCTGCCTTCCTCATCCATTACATAATTAAGTTAATTAATTGTATAGCCCGAACGGGTACTAAGACGTTGAGGGGGGCCGTGGCGTAAGTTACTTATAGCCCTGTGAATCGACAAAGATAGCTGTGTGAAGGTTTTTTCTCTGTAATTTATATTACCTGCTAAAGGGAAATACCCTAACAGTCCACAATGGGAAAGCACGTGGATCAAGGCATTAGTTCCGTCTAGTCTGATTTACCAGTAACGGGGAGGTCTGGAATCAAATCCCTGTCAGGTATATTAAGATGTTTATTCCCTACCTCTTCAAGGATATCCGGGCACGCTTCCTCTAAATTTTACTTTCCCTTACCCCTACCCTAAGTGATAGCTAAAAGAGTGCATAAAATAATAATAATGATCTCCTACGATTCCCACACCTCGTTCTTCTCCTCCAGGTTTGGTGGCGTGCAAGTCGCGGCACTAGAGCGCACCTCAAACACAAAAAAGAGAGTATCTGATCGATGATCTTGGTAGGGTCACTCTGACTGCTCCTCTGAATAACTCTGCCTCGTTCGTAGCGCAGAATGCACATTGTCTTTCTCTGTCATCGCAATGCAGTCCCAGAGGCGGACGAATATCACGTTTTCCGCAGGAACTGGAAAAGAAAGGAAGGTTGTTTTTTCACTGCAACCGTTCGGGATGCACGCATATACAGGGTGTTCAGTGGGAAGTCCCACATTTTAATTCGTCATAATTTTGTAATAGTGGAGGTTTCTACATGACAAGTGTACTCAAACGGCACGCAAAATGGGGGAGTTAACTTTTTTTTATTTATTATTTTTCAAATGGCACTAATGTTGACTGCCTTTAACAGCTATTTCCGCGTTAACCAACCAGTATTCGCCATGATCTCATATGCAGTGCAGCATTGTGTGATTATTGTGAAGAATTACTAGATTAGCAATTCTGTTATCGCCATACGAAGGGCTTACAAAGTGAGTATTGGTGTTCTTGATGGTTCTGACTGAAAGATGATTCTAAAGATCGTGGCGAAATTTGGAAGAAAAGGTTCATTACTGAGTGAGAAAGGGAGCACAACCCACCACCAAAAGTTCCGCAGTGTGCAGAAGATTTTCTTCAGCAATCGCTTCGCTACACCCAAACATCACTACTCCTATTGTAACAGAAGAGTAGCTTTTCTCTGAAGATGTGTCAAAGGGCAGCTAGGCGGACAAAAATCAGGTCCTACAGAGTAACTGTTGTACACCAGTTGATGGAGCACACCACATCAAGTGTATACGTTATTAAAATTAATTCCTCAACTTCATCAAAAGAAACCCGGGAATATTGATGATGACGTGGCTTACTGATGGAACTTGGTTTCATCTCTCAGGATATGTGAATTCCAAAAATAATAGAATGTGGGCGTTATAAAACCCTAAAGGAATCTATGACACTCCAATTCATTCTCAAAATGTGGGCGTATGATGTGCACTTTCGCTGAGAGACTCATTGGACCAATTTTCTTTGAAGAGACAGTGAACAATGATGTGGACAGGGGCATTTTCATGGCCTTTGTGGAACAACTAAACGACATTGAGCTTAGGCAGGGGTACTTACAGCAGGATGGTGCCACACACCAGACCCCAAATGAATCCACAGCACTTATCAATAACTTCTTCATGGACCGTGATATCCCTAAAAGCCTGTGGCTCCCATGTCACCAGACTTGGCGTCAGCAGATTACTTCTTATGAGAACATCTTAAGGGGAGAGTCTACATAAATATACTACAAACCATTCAGGATCTCCGAAAAAGCATCACGACCGAAATAAACAATATCGAAGTAGACATTTTGAGGTGTGTATCAGAAAATATGGTGAAACGAGTGCAAACGTGCCCGAAGACGAGGGAGACACATTCAACACTTTATCGGATGGTAAATCATTCTCTGTAGGAGTGTCGCTGGCTCCAGCCCAGAGAATTATGAGAGAACAGGAGAGGAAGGTGAGTCAGGTCTTCATATCATCCATTAAAGGGGAGGATGAAAAAGAAATTCAACAAAAGGTAGTGGGAAAAATAGATCCATCCAAGCAGAGGATCAAAATCAGGTCCATTTGATCAGCAGGCAAGATGGTAGTGGTAGAGACTGAGTCAGAGGACGATACAAATAAGATTAAATATAGAATTAGTAAGATTGAGGATTTAAAATGGAGGGACCGAGGAAGAAAAATCGTTACTGACAATCTTTGACGTGCCTACAGAAATGTCAATAAAAGCGATTAAGGAAACTATTTATAGTCAGAACTTTAAGGATAGGATAGATAGAAAAGAATTTTAAGAGGGGTTCGAACCAAGATTCAAGACTGGGCCAAGATAAAGAAGGATGGTGAACCATGTGGTTGAGGTTTCTCCAAAAGTCAGGAATCTAATGGTGAACACACGGATTTACGTGAAGTTTAGCTGTGTGTCAGTGAAGGATCATCTTGTAGTTAGTTACCAGAGGCAACAAATGCAGAGACCTTGGCCACATGGTCAAATTTTTCCCAGATTAGGATATGGTGTGTGGACAATGCCAAAAGGAGGGTCACAGAGGAGAAAATTGCAAAGATAAAGTTAAAACTTGCATCCCTGCAGTAGCAGGAAAAAAAACACATTATAACCACCCTAATATCCGTGGATGTCCTACATACCAGATGCTGTTGGACAGACTTATTCAAAGGAATAACTATGACTAGTACAGAATTTAGAGAGGTGACAGACTTACTTTCGAAAATAGTGGACAGGCTAGGTCAAATACATAAGGACATCATAGGTATAGCTAAAGTAAAGAGGAAAAACTAACCCTTCTCGCTAAGCGTCTTCAACCTTCCCAGGAACTTGTCCCCTATATCACAGGGCATGGCTTTAATCTAGCGTGCCTCTTTAGAATGAAGTTGAGTGAAATCAGTCTCTGCTGTTGCGGAGAAGTGGAGACACCGGAACACGTGACCTTGGAATGTACATTTACTGAAGGGGAAAGAGCAGAGCTACTAACGCCTATACAGGCCAATACCATATACCATATATTGAGGGATGTGGACCGGTGGAGCTACCTTGATGAAATAGCGGACAGGGTATAGAAAGCAGAAAGAGACAGACATATGGACGGACTAAAGGAAAGAAGACAAAGACAGAACCAATACGTGAGACAAAACATAAAGAAAGAAACAACTGAGAAAGAAGTGAAAAGTGAAGATGAGAGAAAAGGAGAAGGAGAAGAAACATCATACTTGGACGAGACGTTTCCAAATCGGTGAAACAAAACACAGAAAGTGGAATAAAAGGGAGGGAGAACTAGATTTTGATGGACTCTGGATATATCTAGAGCTCTAACCGAGGAAAGGCATCTCAGGGATACCAGTGATGAATATCGCTGATGAGCCAGGGACGTCTGGAATACCGGTTAGGGGAGAAGGAAAGTAAGTGGACACAGATGAGACGTTGGAAGTTGTTCCTTACTCGAAAGAGCCCTGCTCGCTTGAAAACAAGCTTGCGTGCTTGTCTGGAGCTATCGAGCACTCCAGGGATGTCAACTGGCCATCGGCAGGAAGTGACCAGAGAAGAAAATAAAATGGGACTCTCTACAAGGAAGATACAAACGGATTGTGCAGACGATGACACTAGGTATAAGTTAGGTTAAGTTAGATTTAAGTCCAAAGCAGACATATCAATAGGTAAATAAATGTATATAGTCAAAATAACTTAAATAGGAAAGAGGGACAAGTAAAGTTATAAGTTATCATAAATTAAATAATGGTATTGATATATAGTAGACAGAGCTGCTAACAGGCATAGGTCGAGGTAAATTGGTAATGATCCATAACAGAATAAGTAGTAGTATATGTTTATATGCCAGAAAGATTGTGTGTAAAGTTTTTAGATTAATTATATAGTAAGCATATTGTAATATGAACAGAGCAGAAAAAGTCCTGATTTATAGTAAAATAAAATGTCCAGAACAAATGTATAAGGAAATTGAAAATTAATAAAAATCTCCGACAATTAACTCCTCATTTAGACTTAATAACTAAATAGTAACGACGTAAATAAGTCGAGCGATAGATATATTTAATAAGTAGGACCTGCCACTGAAACATCCTGTATATTAGTAACGCTAAGGGGAAAGGATTATTATGATACCATTTTTAGGAATTGCATTCATGAAGGAAGAGTGGGAAACATCTTGGAAAAAAACTTAGTACACCCGGCCTGCATTTAAACCCCTACCTCCTCGTAACCCGCAAACTTATCTATATGAGACTGAGGCCTTAGTCCTCGTGCACACTGGAGCGAGTAGGTTTTTGCTTTTCGGTTATCTGCCACATAAGCTCATAAATAGCTCCTTAGTTTGGTTTAGTAGTGTTTATATACTGAGATGAAGGTACTGAGCTCAATTCCCAGTACTACCAAAAATCTCATATTTGATAAGATTGAGGCTTCCAATAGCAGAGTGATGAATTGAAATGTAGGAACCAGGTGGTTTGATTGTTCTAGAGTTAAGCTAGTTTGTGAGCTGGATACAAAATTAAACACTTGTGCTCTGTTTTAAAACCAAATACTGAGTAGCCCATTGGTTAAAATACAACGTCGTGCCAACCAAAATGCTTGGAAGGTATGAGCGACAGTAATCATCAGGGGTTTCTTATTATTAGAAACCTTTCAAGTTCCTTTCCTAGTGTGGCTAACTCCCCCCCTCCCCCCTCCCCTTCCTGCTGCGTGACTGACGGATCAAACCCCACACAACACGCGGACATTTTATTTTATCCGCTCAAATTACAGGGCCACACAGAAAGCTTTTCACTACCGATTAACCGTGAAGTTAGGTACAAGATTACGACTAAACCAGAATACGTGTTGATGTTCAATTTTCTGAATTCTTCATTTGACAATATCGAAATTGAAATTAGTTAAGGATTATTTTTTATTTTAAGTTAATTATCTTTTTGATCTTAATTTTTTTCGAATGTAGTAAATCGGCTTCACTTGTCTCAATTCCAATATTCTATAAAGAAGAATACAGAAAACAGCACTACGATATGACACCTGGCTCGACTTGTGGACCTTACTACCGGCGAGCTTACCATTGGTTTGGACGGTATCTTGAGAGGCACAGAGCAGTGTAGAACATTTTTGAGCTTAACGTTTGGTTGGTCAGATAGGCTGAGGCCTGAGGGCTCTATTGAATTTTACTCAGTGATGACTGTGGCTTCGGTACTATCACACTTCTCTCGTTTATTACTCATATAGTATTGGACCTACATCGGTAAGCACGCGGACTAATGCCAGTCTCATCTAAGTCTTGTTTACCGGTGATGTCGATGTTAAGAGTTCAAACCCCACCCGTTGTATACTGTGGGTGGTATCAATAAATACTTTGCTACTATCACACAAAGAAAATGCGGGTACATTTGCTTTAACCTTCTACCTGCCTCATTCCTAAATAATTAGTGTAAATATATGGCTATCCCAGATGAGAAATAAGACGCAGTACAAGAAAAACAACACTTTTGTCAAATCGGACAAGTACTGAACTTTTAAAAAATAATATTTTTTTAGCATCGCGTGCTTACTACCCATTCGGATTTTACGCATATGTACTAATTGCGCTTATGGGCTATGGATGAGGAAGGTTGAATTTAGAGTAAGTGTACCCGCATTTGCGTGGAGAGATAGGGAAAACCGTTTAGGTAAAACTACCTTCAGTACCACCATCTTCCCGTCATTGGCAGTCTATTCTATTGTGAGAGTAGCGCCTTAGACCATGTGACCACTGAAGCGGTAAAAAAATAATTGTTTGACTGTTCGAAATGTCCAACTCTTTCGCGCCTGGAACATACTATACATTGTACCAACGGAAGAGGTTCTTGAAGGTGGCTAATACATCATAATTATCAAGTTGCAGAATATATTTAACCATGATTATTTTTTTGCATGCACCACTATCCTTAAACTTGAATAAATTATCTATTTCAATTAAATGTTGTCAAATGTGTTTTTAATTGAACTAACTAAAAAAAAAAAAAGGTTCAGCTGCTCTTTGTAGTTTCATTTTCTAAACATTCCCACACATTCTCTCATCTATCAACATTATAAACTAATTTAAGTTGACACAGAATCTTGAAATTTGTTAGATAGTAACCATACCCTGTAGATAAATAAAAATGCCAACTGTTAAAAGAACATTAGAACCTATTGTTTTATTACCAGTCAATGGGCAATATCAATGGGCACGTGGGCAAAGAAGTCAACCTAGTTTGGTCTGGTTTGCCGATACTGAGCAAGTGATGACTTAAATTTCGGGCGAATGTTTTGAAGATGTTTTTTTACTAGATTGTTTCCCATTTAGCTACACAAAATCACGGATACATTTCTCTAAATTCTATCTTCATACACCTTCCCCATTAAAGCGTATTTAAAATGCGTATATTCTGGATATGTAGTAAGATTGTGGTGGTTGGGAGGGGTAATGATATAGTGTCATTATTTTAACAAAACAAACATTTTAACTCTTATAATAAATAGGCCTACAGTGTTTAAAGGATTCAAATAAATATAATTTGTTTTAAAAAAGTTGTTCTATGGATTTTTACTACTCAAGAAAAATCCATTGACCTCAGCTGGGTTTATATACAGCATATTCGGAAACTCATACCCCAAACTGCACCTATAGCTTGTTTGAACCAAAAGTAATACAAAATCCCTGTACACTTACATCCGGAAAACTATGCTAATACCATTAAATTGTGTTCCAAGTTTCGGCGTACAGCCCCGAGAGAGCAAAGCTGTTCAAGCATGCATGTACAACAGGTTGCATAGGAGTTAGGTGTGTGTCACTACATACTTCAACATCTTGCAGCAGAACATATCACAATTAATAGTAAACAACAAACCAGTCCATCTAAAAATGCGAATACTTCCTGAGGGTCATCATTAACGGTTCTACATTACAGAAAGTTCTTGCCATTATTACATGTTCAATGCCATGCGCCTAGCTCCTATGCAACTTGTGTACACGCATGTCTGACAGCTATGCTATTCCGGTGCTGTATGCCGAAATTTTGAACACAATTTAATGGTATTAGTATAGATTTCCGGATGTAAGTGTACAGGGATTTTGTATTACTCTTGGTTCAAACAAGTTATATGTGCAGTTTGGGGTATCAGTTTCCAAACACCCCTTATATAGCCGCGTCTTACTACCCTTTCGGGTTTTACGCCTCTCAGTACTTCTTTAAGATTTAATTAACAAAATGCCAAGGGAAATTAATATCTGAACAAATGCTCGTTTTACAAATCCCCATTTGGCTTCCTTGAGGAGTGTGAAATTATCAGAACACGCGAGGAAATGATAAATATTCCCAGTTGCCTACCCTTTCCGACTTTCTGTTGCCCGCATTTTCACTGCTGGGAAAATAATCCAAGATGAAGACTATAAGAAAATTGGACCACAATTGTAGTAGCTTGTATGTCCAACCATCCTAATCTTATGTTTTTTTAAGAGATGGGTAATCCTCTATATTTGTCAAATATGAATCTTAAATTTTCTTTTGAATCTCAATACAAATTTTAATCCTCGAATCTTTAAAAATGTACAATTCAAGTTAAGGTAAAATATTAAAAATTAATTTTTTTTAAGTTCTTAAGACTTGGTGCTACTGACAAATTATATTTTATTTTATCATGTATATCACTTGATAAACAATAAAGATAACACTTTTTATCTAAATTAACTAAATTATTAATACCATTTTGTACTTTTGTATTTTGTTACACTCCCAACTACACAAATATACATAATTCTTTTTACCGATTGCTTAAAAATAGTTATAGTAAGAATCAAATAGACCAATAATATTATATTTGTGTTAGTAAGGATTTGCTCGCATATAGATATATTCTGGAAATTGAAAAATGACATCGGGACACGGGAATATTCAAAGTGTCATTTTTCAGTTTCCAGAATATATCTATATGCGAGTAAATCCTCACTAAAACAAATATAATAGCTTTGGCTATTTGATTCATAAATATGCAGTCCCTTACAATTATAATAATTGTACAGTGGTAGCAATGAGCTAACTACCGAGTAGAAGGTGTCTGCGTTGTCTGATAGCTCGTGAACTTAATAAATCACACATTTGTAGCCAGCGATTTCCACACGTCCATAATAAATTCTGCCTTAAAATATGAGTGAATAATGACCCTGGGCAAGGGTCGATTCCTGGATAGCTCAGTGGTTAGAGCATTGACTTACTAGGCCAAAGGTCCCAGACTTGATTCCCGTGTACAGGTGTCATTTTTCAATTTTAAGAATATTTATAATAAGTCAAAGTCTTCGAGATATTCTTTTGAGTTGAATACCATAGGATTCGAGCATCCCAACACTATATTTTATTTTGCCAACGTCTTTTACCACCTGTACGGGATATCCGCATAATTACACTAATGGGATAGGGACGAGGAAAGTAGGATATAGGAAGAGGAAATGTACAATTATTTGTGTGGAAAACCATTTAGTAAAAATCGCCCACATTATACCCGGCCAGGATTTAAACTCAGACCTACTCGTCTGACAAACCAGACCAAAGGACTCTGATGTTTAATCCACGTGACTACAGATTAGAGTATTATTGTTATTATTATTATTATTATTATTATTATTATTAGTATATATTTAACCCAAAGATAAATCGACACAAAATCCACTACACGGTGTTTTTCCCTTTACTCGTACGTAGAAAGTGTCGAAAATTAATAAGTTATTGTATTTTCAAAATTATTATTTTAATTATTTTTTTTTATTTTGCTAGAATTGTAAAAAATATAAGGGTTCTGGGGCAGGATGTACCGTCCTTCAACGTCCACTGTTCAAAAAGTGAATAAAAGGAGTTAGTCCATTCTCGCGCAGCTTGGAACATGGCTTCTTTATGTGAAATCTCCTTTACAGAAGAGGGCTACGCACTGCGCAGTCCATACTGTTACCTTTGCCATGAAATTAAAAGTGCTACCATTTGTGTAAACCAAAATTTAAAATCAACTAATTTCACAGATATATTAAAATAACATCCCTGCATTTTAAGTTATAAACATTAATAAAGTGTATACATATTTTACTGTATTATATGTGAATGTGTGGAATACCAGGCCGCCACCGTGGTTCGGATTCCACGTTAAACTGTAGGTCTTCATTTCATCTCACAATCACCCTACCATTACACATTAGTAAGTGCGTATAACCGAACGGTAGTAAGACGCGGTGCTAATAATAATACTGTTATAACTAAACATAATATTAATTTATATAACTTAAAATGTACGACTGCTAAGTGATATTAGTACAAAGGCCTATTGGTACCTTTCGTAGTCATTTTAAGCCATAAGATTCCATGGCGTTTGTTCGCAAGCTATCTACGGTGGTTTGGCTAACTTAAGCCATAATTTAAAATACTTTTAACTATTACTTAAGGGCCATCCATAGACCATGTTACGCTGTTGAAAGGGGTAGGCCTATCTCTTATATCTGCATGGTCATACATGAGGGGAGGGTGGGTACATCACAGTGTTACATAGCACAGATCTTATGATTAAACCCTAATGTTGAAAAAATAAAAATGTTAATGTTCATGTTTTCACCGTTAGTAAACATACTATATACTTCCGATTCTTAGTAGTAATAAATATATATTATTCCTCCTTTTAGTGTCACAAAAGCTTCCCTATGAAATAATGACATTCACTCTTGAGGTGAAAAGTTAGGTAGCACAGTTTGGAGGGGAAGGAGAGATGAACTTTAATATCTATATGGTGTTATATGGGGAGAATGAGGGTCGGAAAAAAAAAGTAGGAAAAAAGCGTTACGCTATTTATGGATGACCCCTTAAATATCATGGGGCAGCTGAAAGTTTATAATGAATTTCAGTTATCTAGTAGACGGCCCCGTTATAACGCTGATTTAATGTTAGATTGAAGCTTTCTTTATAATTCTTAAAAAACTATCTATTGTTTGAAATAATTTGAGAACTTATTATTGATCTACTCATAAATGTTTGGACTATTTTCTCCCATAGAAAAATTATTGGTGCTATAGAAGGAAAAAAGTTAAGTTTAAGGAAAATATGGAGAGGTTTTTCTTTTCTTGAAAATTGTTTATATTTTACCATTCTCAAAACGGAAATGCCCTCATCCTTGGTCACATGGTCTAAGACTCTAAGGCCTTAATCATTCTTTCAATAAATTAGATTTTCGGTGACGGGGAGGTTGGGGTTCAAATTCTGTCCTTGTGTAGGCTAAAGAGGGTCACTTTACCCTAAATGGTTTACCCCCTCTCAACGCAAATCCTGCTACATTTCTTATAAATTCTACCTCCCTTATCCTTATCATATTTGTGTTGTTAAATGCGGTTAGCCCGGTTGGAAAGTATGATCCCGAACACTTTCATTGTGTACAACATCTACTAATAACGCTAGTCTAGTGGTCAGAGTTTCTGGCTACACATCCAGAGATCCCAGGTTCAATACCCGGTGCTTCCAAAATGTACATGTGAACCAGTGGGCCAAACCCAGTCTCGTGAGGACAAATGAAAAGCTACTTGAATAAGAAGTAGCAGATCCGGTTTAGAAAATTGATATTAACGGCTGGAGGGTTTGTTGTACTGACCACATGACACCCTCTATCCGCAAATGTTGACACTTTTATCGATAACGGTGGCGGCTGCTCGGTTGGCATAACTCGCTAGTGGGTTCCCACCATGGAGTAACGAACAATGCACATTTCTCACTATTCAAGCTAAACAACTAAATATACTCTTAAGTGCAAAATAACAACACAACACAAAAACACAATATTTCTCAAAGATTTTGAGAAGTGATTTTTCTGCGTTGGGGACTTTGGTTTTTTTCATCGCTTCTCACAATCTGTTCGGGCTAAATGCTCGTGGGATAGGAATGAGGAAGGTATAATTTTGAAGAGATATATCCACACTTGCATGGAAAGAGGACGGTAGGCCGCTTAGGAAAATCTACCCTCAGTACACCTGGACGAGTTTTGAACCCTGACCTCCCGTCCCCAGTAAATCCGACCAGACGAGGTTGATGACTTAACCCGCAGGTAAATGTTTCTGTTGTTTTTACACGAGGTGAGCAGCTGAGCTTGGTGAAGTACATGTACCACGCGTGATGTGTGAGCTTAGAGCAACTATCGAGTAGACTAATGCTGAACATCCAATGCAGAGCGTGTTTTTAACCTAGCTGAAGACATGATGACTGAATGAAACAATAGATCACAGTGCCACTATAAATATGATGTCGACTGGAAGAAACAATAACATCACAGTGCCACTATGAGACATGATGTCACTGAAGAAACAATAGAGTCATCACAGTGCACTATGAATAGATGTCGACCTGGATGAACATGAGACATCCTGCCTATGAAGACATGATTCGACTGGAATGAAAATAGAGTACACAGTGCATATGAACAATTGATGTCGACGCTGAATCTCCCAGTCTTTGTTAAGTGTGAAGAACGATCAGTTGGGAGAGAATTGTGTACATGGGTGAGGGGGAGAAGGGGCGAATAAAGTCAATACATTGTGTTCGGGCTAACGCGTTGCACTATATTCCAACACTCGGGGCAATAACGACTTAATCTAAGAGTTAAGGATTAGGATAGCTTTTGAAGAAATACACCCTCATCCACGTGGATAAAGGATGGTAACACTAAAGGAATAAATCGCTTCTCGAAAACCACCCCTATTAGTCAAATGTCAACGCCCACCAAGATACATTTAAGTGGGTTTTCACCGTATCCACGCTAATGTGGTTGACTTTTTCTGTATTCTACCCTCCTCATCTCTAACACTAGGCTAGTTTTTTTGTACGTGTACCACGTCTTACTAGCTTCTCGGGCTATCAGCATATTTACACTAATTGAGTAGGGTCTAAGGAGAGAGGTGCCCTCATTTACATGTGAGGAGAGCAGGAAAACCTGTCCGGTATTCGAACCCATACATCTCCGTAACAGGTAATTTAGTCTATTACCAGAGTGACTCCTGAGATCATGTGACCCACCAATGCGACAAGCTTAATTATGTATGAGAGCTTTATATAGATAACGTACCCTTCGTTTACCATGGAAGATAGCAGCTTACCTTGACAAATTACACTATGGCCCTAATAAACTGCACCATGGTGTAACCTGCCCAGGTGAGCTTGCTACCGTCCAGAATAAACAGAGTGTGCATATAGTGTATTGTAAAGAGAAAAGTTATCTCTGGAATGGAGATATTACCAGGTTCTAGTTTGACGTGTGCCCTCACTTAAATGTAAACAGGGTAATTTTTTTTTTTTAAATATCACTCTGTTGAGTCCATTTAATAGATACAGGAAAGCTACAAAACTGGAATTATAAAATTCCGTGGCTTTTCAGTTTTTCCATAAAACATTTTCCAACTTTCCCTGACCTACTATTTTTCCAGTTTTTATTGCTGAGTGACGATTTCTCCCGTTTAATACATTTATTACAAATTGTGATTTTTTTTTAAATGCTAGTATTTAATCAAAATTTTATATGCTCTCTTTCCAACTTTAAATGCCCTAGGTATTATTATTTGGGGCATTGAAAATGTGGTATAAAAATAAACATGGCACAGAAATATTTTGTAACACCGCCCTTATTCTCCTGAGAATAAAGGCGGGTACACAAGATTTTAATTTAAATATAATATACCGAAAACAGATACAATAATTGCAGAGGAGCCAATAGGACCGTAATATGACAAATAGGCCGTACTCCGGCATATAGGTCATTCTGCTTCCGTGAACCCACTCTTACAAATATTATTTAGAGGACTCAAAATTTAGCCGAAATCAGGGTAGGGACGGGACATATTTCATTTCAATTAGACTTCTATAAGAGAAGCTAAGCATTAACATAAGATTTTAAATAATTTATTTTGATAAACAGCAGGTAAATGATATTATAATCAAAAAAGGTTAATATTAAACAATAAGATAAATTTATGAACATATGTGTATGTTAGAAGAACAATACCAATTGTCTTTCTTAACAATCCCCCCAATTTGAAGGAAGAATATAAATATATATAATATAAAATATATTGGAAATATGACAACAATGGGTCTCACTAATCACCCAAAACTAACTATAAAAATATAGTAATTATCAGAAAAGTAATAATGATGGATCTGCAGAATCACCCTGATTTGAATACTAATATCAATACATATGTATAGCAGTAGAAAATCTAATAACAGGCCTCAGCGATCATCCTCAATAGTATTAAGGCTTGTTTATAATAAATACAATAATGGTCTTTTCTCGTCAACATAATTACACGTTAGCGCAATACAACATATTACAAAAAGGGGAATAGCCAAAAAATTAAAGAGTAATAACCTAATTTACAGCCAGATGGGCTTTAATTTTTCTATTTTACCTAACTTTAACATTTATAAAATCTTGACATCTTATGCCTTACTGGTTATGAAGTATAACCGATTACAAAAACATGCTAACTTTTAATCGTAGTAACATTTGCCGGACGGGCTATTATATATATATATTATATATATATATAAAGCTAATACATTCAACAAACTGAATGACGTTTCACGCTATACGGGGTATACATTATGTGCAATAATATTGCCAACATAATAAACTTGCTAACGTAATTTACCATAATTAATCCAATCTATAACAAAATCAAGGTCATATACATTATCCCCAACCATGATTATATAATTTAAATTAAATAACAATATTTATGGCCGAAAAGGAATTTTGAGAATATAAAAGAATTTTGAGAATATAAAATCCAAATTTATATCGTAATTTATACCTTATGAACATCCTTGACACCAAGATATGTCCAAGGACGGTATCCAGACAAGAGTGATTACCATACGCACAGCTCTAGCTCAGAGAGGGGATATAGAGGAATTAGCACAAACAAAGGAGAACAAGAAACAAAGAAGAGAGGGACGGGGTGGTAATACAACGGGTAGAAGCTTCTACAAGCTCGGTGAACCACCGAGAACAATACTTTAGCAATACGTCGCTTTCTAGAACTGCAACGTCACAGAGTTCCCAGCATGCCTCGGGTGAAATCAAGGTTCAGTCTGTTGCACTTTTCACACATTTAGTAAGTGCGGAACTTTCATCGTGGTAGGAGGTGCTCGTGGGGGGAGGGGGGGGTGTCGACTGGGGGAGGCACAACAAGCAAAATGGGGCCTAGGTGAGTTGACTCCATCCTATGTAGGCTTAGTTGAAGTTATATTGTCCTTTTTTTTTTTATTGTTTTTGCGTTTAAATCTTGTAGCTTTTGTACGATAAAGGCTACAAATCTCGCCCCCTTGACAGATGGGCAACAGGCTACTCAGCGACTCTTGGATATCTCGGAGTCGGTAGCTTGGTAATCTTCTCTCTCGGTGAGCCCCGAAGTGCCTTCATCCTCACGGCGAATTCTCATGCGTGGGACATCAGGCATCAGTCAGTCGCGTGGGAACTCTGATATACTGAGCTTCCTCCGAAGAACAACCACGTCAGGTAACCACAAGCTCGCCAAAGCAAAAGGATGTAAAAGGAGTGGCAGAAATCGGGAGCAGGGGTCCTCTCCGAGCTGAATATAACACACAAAAAAGAACAGTCAATATTTCACAGCCAATGCATATATTGAAAGTCATTTTCATTCAACGTTACTGCACCAAGTCTCACTTGTCCTTGCACAACTTTGTCTTTCAGTACGAAAGTTCATTATTTTTATACCCAATATTTTTCTTGAGGAAAGTTCTTTAGGTTTATGCATAGTATTATCTTGATGAAAGTTCTTTAAGCTTATACATAATATTATTTTCATGATGAAAGTTCTTTAAGCTTATACACAATATTATTTCATGATGAAAGTTCTTTAAGCTTATACAAAATTTCATTTTAGAATCTCGACATCTTACCAATGCATTTTGTTAGCATGAGAGAAAAAATCTTTTACTTTAAGGTTTTATATGAATGGTATATTTTAGTCACGTATTAAATTTCCTGATTTTTATTCATTTTTTATTAAATTCCCTGACTTTTTATACTTTCTCTGACATCAAAACATGGAGTTTTTCAGGTTATGTTTGATTTCCCTTATTGTAGCCGTTATATTATGATAACATACTTAATCTATGAAGTTAGTAACTCAAAAGTTCATTTCTGCACTTAAGTACTCCACCTATCCCTATCTTGAGCTGGCTCTATCCAGTCCACCTCACTACACCCTATCTCTTTCAAGTACATTCTAATGTTATTCTCCCAGTCTCATCTATGTCTAAGTCTTCCCAATGGTTTCTTCACACTGGGTTTGCCAGTCAGTCAATAGAGTGAACAAGGTTCTAGGATCTCCCATTCGCACTGTCTGTCCTACCCACCGTAATCTACGATACTTTATTATCTTAACAGTGTCTTATTATGAGTCTATGATATGTAACTCATCATTATGTAGGCTCCTCATATCCCCAGTAACTTCATCACTTTTTGGACCAATTATCTTCATAAGCACCTTGGTTTTTAAATACCCCAAATTTGTTTTCGTCATGTAATGTAAGAGACCGATGTTTCACAACCATATGAAACTAACGGTAAAACTTTGGTTTGGATATTCTTAGTTTTACATTCCTTAACATCAATAGCTTACTGACCGAGTAATACGTACGTGCATTGCCCGACTGTATTCTTTTCAAGGTTTCTATTATAATATCGTTATTGCTAGTTAAAATTATCTCTAAATATTTAAGCTCATTAACCCTGTCAAATGATATATTGTTTGCAATAATCTTTAAATTATCGTCCTCGATCTGTGTTCTCTGATAATTATGATAACATAGTTAGATATAATACACTTTTACAGTGCGAATTATTAGATACAACAATACGTTGTACTGTACATGGCATTGATTCAGGTTTGTAAGACTTATTTATTTCCAGGCAGAGAAAAGCACGGGTGATATTGTGTTGAGTTGTAAACTCTAAAAATATGTTTTTTCTTATCTTTTTAATATAGAACCCGTTAATATATGCGTGTTTTGATTTATATATTTTTTCCTCTAGCAACATTTAACCACTATCACGATAAGAGGTATCACTAAACGTACTGTACATTTTTTATGATAAACACTAACCACTCTAATCCGCCTCGGTGGCTTAGTTAGCTAACGTACCAGTCATGTTGAGCTCGACCACAAAGGACGTAGAGATCGAGGTTTGAATCTCAATCGAGTGAACTGAGGTTTTTATTTTCCTAAATGGTTTTCCACTCTCCCTCCACGCAAATTTGGGTTCACTTCCTCTAAATTCCTAATCCATTAGTGTAATTATTACTCAAGCGTATAACCCGAACGGGTAGTAAGACGGGTGATAAATAATAATAAAACTAGCCCCTATAAATAATCCATAATAAATTAGAACATTTTCTCGAAAATGTGTTATCACTAGGGCCAGATTTTGATGATATGTCATCCATCTCCCCTTGTTGAAAACTGTATATTTTATAAATAATTTTTAGCCATTTTGTGTCATTTTAGAATAATTTAGGGTGCTATTTTCTTGGCTTTCTTAAGTTTTTAGTCATTTTAGCCCTTTAAAGACTTTTTAGGCATTGAGTCAGTTAAAGAATGCATGTCGAATAAGAGTACTTGTAATATTATCAATATTTTTTAAATATATAAATGCTAAAATAAATCCAACCATAGTTGTAATAATAAGATAATGTAGGCAATGCACTTTTTATCCTCTTTGATTGTATGGTTGTAAAATATACATTCATGGTGAGACACTGTAACTAGTGTGGAGAGGGTTGTGTTGAGAGGGGATAGCTATTTATACTGAAGCAAATATTTGTAAATCTATATTATAATTATCAGAATGCAAGAACTTATTGTTAAAGGCTTTTCATTGCATTTTACATTTGTAAAGTTTATGTTTGATTTAGTTGTGTGGATTTATTACTAATTTGTGTTGATAATTTTAGGTCATTTTTTGAAAATTTAAGGTAATTATTTTTAGAATTTTAGGGTGATTTTATAGAATCTTTTTTTATCTTTTAAGGTCATCAAAATCTGGGCCTTGGTCATTACTTATCAATTAATAACAAATAAATCACGAAATTAATATTAATTGCCGCCAAACTGATCCAAAAATACTAAACAAAACATTTTTTTAATAGTTTTTGTTTTTCCTTTTATTTAAAGAATTTTACATTTTTAAAGATTTGACATTTTTTATAAATGTTATTTGATAAAATAAATATGAGTCTGCTTAGACGATCCATCAAAGATATTTTAAAATGATATTTTTTTTTAATATTTACATTATAAAACATACTTTAGTGTTTTTTCAAAGAAAATGGTGAAATCTGAAATACTAACCTGACCATACGAATTAGTTAAAAATGTAATTGTACGACATGAATAAAATATTGTCTTTCTAGACTCAAACTACACAATTAAGCTATATCCTGGATCTGTTTTAATTTTAGTTAATAGAGTAACGTGAGTGACCAAATATTAAAAATTTCATAGTAGATGTTCGTTTATATTTTTGACATGATTGGCATCATTTTTAAAATCCATGTATTTTTAAATTTGATGAAAATATGATGCAATGTAATAACACATATTTATATCAAAGATCAACTTTTATATATTTTATAGAAAAATATGTATTATTTCATAAAATAAATATGACAGTGTAATAATACTGCCCGCAGAGGAGTAAACGAGAACAGCCTAGAACAAATATTCTCAAAGTAGGGTCCGTGAACCCCAAGGCTCCATGAGGTTCATCCAGTGGGTCCGCGACATATATTTATTATATTTAAGAAATTATAAAATTTTATTTAAAAAATATAAATCACTGGTATATAGGCTAATAAAAATACTGGAGATGCTTTCCCATTTAACAGACCGGGCAGAAAGTAAAACCAAAAAGTTAGGGAGTTTGCCACGCCCTTTGCTATTTCATCTTTGAGAGGAGCATTTGGACATTTACTTTAATGTGTTTCCCCTTCAGTCAACGCAAAGAACTTTCATAAAATTCATTGAAAGATTTTATAACTTTTCCAACCACTTAAACCCTATGTGTACGAGCAATCTTTTTATACTCTTAATGTTGAATCTGACTTCAATCTCATTCCTCACATAAACTATCAGTGATTATAAATTTACAAATATAATACATATTTTATTTTTATTTTTATTGTAATTATTTTAACATTTCTTTCAAAAAACAATCATGATTAAAAATTAAACCTACAAATATAATACCTTAATTTATTTTAATTTAATTTATATTTAAACTATATTTACATTAAAGAAATTAACATAGCAATAAAATAATTTATGACTAACTTATCCCTATAATATGTTAAAATATTATGAATTTTTTTTCATCATTTATCCTGCAGCAAGGGGTCTGTGAAACAGTGGTTCGGTGGTTAGAGGGTCCACTTAGCTAGGTGGTTTGAGAACCACTGGCCTAGAACATTCTTCTTCTCGAGCCTTATTTGACCTCGGACTACGCCACTTTGACATCCAAACGCTCCCACGTGTCCAAACCACCCTGGTTAACAGAGTATTTAATCTTCATTAGGATGTTTAGACTACACTGATAGTAATATAGGACGTTTTTCTATCCTTTTGGCACATAATGATATTTAAACGTAAAGGTATATGCGACGCCCCGGTGACAGCTTGGTCTTCCTGAGGCCGATATTTTGGTGGAGACAGACCACGTGTGGAAAGGGGCTACGTACTGAAAGCGCACAGGGCGAATTTGCGCATCTGCTTTTGAGTATATCAATAGCGCATTCAGGTAAGTGCATCAAAACACGCCATTGTTTGTAGTCTCTGAACACCATATGACAGTACCGTTTGTTGACATCGGAATAACCTAGCCTAACACAACATAATGAACAGATTTTACCATTTCCTGATTATATTTTGGAGAATTACATTTAACGTGAAGGGTCATTCCCACCATCACTATGGGCTTAAGAACTCACTATTAATCCAATTAATTATTTTAAACCCGCTTTGGTGGCTGCATGGTCTAAGGTACTACCGTGGTGTTAAAAAAATAAGAATGTATTATAAGGAATAAAGGGGTTGTTTACAATACATGTTTACCATGTTGCCACTTAATGCAGTTTTTTTCCCTTGTGCACTTTTGATCCATGCCTTCGTGCGCCTTTGACATTATGTTTCTCCCTCTTTTACGCTTTTGATGTTCTCCGGTCGAAGGGGTGCGAGTGCCTGGTGACGGTTATGGTATTTACCGAGTTTATACTAACTAATATGTCAACTAACATTTAGAGTATGAAGACTAGCTTCGGTGGCCACATGGTCTAACGCGCTACTCTTGCAGTAGACTAGACTAACGATGACAGGGAGATCAAGGTTCCAATCTCGGTCGGGTGTACTAGGGGTGATTTTTCCTAAATTGTTTTCAACTTTTACTCTACGCGAATGCGGGTACACTTTCTATAGATATAACCTTTCTAATCTCTAAAAACCATTAGCGTAATTAAAACATCATATGCGTATAACTAGAACGGGTAGTAGGACGCGGTGCAAAAAAATTAGAGTTTGAAGTATGAACATACAATAAATACACCTAAACAACCCTTGTAAACATAAAGAACTAGCAATTATTATACTATAACAAACAGATAAATATTCTAATAAAGTGTTTATTTAAAATGAATCCTGTAAAGTAATCTTCCAGGCGCTAACGAAATCACACGTGTCAAATACCGATAGAAACTAAATCTAACTAATCTAATTTGGGAATACATCCCGGCTGGCAATTGTAATATGTCCTTCACTATGCCGCAAGCAAACATCACCACTTGAAAACAGTTGAGCCAGTGTAGACACCCTCTTGCTAAACACAGTCACCATGGTAACACAATGTTGACGTCAGTGAGCACTTCATTCATTAGAGGTGAGGGAGAGGTAGAAATGACTACCATTCTCAAACGGTGATGTTAAGGAAAGTTAAACAGTCGCTAAAAAAGGGGGATAAGAAGGATGTAACTATTCACATTCCTGATATAATGATGTTCACAAATTGTAGTCAATTATGAGAAACTTGTAAAATAGTTTAGAATCCAAATAATAATTCTCTATACTTCGTACAAACCTAGGACAAATATTCCAATAATTCGCCTCAGAAAATCTAGGATTTAGTTTTTTTCCCCCAATAAATTTTAGGACAGTTTGTATTCCTAGAAATTACATTATAGATAGTCCTTACTGCCAGAAAATATGGATATTACGTATACCTAGCAATTATTGGACATGTTTATAACTAACTATTCATCCCTCCTGAAATTTCAGTACCTATAGTCGTATCAAGGCACAGCTGGTACTTATTTAATTTCTGATTTGTGATATCAAATAAAATTGTTTTAAATCGATAACTTATTTTATTTTTACCACTCACTAAAATGGAGTCCATGTGTTGACAGGGCCTTCGTTTGATGCAGCTATGGGGAAATACTAATTCAGCCCTACCAATTCTTTAGCTAATTTGGTCTCAGCTTTAATACTAATTGGGCCCATAGACCATATGAGTTTGGTCCCATAAACCAACTAAAAATATTTCCATCTCGTTTTGCGGACTTAGGCTCGTGTTGTGCCTTATATTAGGTTCAGCTTGTTTAGGTTATAGTCGTGTTGTGCTAGAGGTTATGTTAGTTAAGGTTGGGTTGTGCTAGTTTAGAATAGGTTAGGATTGTGTTGTCATACTATTCATCACTTGCTGTACTGTATTTTGTTCACCTTGAGAAAACATTTACATCCATCCTTGGTGTAAGAGCCACGACAACCGGGGCCAAGTTAGTATACCAACATGGGACCAAACTCCAACAACTTGCTTTCACAACCACTCTTAATGAACGGGTCAGAATACGTATGCAGCCAAAACTATGTTTAGAAATTGGTCGTTAATATCCTCTCACCTGTAAACACAGTACCACACAGTTAACCATTCTAATTGTTCATTTTACCAGATCATATTTTACTGTACATATCAGAAACAAATAAATTAACCTTCTGTGAAACCCGTGTCTATAGTCAGTACTGAGGGTTTTTAAAACTCTAAATGGTTTAACAATCTTTCTCCTCGCAAATTAGGATACCCTTTCTCTATATTCCACATTAGTCATCTCTAGATTATTTATTTAAAAATGCGAAAAATCCAGATGACCTAAACTGTGGTGCACAAAAATAAAATGTTTGCTATTGAATTTATTTTTTCAAGGTCAAAATGTTGACACCAGCCATCAAAGAAGAAGGATTTGTGCTTCATTGATCTGCCTCTGGCTTGTATCGAATTTGTTCAGTCGATGGTTTGATTCTTTGGTAGTAAATTCACATGGCAGTTTCTTTCTCTACCCTCCTTCCTTTATTGACTTACCTTACTCTATATTTAGACAGTATCTGCAAATATTTCGAGTGGAGTGGAACGCAATATATATGCTGGGCTTGGCCAAGTTGCGTCCCGAAGAGGAGACAGATACAATTTTTACTACCACCTGAGTTAACCGAAGGATTTAACAAATACATTTTACTCTCAGCTGATTTGAGTCCGAAAGAATGAAGTATGTACCCTTTTGTTATCACTAGGTACATTTACCCGACGCAATACGTCACTACACGGTCACATCACCTCGCTGAATGAGAAAATTTCACTAATTGAGCTTTGTTACTCGGTTACTAACCCCCATTATTTTTTGTATATAAAATAAGACTAATCTACTTGTAAAGAAAACACAGTGGGGTTAAGTTCAACATAATTATATCAATGGGTATATTGATTAACATTGATGGCCCACAATATTGTAGGGTGAATGAAACAGAACATACTTAAATACTCTAATACACTGGCCCACTGGGCACTCAAGAAACGTTTGTCGTCTCCCACTGCTCTACCTCGTGCGGCGTACGGGCCAGCCTTATCCTGTTCAACAATACATACATCACTCACCTATTTTTCTCTACTCCACTACTGACCTCAATGGGAACGAAGTGCCATCTATCGGCACACATTTCAAATAGTACACAAGGTGTGACGTAGATGGTACAAGTCTAAGAAATAAAATAATATTGGAAGTATGAACAAGAGTATGTTCATAATTATACAATAAAGTAAAGTTCAGCCAATTTTACAGTCAAATGTTACCTAAATTAACCTAACCTAACTTAACATAGCGTGCAAAGAGCAGACAGATTTCAAATTGATATATAATACTATTTTGTCATATTATTATTGTAAGCTACTGACTTCGTGGATCTAGTATTAGAGTTAAATTGGAGAGACACGGATTGACGTAAGAAGGTGTCCGATGTTTGCATCATTGATATATTTTGTTGGTTGATGATTTTCAACCATTGGTGCCTCGAAAGTTGATATATTAATTATGTTTGTGTTGTGGTTGTGGTTGTGTTGTGTGTGTGTGTGTGTGTGTGTGTGGAGAGAGAGAGAGAGAGAGAGAGAGAGAGAGAGCTCTTCCTCTCTCGCCCCTTACAAATGTACATTACTTTATTTCCCTCTATTTAGTTGATTTGGAAAAACCATTGTGTTTATACTTTGAAATATAGATTTCTCAGTATTAATGTTGACCATAGATGTTTTTCATTCTAGGTCCATCCCTAGTTCGTGGTTGAATGTAGGCACTTAGGCCCCACGCGCACATGCAATTTTTAGTCGGCCAACTGTTTGTTTGCATTATTGAGAACGCGTGCACATGCAACTATCCAGTTGACCAATTAAATGGTTTGTTTTATGCTACAAACTCTCTAAAGTTGGCCAACTTGATAGTAGCCTACAGGTTTTAACGCGTCTGCGCACACTTGCAACGAAGAGTCGGCTGACTTCACTCTTCTCTCTCATCTCACTAATACTGTACATTGAAGATAATTTGTATTTCAGTGAATAGTTTGATTTCATTTGAATCAATGGAAAATGACGCCGAATGCTTCCAGCTATGAATCAGAAAACAGTTATTTTAACAATTCAAATAACTATATAACAAATAACTAAATAAATTACATTATATCAAATGTGGGCAAATGTTTTCTTGTCTCAAAGTAATTGATAGTCTCTCTTCTGGGGGATACAATCTCTCCATTTGGTATTCTGATGGTTTATTGAATGTCCTAAGCGTAACAAATTTCATCAAAACTGCTTAGATTATTTCTATAGTAGTTGAAAAATGTATTGGGATAAGTCCGTAAATCTGTATACAACTTGTAGAATTGACCTTTAAGTAATCATTGACTTGATAATGGATGTATCCAATATTGTTTCTTCCGTTTCAATTTTCTTTGGTAGATTACCAGACAAAATCCATGTCAGGATTGATGGAAAAAGGTTAATTGCATGTGCGCGGGCATCTCAATCGAACAACTATTCATTCAGCTGGTGCACGTGGAGCCGTTGAATGTATATCCTAGTATATATACATTCAACGGTGGAGCTATCAGTTTGCCGACTCAAAATTGCATGTGCACGCTGGGCCTTAACCGATAGGTAAAGGGGTTATTCCCTCCACTCCCAAACATTGAACTCCTCCCCCACACATGCATCCTTCCCTCCCCCCGCCTTCTCCTCGCTTTCATTCCTCGAAATGTCAACTAATAATACACTTAATTATAATTAAAATGCAACTTTTCACATATTAAATGAAAAATAAATGCGAGCTAAGTCCTAAGCTATGTACTTTACCGATCGTAGTAAGGTTCAGTTTCAGCATTTCCTCTATCTGTCTGGATTTTGTTCCAGGATAACTGTCGAATTCGTGGACGTATTTTAACGAAATTCGTCAGGAATACTATTTGAACCTAGCCCCGACGTCTTACTTAAATAGTTTTTAAATCTGGTTATTCGTTTTAAAATGGTGACTGCTCAAAAGGTTTATCGTTTAAAAATCGTTTCACGTGATATAATGTATATTTAAGCAATCGATAGAGTGCCTAGAACTTTTTTTTATATTGACATATATTATGAGAACGACGTCCTAAGCCGCATGAAAAACAGTTATTCTCCATGAATTTATGTATTGTTTGTTTTTCTTTGCAGCACCTGTTAATTCTATACACATATGTACTAATTACGCTAATAGTTAGGGATGAGGAAGGTTGAATTTAGAGAAAGTGTATCCATATTTGCGTGGAGGGAGCGTGTAATGCCATTTTGGAAAACCCCTCTCAGTTCACTTGACCGGAATTCGAACCCCGATCTTCCTGTCATTTGCAGACAAGTCTAACACGAAAGTGACACCTTAGACCATGCGGCTACGGAATCAGGTATAATGTATTATTGAATAAAGTATTAATAACATGTTTTCTATCTAAATTGACAACCAAGGAAAAATATCAACTCCAAATCCAAGGCGAAATATCAGGAGATATTTCAACTGTCTACTGTTCATAGAACTTCTTACATAAAATTTGATAAGCCCACGTTCTATTTAGAATATACGAGGAAATAGCCGAACGAATGTTGACAAAAGACCTCTCACTTTAAAGGTTAGTGGTCCAAAATGTCGGGAAAAATAATAGTTTCCAACCAAAATTTGATTTTCCCAGAGAAATTTCAGCTTTTCATTCTTTGTTTACATAATAAGAAATCCCTGATTTGTGCATTAGTAAGTTAGGTGTAAATAAAATCTTTCTTCTTGGTTAAGATTAATAACTCATTCTCTAAATAAAGTATTTTTATCTTTGGTTAAAAATGATAACTAAGCTATTACTACTTAAGTTGTACGGTTCAATAAATATAAATATTCAAGCAAAAATATATATACGAGTATAAAAATCAATGATAGTAAGCTAGAAATATATAATTTTGTTTGCATTGATGCGTTTCCTTCTTCTTTATGTTTGAATATTTACTTCTGATCACAAAATGGCTGTTAAAATAGCGGGTCCTATCACCTCTCTTACCTACATTCTTTGATTGAAGGATTAATTTCCTAGACTGGGAAAATATGTATTGTTATTGTAATGTTGTAGGTAGTCGATTTCGTGAAAATATTCTCTTAAATTTCATTTTGCGCATGAATTACTAACTAAAAACGATACAATTATGTTTAAATATGTTTTGTATTAATTATAATTTCAAAGATCGATAAAACGATCTTGGAATATTTTTAGATAACTATTTTAATTGTTTAAGTATAGGTTTTGGTGTTAATTTTTTCGAATGATTTTTCAATACAAACAGGTTATATCATGTTTCAATGTTACCACTTGATTTTGAGTGGATAATATGATTATAACAAAGTAATATTTTGTTAGAATATTAATATAACAAAATAATATTTTGTGCATCACAAATCTAATCTTATACACACACACTTCTCACTCACACTTTCTTTCTCACATACACACTCTATCACACACACTTTCTTTCACTCACACTCTCTTTAGCACACACTCTCTTACACTCACATTCATTTTCACCCACACGCTCTTTCATATAAACTCTCTTTTACATACACTCTTTCTCTTACACACTCTTTTTGTCACACACACTTTCTCTCTCACGCACACACACTCCCTTACTATTACTAGCAATCTCGATCACACATTCATTCACACACTTATGCATTCACACACACATACACTCACACACTTAGTCTCACATGTTCTCAATCTCTCACTTTCTTTATCTTTATATATATATTAGGGTGTCCCAAAAAAATGAAATTAATTATTTTTTTTCGCATACCCTCTTATTTTTTTCCTTTTATGTCAAAACAATTGTAAATAATGTTTCATGTAATTTGGACCACGGCAACCCGTGCCGACTTGCATCTAAACATGTCAGTCAGTACATGTGTACTTGAGCGAGCGAACGCTGACGACACGTGTCTGTAGCGGAGCACCCAACAGCTGCAAATGGTAAAGATATAAAAAAAAAAGATAAAGGAAGGTTTTGGAATGCTTCGACAGTGAGATTGCACAACCCGTGAAACATGTCAGTAGCAGTTTACTCAGGACAGCGCACGTCTACGTGTCAATGTGCTTATAATTCCAAGTTGTTTAATTAGTAAATGTTTGTATGGTTTTTAATCTGTGAACAGAACATGGCAGTGGAATTGCGTAGTTCTAAAAAAGTGATATTTTTAATAGGTAATATAAGACATCAAATAACGGGTTCAAAACTTCCGTCTAATGGACAAGTTCTCGCAGTTTTGTTTTACAATATTCGAGAAGTGAATTTAAGTGTTAATGAAAGTGCAAATCTCGCTATTCGCGAATGTATTATATTTTGGGAAAAGGCACGCATACCTACCAAATTGTTGCCAAATTGTGCGAGCAAGCTTGTTAATGTGTATCAAGTTTGGAGAGACTTACAAAAAAAAATGCAAAGAAATTACAAGACGTATTCAAGCGGCGACAACAATAATTTGTAATTAATTTAGACAATTTGTTCAACATTGCACATGTTGATGCACTTCAATTAATGAAAATAGAGGAAGATAGGATGTTCTTGCAGCGCCAAAGAGAGCCGGGCCGACCCGGTCACTTAGGTGGAGTGGATAAAAAATCTGGCCAAAAAAGAGGAAAGGGCGCGACTTCGAGCTGTCAAAGAAGACAATCGGCGAATAAAATATGTTTCCGATTCAACATCCTCGGCATCAAACGAACCATTGCAAGAATATTCCTCTTCGAATTCTAATGAAAATATAGATTCAGAAGATTTCCCAACACTGATCGAAAGCTCAAAACCTGGGACAAGTAAATCAGTATTGAGGAAAGACTTTATTACTCCAAAGTTAGTTGCTGCTTTAGATAGGTGTCAGTTAAGTATGCAAGATTCTGTGTTTATTCTTGAAGCTACTATTGATGCACTTGGATTTAACATTGACGAATTTCCGATAAGTAAGTCTTCAATTCAAAGAATCCTAACAGAAAAACGGAAGGAACGTGCGGAAAACATAAAAATTTATTTTCAAAACTATGTACCGGATGTAGTGACCTTACATTGGGATGGAAAACTGTTGCCTGCTTTGAGTGCTCGAAAATTGAAAGAAGAACGCTTGCCTATTGTTATTTCATTTGGACTAAAATAACAACTCATTGCTGCGCTGAGACTGGATAATTCCTCAGGCAAAGAACAGGCGCAGGCTATTTGGAAGGCGATCTTAGATTGTAATCTCGAAAACAAGGTCCAAATTCTCTGTTGTGATATTACGGCTTCGAATACAGGTCGTTTTAATGGTGCTTGTACGCTCCTCAAGCAAAAATTTGATAAGGAAATGCTTTTTTTCGCTTGCCGCCATCATGTATACGAACTGGTGTTAAAGGCCATGTTCGATCTGAAAATTAAACAAGTGACAACAAGCCCCGATATTCCACTCTTTAAAAAGCTCAAAGAGAATTGGAAAAATATCGATTCCACTAAAATACAGTGCTATAGAGAAACAGTGGAACTGTTCAGAACCGTACTCGAAATTGAAAATTTGCTGGACTTTTACCGAGATGAACTTAAAAATGTTATGGTCAGAGAGGACTATCGAGAGTTGATCGAAATTTCTATGGTGTTTTTAGGTGGAGATGCAGAAAAAAAAATTAAAATCAGACCTCCGGTGCCATGCACCAAGCTAGATGGATGGCCCGAGCGATTTACTCCCTAAAACTATCGTTATTTAGTTCTCAGCTGAAATTAAACACCAAGGATACGAAAGAACTGTTAGATGTCTGCTTGTTTATCGTAACAATCTATGTTAAACCATGGCTTCAATGCATTTTGGCAGTTTAAAGCACCCTACAAAGATTTGTGCTTTTTGAAATCTTTGAAAGCTTACGAAAATGTTAATGAAAATATCTCGAAAGCTGCTTTACAGAAATTTCTCCAGCATTTATGGTATTTGACTGATGAAATAGCAGTATTAGCACTTTTTGATGATGATGTGGACGAAGAAACAAAATTAAAAATGGTGGCAAATTTACATAGAGAAAATTTCTCGACCCATGAGAAAAGATACATTCCATCGAAGGAAGAACTTTGTGGTTCATTGTATGGTGAGTTTGATACATTGATTTTGTAATTGTTTATTTAGTTATTTATTTATATCACGCAATTGTTACATTTTTTTTTACAGAAAAAAGCATCGATGATTTCATATCAGTCAAAAGCCATTCATTGTTTTCTAGACTCAAAATTGATGATAGTTTTCACAACGAGAGTCCCTCTTCATGGGAGAATAACGCTTCTTTTCTAGACGCAAAAAAGACAATATCAATACTTAGAGCAGTGAACGATACAGCTGAAAGAGCAGTAAAACTAATGCAGGACTTTCATGGATTAATAACGGTTGAGGAGGAACAAAAACAATTTTTGTTTCGTTGCGTACAAGAACACACGAAGATCTATCATGACTGTAAAAAGCAAACATTGAAACGAAAATATGTTCAGTAATGTTTCTTTTACTGTAATATGTTAATAAATATCAGCTTTGATTAAAATGGTGTCTTATGTACCAAAGAAACATACATTTTACAATCTTTCCATGGTATTCCCCGTACAAGATCTCACGTTCAAGTTTGAAGTAAAGTCGGCACGGGTTATCGTTATCTTATTGCAATAATACTTTTTATTTAAGTTACTGAGGTGAAATAAAAAAAAAATAGAGGGTATGCGTATTCAACTTTGCAAAAAAAAATTTTTACCTTGTATCTTGGGACACCCTAATATATATATATATCTTTATCTTTTTATATATATATATCTTTATCTTTATATATATATATATATCTTATGTACAATTTGATAAGCCGGTAGTTAAAATTATGAGAAAATGGCTTAACCGATTTTGACAAATGAACAAACATTTTAAAGGTTAGGGGCATAGAATTCCGGAAAAATAGTAGTCAAAACTAAAACCTAGTTTTCCAAGCGAATTTTATATAGTCTGTTTTTCCTCAGTGTGGGCAGTGGCTCATCTGTAGAATCATTCTTTGTCTACTTCACCATGGAAACCATGATTTGTGTATAATTGTATATAAGTAAATAAATAGTTATCTTTGGTTAAAAATAATAACAGCTCAACTCTAACTTGGGTAGTTTGGTGCAACAAATAGATACCGTGGCGTGAAGGGGGTAAATATAAGTTTTGATTTGAATTAAACACGGAAACCTAAATATATTTGTGAAGTTGTTAGCGTTTGACGAATAAACTTTTAACTAGAAAGTCGATTGAGGGCTTACATTATAGATCTTTCCCTATAAAAAGTTTAGAATATATTTTAGTGCAATAATCTGCAGCCGTAGTTGCACATATTCACTAGTGTATTATATTTGTGGTCGTTTGTGGTTATGCTGCCTCGGATGAAGCCGACTATCGTCCTTTTTTTTTTTAACACCACGTCCTACTACCCGTTTGAGTTATACGAGTATGTAATAATTGCACTCGCGTGTTGGGGATTAGGAAGATTTAGTAAAAAACCATTTAGGGAAAACCACCCTCAATTCACTCGACCGCGATCGAACTCCGATCTCCTTATCTTCGGCAGTCTCGTCTATTGCGAAAGTGATGCCTTAGACCATGCGGACACCGAAGTAGGTGATTATCTCCTTAACCCTCGAAACTGTATGGACTTGTTTAACAATAACTGGAAGCCAACGATTTTATACAACATTGATAAAGTTATTAACGAGTGATCTGGTCTGTCCCCCCCTCCCCCCCCCCCCGGACCCATTACTCCTCATAATTGAATTTTTGATACGTACGTTTAAGGATCCCGGACTCGATTTCTGGCATGGATGAAAAATGTATAATTTTCTAAATTGGGTCTTCCCCTGTTACAAATAATGAATGAATTAACGACCGGAGAGACTGAGTGTTGTGTCCTATAGTTAAATAAGTTTGTTGGTCGTGTGCTGATATAATCAGCTGGCTCAGAACGTGTATGCTAAATACCCCAAATGATAATAATATATTTTCCTACATTAATAATTGTATGGTTTAGTGCTTTACCCCTTCCTCCACCTTCAGAAATTGAACCCTATTTTCGAGGTTTAAAATTAAAAAAGGAACAAACTTACATTTTAAAGGTGTTATATTTTATTCCCTAATTGCTGTAATCATTATGTTGTTGTTTCAGACACACGGGGATGAAATAGTTGAGAAGTCATCATGACCATTGAACTCCAGTGACACCAAGCTCACGAAAAAACAACCATTCATATCGGAAACTTTTCCGGTCAAACTATGAAGGGAAGTGACAGAAGAAAAAGTGAACATCATCTTGGAATAAGAGCGACCCAAGCGACCTCATAACGATGTCTGGAACAAAGCCTCCATTTTGCCTTGTATTTTTTGCCACGGGAATTGGCTAGGTGTGTCCCGCTGTCCGGTGTCGTCGATACGATAGGACCACCAACATTTCAAAAATAAAATATATCACCATCCATTTACCGCTATTTTTAAAGTTAAGTCATATCTGTCAATATTATAGTGTAGGTATGGTAGCATTTCCTCATTAATTAAAACTACATTTTTATGTTCGCCTTCAAAACTTTTTTTAATTTAAAATCATAATATTTAAAAAAAACTTTAATTTATTCAAGGAGGATGTCTTGAAGTCAATTTAAATCTGTGATTCGGTACTTTGAAGGGTAATTAGACTACATGGTATAAATTAGTGGGACAGTATTAATACTGATTAAAGTGAGTTTATGTACAGATAGAGAAAAGAGAGTATTTATATTTGAAATATAGAATTTTAAGATTAATTTTAAAAGTTATTGCTACGTTAAGAAGTCAACTTAAACATTTCTGAACCTTTCTATCGAAGTCCACGTGTGAGAGCACCAGAATGGCCTCCACCACGTGTGTCCGCAAGTCCTTAGTCTCGCTGAACAGTTGGGGAATCCCCAACAATGGTGGCGCTAAGGAACGAAGCAACAGCAACGCCAGCTGCAAGACGGCGTCGGCGATTTACGTCGCCACCTCCGGCATGGTAGACTTCTGGAACCGGGTGTCGCAGCAAATGTCGTACATCGACAGTGGCAGCACCAGGAGTTCCTCCCTCATGGACGCCGCTAGCAACCGGGGGTCCCTTGTTGTCCCAGCCACTGACGGCACCAACGCCCATGACTCTCTCCACGTCGGCCAGGACCTGTCCACGACGGACCTTAGTTCCAGGAGCTCACCCATGCACCCCGCCATCCAGTACCACCCCCTTGGTGGTGCCAAGCCGAAGAAGAATGACGCCAAGTCCCTGGACTCTTGTGCCTCGGGCGAGAGCTCGTGTAACATCACGGGTCACGCGTTCCTGGAAGAGGAGTCGCCACCGGTCTCGCCGAAGCAAGATCGTGCCAAGAGCGCCCCGTGTGGCCAGCCGAGACGCCAGGACGCTGTCAGTGACGGTGGGCAGGACCCTTCCAGCTTACCTTGGTACAGGCTAGGGTTCGCGGCCAGAAAGCCCGACCACCGGAAGACCAGTTACACCAGACAGACCGACAAGAACCAAAGGGAGACATGGCACCACGTTTTTGCTGATGGTGACTTGAAGACGGTCAACCTTTACATCAACCCTCAGTACGAGGAGTTGGAGCTCCTCCAACCGACCGACAGCAGCGTCTGTTCCGAGGGCAAAAAGCGCTGCGCTGTCATCCCCAACTCTGCCACGGCCACGTCAGCACTCATGGAGACGGCATCCATCGGAGGTGGACACGCTGCCAGGACGAGACTGAGCCGGTTCCAGCATCAGTTCAATTACGGCGCGGGGGAGCGCCGACTGTCGGTGAGTCACAGCGATGTAAAGTGTGAACTGTGTTCTTCTTTTCACTGTAAAAGCCATACTGATTTCATCCCTTTTATATGTTTATATCCAACTTTCCTATACCTTCTTCCAAATATAATACAATTACCTCATAAAGCGAAAATAGGTTTTATTTATAGAGATATAATATTATCTAATGAAATTTTACTAAATGTATTTGTTTTAAACTTGAATAGATGTCAAAAATATTCATATAATGTTTTTAGGTAGTCTCAAACAATAGTTATTTTAGAATTTTTAATTCTGGTCCAAAGAGGCAAAATAGTTATACAGATGTTTTTTATCGGTGATATTTTACCTTATAAAATGGTGATTTATTTATCATATATCACGCTTCTATATTAATAAAATGAAGAGTTTTTTTTTGTCTGTTATGAGCGTTGCGTGATATCTACCGTATGCGAGGGCTGAAATTTAAAAGATAAGTAGGATATGTGCCCAAACATGTGCACCTAGAAGATGTAATTTGAAATATTCTATTAGACTTTTTAAATTTATTAAAAACTGGGTAGGAAGATATAAAATGAATGCAATTCATTGCGTGGTCTTCTTGGGCAACGCTGTGTACTTCTGCTAGTTAATATAAACCCAACTAGATAAACATAAAATACTGTAACTCGCAAAAACTTTGCGTTTCGTAACGTCACGGCTCTAGGGCTTTGGCTATAGCGTTCAGCTCAGCGGAAAGGAGGTTTTGGAGGAGCTTAAAGAGAAGAGATCATATGATAGGACACATCACATCCTAAAGCATGACAGTACACTGAAGAGAGACATATAGGATAATGCAGAAGGGGAAAATTCCAGTAGGAGACCTAGAATGGAATTTCAAAGTAATTGCTTGCGATGGACTGAAATGGAGCGGTGCAGCCAACCAATCATAAGATTGATAACTGAAAGAAGCTCAGCCGGAGTGGCTATGTATGCAGTCTTGTAGTACAAAAATGCTTGATTGACTTTGAACCTCACACGCTCACAGAAATGTTATGCAACTCCAACTAGAAACTCCAGGTTTCCAAAAAGTTACGTTTATGAGTGTTTTTTTCATGTTACTATCATTAGGTATATCGATTGTTGTGTTCAATGAGGACGCAAAGGATCATGGGAACAAGTAGAAATTATAAAGATGATTAGATTATTTTAACTTAAGCTGAGCGTATCAAGCGGATTGTGTATAAATCTTGTGATTGGCTTAGAGCTCGTCCCTCGACCACTTTTCTTATTTTATTTTGTTTTTCGATTATACGTGTGAATAAGTAATATAGTAGTATTTTCTTAAACAACTAGTTGTATCAGCACACGACTTGTAAGCGGACTTAATTCTATAAAAGACGCAACACCCAGCATCCTGACCGTCAAACTCCCAGTCCCCTGACCGTCAGTTCATCGTTATACTTTGTTGCTGAGTTGAAGTACTTGTCGATGATGGTCTTCCATCCGCCTTGATGAATTTTTCCGACCATGCTGGGTATTAACCCAAGACCCTTAACTCAAAAAAGGTTATATGGAACAAAAATATCTAAATAGTTTCAAGTTGGTAGATGTAGTACTTTGTTTATAAGTCGGACGCTTTAACTCGGTTGATAATACTTCTGACTATTTAGTTAAGGGTCTCGGGTTTGATTTTCGGGTTGATGAAATTGTTGATTTCCCTTTCACAGTGATGAGTTAATGACCCGCCACTTGTATCAATTTTAAAACTACCCGCATCGGTGGTCGCATGATTTAACGCGTCAGTCTCCTCCTGAACTGGATTGCTGATGCAGTTGCATTTCCTCTCAAACTAAGCCTTCCTTACCCTTACTACGTTAGCCTAATTAATGTATGTGTTTAAGCCAAACGGGAAATAAGATGCGATGAAAATATAAAATGTTCTCAAATTACGTTAACTTATAAGTCTTGTGCTGATTGAATCAGTCACCTAATAAAGTTATCTTTAAATACCCCCAAATTAAATCAAGTTTGATAAATTAATTTTTAATTAAAACAGTTTAGTATAAACATATGCGTTTTTGTTTATGGTGCATGCATTCACCTCTCTCTACCATTGAGGTGATCTAGATTGTATAGAAACAAGTTTACGTTTTTCTGAGTCCGCGGTAAGCTCAGTTTAACCCGAGTAAGCTTTAAGATGTCCGCCCGCCATGGCCATTAACGGCAGGCTTCGGCGACACGTCGTGTGTGTGTGTGTGTGTGTGCCCGAGACAGGGAGGTTGGCTTGCAGGCAGGAAAACATCCTGCGCCATTCCTCCCCCTCTTCATCCTTATTCTTGGCACTGATTTGCCAAGCAGTCTATACCCTCCTAGAGGCGGTGCAAGATGGCATGACATTTTTTTACTCAATAGTTGGTAGAGGATCCTAAGATATCATGACTCTGTTAATGCAATGTTAGTATCGCCATATGGGTTTCCCCTGTTGCCATTTCCTCCCACTTGCCAACAGTTACATTGACAAGATGGAGAAGCTTTGGCTGATTTGATATGTGAGTTACAGGTTGTTTTCACAGACCCTTATCCTCGTTGCATGGACTTAATTAATACATGAATTGGTACCTTTGAATTGTTTGTACAAAAATACACGGTTTGAGTTGTCTGTAGCCCGACACAAGATATCCACCTTGACAGAAGCGCCAAGCTAGGTCACCTGTGAAATGGCTGTATTACTTTGTGAGTTACAGGCAGCATTCGCTAGCCCTTATCCTCATGGAATGAGGGTGAAAACAGTGAATTGATGAAATTTATATATCTAATGAATGATGGGTGTGATTGAATTATGAAATTGTGAATGATCCCTGAAAAGGAATACATGTTTGGTTATTAGTTATACACTTTATGAGGTATGAAATGTGAAGGTGAAGTTGTGAGTGAACTGTTGCTACTCCAATCTCGGACGTTTGTAGGACCCTCCTTCATATGGATCGTAGTTTCCCAGGGATCTGATTATGGGATTCACATGTGCTGCACTTTGAATGTAGAATTTGACTCTTCTCTCCTTGAAAATTTCTGTCAGTGTCTTGCTGTTAGTCATGTTGTGAAGGTTATCCGTCCTTGTTCTTCTATCTACCCCGCTTATCACCCTTAGGATCATATTCTGTGTTGTCTGTAGTTTTGCAATGTGCGTCTTCGCTGCGTATCCCCACCCTACGCAGCCGTAGAGCATGATTGGCTGTATCACAGTCCTGTAAATTATGAGTTTGGTTTGCTGGCTTATTTGTTGTCCTTTTAGTATGGGGTATAGTTGTATGAATACTGCCTTCGCTTTTTTGTTGGTTAGTTCTATGTGGTTTGCCCAAGTAAGTCTTCTGTCGATGTTGATCCCGAGGTATTTAGTTTGGTTTTTAAACGGTATTTCTTCCTGATAGAGAGTGAAGTTTTCCGGCGGTAGCAGTCTTTTTTTCGTCACAACCATTGCAGTAGATTTCTCAGTATTCACTTTGACTCTCCATTTGGAAAGCCATGTTTCTTACGTCTTCAAGTATCGTTGTGTCGCTAGTGATGCATAGTAGATATTTTTGTCTTTTGTGTATATTAACGTGTCGTCTGCAAATAGTCTTATGGTCATTTTTGGACTGGTTGGTACGTCCGCAACGTATACGTTGTACAAGAAGGGAGCCAGAACTGACCCTTGTGGTACCCCCGCCTTTATATTCCTTCTCTCTGACAGTGTGCCCTCTATGGAGACTTGAAATTTCTTATCTTTCAGGTAGTTGTTGGTTAGTTGTATGAGTCCTTGTGGGAAGTTGTATCTAATCATCTTGTGAATGAGTCCATAATGCCACACTCGATCAAACGCTTTTTCCACATCTAAAAATATGGCTATCATGTACTCTCGTCGGTTGAATACTTCCGTCGCGTCTTCAATGAAGTTGAGTAGGGGGTGAGTCGTTGAATGTTGTGCCTTGAAACCAAATTGTTCGTCGGGGATTATGTTGTTGTCATCTGTATGTTGTCTTAGTCTTTTTTGTATGAGTGATTCAAAAAGTTTTCCAATCGTACTGAGTAGACTTATTGGTCTTCTGTTTTGAGGGAAGATTCCATTTTTACCTGGTTTAGTTATTGTGATAATTTTGGCGTTTTTCCAAGTATTTGGGAAGTATGCAAGTTTGAGGGCTGTATTCAGTATTTGGGTCAGATGAGCTATTGCAATTTGAGGTAGGTTTATTAACATTTCGTTCCTTATGCAGTCAAGTCCCAGTGCCTTGTTTCGTTTAAGTGTTTTGATAGAGTTTTGAATTTCATGGTCTGTGATTGATTCTGGTGTCTCTTCTACTGGTCTGTCTATGTATTCGTTTACTGTTCTGACGACTCCTCTATTAAAAGCTTCCTCTTGGGTTGGATTTGGCGTGAATTGGTCTATTAATGTCTCTGCTATGGCTTCGGCTTTATCTTTACTAGTGTAGGCCATCCCCTGTCGGCCGTGGATTGCTGGTGTGCCTGTTTTTTTTTGTTTTACCTTTGAGTATATTTGTAATCTTCCATGTTTGTTGAAGATTTGTGGCTGTTTCTGTCACGAAAGTGGTCCAATTTGTTCTTCGGATTTGGTTAACTAATCTTCTTACTATGGCTTTAAGTCTGTTATAGTTGGTTCTCGCTTGCGGTGTCCTCATCCTTTGCCAGTCTCTTCGGGCTTCCCTTTTAAGGGATAGTCTGTAGTTTAGTTCTGGGTTATCTATTCTCAGGTCTTGTCGTTTTTGCGAAGTCGTGGTATGAGTTTCGTAGGTTTCTTGGATTGTAGTCGTGAATATTTCTATCGCTGCGTCAACATATTCCTCAGTTTCTATTCGTAAGTTTATTGGGATCACTTCTTGTAGTTCAGATTTATACATTGTCCAATCGGTCGTCTTTGTAGTCGGTTTGTGCCAGTTTGTGTGGTGGTCGATGTTGATGTCCCACTCGCAAAGTAGTGGATTGTGGTCTGAATCAAGCTCTTGTAGGACTGATACTGTCTCTGATGATATTTTTGATTTGTTAGTATGATGTCGAGGATGTCCGGTCGATGAAGATGGTTTCCAGGGTAAAATGTTGGTGAATTTGGTGCAACTACATTGTATTCCGTCTCGTTGGAGTGTTCCTCTAAAATCCTTCCGTTCCTGTTTGTTGTCCGGCAGTTCCACAGTATATTTTTACTATTCAGATCCCCCCCTATTAGGTAGTCGTCAGTTACAGTAACTTGATCAAGGTCTCGTTTAAGTTGAGTCTTGTTCGGAGGGTTGTATACTGCCACAAAAGTAATAGGTCCCTTCTTTGTGTTTACGCCAACCTCCGTGGCCTCAAGGTTCTCCGTATCCTGTATGTCAGCTCTGTAGTGTGGAAGGTAGTTCTTGATTAGGACAGCTGTCCCTCCCCCCCTGGTATGCTTTCTGTCTGTTCTATAGATGGTGTACCCTAGGATATGTAATCGTTTAGTTTCTTGTAAATGAGTTTCACAGATTAGTGCTACGTCAATCCCGTACGTTTTTAATAGGTCCTCAAACTCTCGGGCTTGTTGAAGTATACTGTTGGCATTCCATACTAAAATTCTTAGTTGGTCTTTTTCAATTGTCATCACCGCTGAAGTAATAGTCAGTTGCCGCTTCTACAATTATTATGAGTTTTGTCATCTTGTCTTCTGCTTGCTTTATTTTTGTAATGTAAGGTCTCAGGTGTTTCAGTAAGCCACATATGTCCAGTTCTTTGAATATATTAATTATTTCTTTAAAATCAAATGGGGAAGTTTTTCCCTGTTCCTTCTGCTGATGTGCGTCTTCTCTTCTACTCATCAAGGTGTCTCTGTATGTGCGGTGCGTTACGTTTGCGTTTGTTGTTTTTGGAGGTAATGTTGGGAAGTCCTTGCTGTTAATAGTCGCCGTTTGTATGTTTGTGTATGGTTTTTCTATTTTTTGCTGCCTTTGTTCTATCTTCTTTTCTACGAGTTTTTGATAAGTCGGACATTTTGTGTAATTCGCTGTATGCTTGCCGCCGCAATTTACGCAGCTTGCTGGAGTGGTCTTGTCTTTTCTAGGGCAATCTGAAGTCAAGTGAGGTATTAGACATTTTACGCATCTTGGTTTATTTGCGCAGTTATTTTTGGAGTGCCCGAACTTCTGGCAGTTGTGTCATTGTAAAATGAAGTTTTGGGGCTGGACGTAATGTTCTATCTTAACACGGGTATTGTTGAGATATGTTTCTTGAAAAATTTGAAAGTTTTTGTCAGTTCTAGTGAGTGTGCAAACAAATATCGGTAAGAGTTTTACTATGTCTTGTACACTATTTTCATTTTGTGTTCTTGAGGTGAACTGTCATACATCCGTTACCGTGTACCCTAGTATCTCTAGCTCCTCCTTTATGTCCTCAGTTGGCATATTGGGTGGGAGACCCTTTATTACGATTTTGAGGGGTTTGTCTTTTTGCATTGTGTACGTGTGGTACTCTTGTCCTGTATTTTTGAGAAGTGCTTGTAGTGTTTTAAAGTCTTCTAATGTAGTAGTATGAATCTTTAAGCCATCTTGTACATAGAATACTTTGAATGTTCCGATCATAGTGGTTTTCATTGACTTTATAATGTTTGAGTAGTTGTTTGTCCCCAAGATGACTATCGGTGGAATTTTTGGTTTTGATTTCTGAGTTTCTGTGGTATTTGTAGGTATGTCAAAAGTATCCATACTTTGGTCCTTTCCTGAGAGAGTCTCAAATTGATTGCTCACTTTGATAGCTTTAGGTGGCGTATCGTCTTTAGGTCTAAAAAGCAACTTCCTCTTTAGGACCGTAGCATCCGTAAACTCAGCGTTCTCAGCTTCGTTTTCAGTTGTATCAATGTCTACATCCTCTTCCTCATCGAGGTTTCGTGCCCAGTTCTGAGACTGATGTCGTTGCAGCTGTCCGCGTGAGTGGTCAGCTATCTTGTCCATTTTAGTTTTTGTTGTTGGCCCTGAATGGGCCGACAACACTTTGAGTAATTTTTGTTATATTTATGATTTTTGTTTGTTTCTTCGTCTCTATAAGTTGTTTGTCAGGTTAAGTCAAGTTTGTTGAATATTCACCTTTCAAACGTTGAATTTGAGTGGATTCAGCCGTCTATTCGGAATAGGCCGGAACCTCAGCTGAGGTGTCTGGTCGGACGTCTCACGTCCTACCTCCTTTCGGCAGCTGATCCTAGATCGATCTCCTGATCGTACTTTTCAACTCTTACTATGGAAAAAGGAGTGAAGTCAACCTTCTAACTCCTTCTATCCACAGCCACCCTGAGTTCTCTATGATATCCGATCGCGATATGATATCAGGAGTGAAGTCAACCTTCTAACTCCACTAACACTATTTATTGAATACGAGGAGTGAAGTCAACCTTCTAACTCCGAATATTCCAATCTCGTCTCGTCTCGTCCCATTGATCGCTCGTCAGTCATTGTATCGCCATATGCCCACATGGGGGCGTATTTGTATCATTAGTGATTTTCTATCCTTTCTCCTAGCGAATCATTAGGCATTCTCTTACTCCCTCATTCCAGTGTTTCTCATCTCACCACCCATCCGGACTAGCTACTCACACATTTACACCAATGGGGAAGGGATGAGGAAGGTATAAATTAGAGCAAGCTTGCCCACATTTACCTAGAGAGTGAGAAAGCCCACCTTAATACGCTCGATCGAAGTTCCAATTCCGAGCTCCCCACCACCAGAAAACCAGGCAAGATAAGACAGACAGCTTTGCCCACATGACCGTTGTTACAGGTCAAAGTAAAAGCAAAAGTAAATGGCAGAAACCATTTTCTTCACACAATAATGGATCACACTGACTTAATCTTTATTTTAAGTATTGAGTTTAACATAACGGTTATGAACAGCTAAGTTTTAAGGGGGGAGGTTAAAGTATATAGTTTTATATAAAAAAGAAATGAGATTCGAGCCTTCACCTCTCCGGTACCGGTAATCCATTATATTGTTAGAATGACTTCTTGGACCATGTAACCACCTGTGTGGGTAATATTTTTCGTTTTTTAATTGAAGTATTTAACGTGCACTTTCTAAACCGACTGGTTGTATCAGCTCCTTCAGAGGAGAAGTAAAGCCGTCGGTCCCATATCGATTGTGCCATGTTTAAGTAATTAATTCAGTAGAGAAAAGTGTATTTAAATAAATTATGACCACTCGAAATATACGAGAATTGACAAGATCATTGTTTTTCATCCTAGTTTCTGTAAATTGTTATTGCTACCAACAAGAACTTAATTCAGTAAATGATTTACTTGCCTGTAACTTTAAAAATTAATATTTTTAAACATTCCGGCATATTTTTTAATTCCGTAAATGCTTCTATGAAATTCATTTAATAAAAACCACTCCTCTCAAAATGGTTTAATTTTTTTTTTTCAAACAAAAGATATTTCGTTTTCTTTTATTTGAATGGTCAGGAAATCACTGTTCGGTTTGCTAATTGTAAGACAACTTGCATCTCTTTTGTGCATGAGTATGTGCTTAGGCATGTTTGAAAACTATTACCTGTGCTGTGTAGGTTGAATAAATGAGAAAACTAAAAAAATGTTACGAAATGAAAACTGGCACGTGGTTGAACCTAGCTGGATGTTGCGATGAGATGATGAGCTGGATTAGCACGTGAATATATTGTTACTCTTCAAACGTATGATTATTAACAAAGTTAAATTAGAGATTGGGATTGCTAGTTGAATATTTAGTGAGTCTTCATCACCGAAAATGTGTAGAAAAGGTTGAGCCGTGGTGTTGAGCGTCAACTCTCGAACAAAACACTTTGCTAACTGCGAACAGAGGCCCATGCGAAAACACAATAAAGCAAATATACCACACTAACCAATATAAATTAATTTTAAAATGTCGGTAAACAGAAAATAAGTTAGTTATAAAATAATAATATTAATAGAAAAGCGTCCAAAATAAGGTGATAAATACTAAACAACCGGCGCTACTAGCAAATTACTCACACATTTCCATTGTAGCTTTCTATGACTTTATTGTCTCTGAGGTAGTTTGGTCGTACACACGATAATATTTGACTTTCTTTTTAACTGAATTCTAAACTTAACTATATACAGGAACATCACTCATGTGTTAGGTTAATTAGAGGTGTCTGGAGGAGGCAAGGAAAATTTAGAGGAAATATAGGCTATGTGCGTCAGTACTGTTGGCGCAACTCGTGATGACTTTGTAAGTTCTTGCAGGGAAAATCGGAGCGCCATCATGTTTACCGCGATCAAATACTCGAAAATCCTAAAACATAACTCACCGTTTCTCGTAAACTACTTGAACAATTATAGTGTTTTTTTTTTTTTTTTTTAGAATTTGTTATAAAATCCTTAAAATATAAGAGGATATTATTAAAATTCCCATATTCCACTTGGTTTGCTTTGAAAAAATTGTTTTCTTAGAATTTGTTATAAAACCCTTAAAATATAAGAGGATATTATTAAAATTCCCATATTCCATTTGGTTTGCTTTGAAAAAATTGTTTTCTAAGAAAAGAACTATAATGAGGTTTTTACTGCAGGCATATTTTCACTCTGTGTAAAAGTTTTTTACTAATTGAGATATATGGGGATTACAGGCCCTACATTCGACTCCACAGATATCTCTCTTTCTGCAACAAATGTTCTTAGTTCCTCACAACCCATTTTGAACAGCAACACAGCTATTTTTCTTACGAGAACAGATGAAAAAAACAATATATTTTGTTCATAAAAGAAAATCGTCCTCGATGAATGTACTGAGGGCGTTAAAAACAGATTTTAACTCTTTCTCCATTCAAATGAGGGTACATTTCCTTTAAATACCACCTTCCTTGTGCCTACCCCAATAACGTAGTTGAAATGTAATGCTATACAGACTAGCAGTAAGATAAGGAAGGAAAAAATATCCCTAGTAAAAAAATAATTATGTTATAAAATGTTTATAACTATATTTATATGTATAAGAGAAAATTTAATTATTGTTTGCGATGTGTTTGGGTACATAGTGAAGCTGTTCTTATTAGTCTTGACTGAACCACCGAGAATACCCCAACTTTTTCTTTGTTTTGGTTCATTTGAAAGAGATGAAGTTTTGCGGCTTATAAAACCCTTCGAATAACGATGTCTTCTTTTAATGAGGTAGCGTGTGCAGTTTACTAGCCGATATGCTGCTGTTATGTTTTAAATAACACAAACAACATTACCCCTGAATTCATGGAATATTCTAAGGAAAACTAAATACCCCCACTCAGAAAAGCTAATGTTTATCACTCTTGTTTCGACTCTAGAAGTGTGAGGTTTTATTCCAATCGGTTTCACTAGGAATGTTAATAATAGTTTTCTCGCAATAAGGTTACCAATTCTTTCTCTGGGAAAAGTGTTGGTTCATTTCCTTTGAATCAAGTTCCATCCTTGACTCGTCTGTCTACTGAGCCAAGGGTTCTGAGTTTAGTTCCCGGAATGGCAGAAAAACTGGGGAACTAGGACTTTCTCTTTCACAGTGATGAATTAACTACCGGGAGATTTGAGTATTGTATATTTTATAAAACTAAGTTTATTTATAAGTTATGTGGTGATATAATTAGTTTGCTCATATATACCAACTCCTTATATCCTCCCTTCCCCCATATAAAAATAAACTTTTATGCTTCTGATTATTTTTTTTAATAATTCACTTACTGCAAGGCTATTTTTATTTTTCTAACACCACGTCTTACTACCCGTTTGGGATGTGCGTCTATGTACTAATTACACTAATATGCTAAGGATAAGGAAGGTTGAATTTGGAGGAAGTGTACCTACGTCTACGTAGAGGGAGAGTGGAAAGCCATTTATGATAACCCACTCTCAGTACACCCGACTAGGATCAAACCCCGATTCATCCGTATTTATCAGCGCAGTTTATTGCGAGAGTATCGCCTTAGACAATGCGGTCACTGAAGTGGGTAACAAGGTTATTAAGGTACGTGTACACTGTAGAATTTTTTGCTAGATTTACTCTAGCTATAGCTCTTTAGTTGAAGTCTAGTAATGTTAACATAACGTAGAGCGCTCTAGCTGGACTTAGTCTAGGCTATCGCGAGAGTTGTCAAGGTCTAGGAAACCTGCAGTGTAAACAGGGACTTGGCACGCTACGTAGACTGCTCTAAACCTATTTATCAATCCAAATAGACCTCGTGCTCTAGCAGTTTTGTGATAACTTGGGGTGTAAATTGCGAGTGAAAAAATGTCGGATAAAAGTCAAATTAATTGGGACAGAGAAAAAACATTAAAATTAATGGACTATTTTGAACAGTTACCTGTATTGTGGAATTGTTATTTAAAATAATATAGAGACGGCAGTAGAAAGCTAAAGTCATAAAAACCATTAAAATTTGATGTAACTAAATGTGGCAGAAGTAAACAGGAAGTTACATAATCTTCGATATCAGAAGAATTCCGAACTGAGAAAGAAGAAGAAAAGAAGAGTGGAGACGGAGCAGATGAAGTGTGGACCAGTACATGGGAGTTTGTTGATGCCTTAAAATTTATGACCGGATAGTTTGAGTGGCGAGTGTTTGAAAACCATTGGAAGTCGCATACATTTGGTAAGTAATTATATGGCCTGTAATTTTTACTTTCTCGCTACCTTTAGGCTCAGGATGGGAAATAAGGCATGCTTTGTGTAACTGTTAATCTGTTTGGCAAACAGACTGTACTTTGTTAAGAAACTTGAGAGTGCTACGTGCTTACCATCCAGTGCACCTATACAGCTTGGAAAGTTCCAAATTTCTCCAAAACTGTCTGCTTCTTTTTCTCAATCCTCAATATCCGGTAGCTGTAAATAATAAAATAATGTATACATGGAAATCACAAAGGTTCCAGTAACTGTTTTTATTTATGTTTTTTAGGAGAATTCCCTCGAAGTTATTATTATTATTATTATTATTATTATTATTATTATTATTATTATTATTAGCACCTCGCCTTACTACCCGTTCGAGTTATACGCACTTACGCTAATGTGTAATGGTAGGGTGATTGTGAGATGAAATGGAGGACCTACAGTTTAACGTGGGATCTGAACCACGGTGGAGGCCTGACATTCCCCACATTCACAAGATGTATTGTCAGAGGGGAAGGAAGGGTTTGGCAATCAGATAAATCTGTGCCGGGACCGAGGATTGAGCCCCGGACACTCAACACAGAGGTCTGACACCTTACTCTTAGACCACCAGGTCACCCCCAGAAGCAAATGAAATAACATCACACCAAGAAAAATAGCATGACAAGATAAGTCAATTGTACAGGTATATATAAGAATGTTAATAAAATCAAATCTACAGAAAATAAGAAAACACGTCACGGTTTAGATTAAGAGCTAATGAAAGATGCAATGGCCGTATTTAAAAGAACCACGAGATGACCATGTGGTGTTTGGCGATTTCGTCGCTGTTGAATTAAGACAACTTTGTTCTGAAGAAAGGAGAACAATATTGAAACGTATCATACAAAAGGCAAGTATTAGGCAGAGTTATTTCTCTGGAGAAGCTTCTACAAGCATTGCAGAAAGAAATTACGGTGATGTAGACTTTACAACACTTACAAACTATTATGAGAACTTTAATGTCTACAGAAATACGTTACTTTCAAATAATGCTCCTTCAGAACATCAAACAGTGCCTGGCAAACCTCAGGAATGATTTTTGAAATTGTTGTTACTGGTAGACGGAATAAATAGCTTAAGGAATGGTAATTGTCACCTAAAACGAAAATAAATAAATAGTTTGGTTCAACTTTTTAATATAATATAATATATGGGAAAATGTGTTTTTATAATTGAAAAATAAATTATGTATTTTTAACATGTTAATATTTTCTATTCAATAACTTACCAGTGGCTAGAAACCGTAAAGTCAGTATAAGTCTTTCCAAAGATGATATAGCTTTCTGATATATTTGTCTTGTCTTTTTATTTTCTGAGAAATCCAATCTAGTAAAAATTCAAAATCTTGGCAAGACATACCAAAAAAATTCTTGTATGAGCTCACATCTTCAGCAAGCAGTTCTTTGAGTAACTTTGCATGATTCCCCTCTTGTTCTCTTCTTGAAATCAATTTTTTTTTAACCACAACCTCTTTTTTGAATGCTGTTTCTTCTTTTTCAACAAACGAATAACTACAACAGCTGCAGCAACGCGTCTTGCTTGTGACATGTCTAAATTTTGTATCTAGCGTCATACTGAGAGTGATATACAATGTAAACGGAATCTAGATTGATCCAGCATATTTACTCTAGGAGGAGTCCAGTTTCACTTTATGTAGAGCAAATGTTGATCCAGTGTAAACGCGTCAGTAGAGCAGTCTCGCTAGAGTGAAACAAATCTACCTAGACTTTACTCTATAGTGTACATGGACCTTAAAAGATAGGGGTGAAGAAGGTAGCTTAGAATAAGTGCATTAGCATTAGCTTGTAGAGTGTATGGTAAAACACTGTCCTCAGTGCACCTGCAGAGATTTGAGCATCCAATTCCCTGTCACTGGGAATTCTGTCTTTTAGAGGTAATTTATAAGCCACGAAACGCTTTTTTCTTACTTTTTCTGAGACCAACCCTCCCCATTTAACGCCAAGCACACATTTAGCCTGACCCCTCCAAACTGTATTATGTAACGTTTCACATCAAGAGTGAATGTCATTATTTCATAGGAAAGCTTTTCTGACTCTGATTTTAAACTCGAACGTTATCTTCTATAAGTATGTTAATTAACGTGGAAAACATGAACAATAATATTACTTTTTCAATATTAGAACCTAGTTTAAGATATGTGCTATGTAACAATGTGATGTACCCACCCACCCCACATGTAGCACAATATAAGCATTAGAGCTCCCCCCAACCCTCTCAACTGTGCTACGTGATATATAGATGACCCCTTACATGCCTGACTCTTTAGACCGTGTGACCATTGGTGAGGGCTTGCCCTTTGTTAGTTTACAGAGCGTCCTCGTGATTAAGTATTAAAGGGGTCAACCACTCGGCTAGGAAACTCTGGTAAGATTTAGGGGTATTGCTTGAGAAGATATTAATTACTATAAGTTGATCCTCCACACCAGTGTACACGTGGTCTAAGACACTAGACTCGCAATGCCCAAGGTCACCGTTGATGGAGAAGTTAGGGTTTGAGTTCTAGCCGGCTGTGTAAGTGAATTGCGGCCTAATCTTGAAATCGTGTATGAGTTGCGGCCCGACTTTTTGAGAGACACTTACGAATCGCGGCCCACTCACTTGAGAGAATGGTATGAGTTGCGTCCATCTAATTATCAGTGTGATTTCTACCGCGCTGTTTTAAATTTTAAATATAAACTATCATTGTCTCATGTCAACATCTCTCGTAGTATCCAAACTTCCTCAGTTCTTGTCGTTCAATGGTTTTGACAAAAATTTAAAAGGTTTGTTTGGTTAGGTTAGGTTAGGTTAGGTTACGCTAGTTTATGTCGACAGCCCGGGCCGCAATTTGCACATGCTTCCAAAAATGTAGATCCGCAATTCACTTGTCTCTTTAGAAGTAAACAACTCGTGCGGCAGCTACTCGCCTACCGCCCCATCCGGTTGCACAAGGTGTGGTTTTCCCCATTTTACATTTCACTGTGGTTTACCTTTACTCTCTCCGTATAAATTTGGGTTCACTTCCTCTAAACTACCTTCCTCATATCTACTCCATTGATTAGACCGTTAAGAGCACAAGTTTTAAACTTGTTAGTAAAAGAATAAAACGTTTGTGTTCAACAAGGTACTAACTTATTACATATCTGAGTCCTAGAGCAGAGGGTGTACTATAACTTGTGTTGAATTGAATAAGCTAATTCTTAGGTCTCGTGTTAATATTATATATATATATTATCTAGTGTAGTATAACGCGTGTTAAATTAAATCAAGTTATTAAGTATTTAGTTGTTGTTATTATTATCTATGTGTCGGAAGTGAAAGTTAATAAAGCCAATATATTTTTAATGGTATTAATAGGGTGTATAAGTATTTGTTTGTCAGTACTTGACTCGACGCGTACGAATAAAATAATAAAGTCACCGATTAATATACAGCTGCACCAAAAAATTGACCTTTTCAAATTGTTAAGTCCTACTGTAAATCGGTCACTTTTAACAGCGACTGTATAGAAATATAATTGATTTCCAATTCAAAAGATTGCAAGACTTCTTATATTAAGGGTGTGAAAGCTACTAGTAATGTTATCTTCTTTATTAATAATAGCTGCTAAAGGCAGAAATCCTTGGTTCAATGTGATGGCGCGTGCCTTCACAATGACAGCTTCTATCTGAACATCTCGTTCGAGGACATATCCAATATTTCTCAGATCCCAAACTGTCACGTTTCTATAGCCACGGTCGAACGGAAGGAAATTACTCTTCCATTTCAAATACGGTACTATGTAAGTTAATACTTAACATCTGATGTCCTCTATTTTTACTTTATTACACAGATAATTATTTGGATCGTGAAAAGTTTGTATCTCAAGATAAATATTGATATAAGGCCAGCGTCTGTTATTAAACTAAACCAATTATTAATAATGCGTGATTATACTTATACGTGTTTACTATTATTTAAAAACCTATTTATATTATCACTACTAAAATAATAGGTATTTCTCACAATGATGTTCACATAACTGCACATACTCGTATATTAACATATTAAATTAAAATAAATGAAGAAATTGGAACTAAATAATGGTTTATCTTGACGTTTTATGTACTCCCGAACTTAAAAAAGTGGTTCTTACAATTTTGCCCGTCCTTATGTACTCTACAAATTAAGGACATCATTTTTTACCATTTATATTAAAAATGTACTAGACTGTAAAAAAAAATGTGAGGGGTAAAGGTGACATTTAATTTTGAGCATAATATTGGCTCCAAACTACTAAAATCTGAGTTACAATAACTTGGCGTTAATAAGAACTGTAATTTTATTTTTATAGGCTACTAAAGATGGGGTGGGGGGGCTTTCAATCATTTTGATTTTGCTACGAGTCCCTAATAATCTATTATCATACTTGAGCATCAACTACCCACCCTCCAAGAAAATGCGAGTACATTTACTCTAGAATTATCCTTGCCCTCACCTATTAGTGTAGGTAAGGAGACCGAGACCACCCCTAACTACACTACTGGTTCAAACTAACTTTTTTTAATCGATTAAATAATCCACTTTCTTTAAATAAAATATAACTAAAATGCACTAAAACAACTTCCTTATCAAGTTTATCAAGAAGTAGTAGCTTGTATATACCCAAAACAAAATATAAAATAGCTACCAGTATACTCTTGAAAATCTAAGTTTATAGTTTAATAATATGTGGCTATATATCTATTAAAATTTGAGCTTGGGATTTTTTAATGTGATAATTGTCGCTAAAATAAAACACATATATTATTAGGGCCATACACCACTATCGTTTTTAGTTGGATTTATTGAAGTATACTAAAATTGTTTTTACAAAATACATTATACGATTTTGTTATGAGTACCTAATTTGTGACTATTTTTCTATTTATATAATTTCTTATTCAGCTATAAATTACAAATTTTGTAATTAAACTTATGGTCATAGTTAAATTTATACTTTAAGTTTAAATACTCTAAGTGTAGCCTTGTTTTAGATTATTTCTGCCTTTTATTTTTCTTACAACTGTTAATATAAGGCTAGTGATTCAACTTAAGTCTTAGGCGGTCAAATTCGATAAATGTTTTAAAAATACGATTGGTCTAATTCAACTTTTTTCAAAGAAATTCTTTTGATTTATGTTAGAGAAAGCTTTTTTTAATACTTCTGGTTGATAATTTGCAAATCAAGTTCATTTATTTTTTTACAAAATTGGTTACTATTTTAACTTATTTGGAAGACATATTTGGTTGTGACCCTTATTTCGCTGCCTAGCAACCGTATGATTGTTACGCGACCATGGCGGCGTCGCGGAAGGCTAGTAGCTGGGAGGAGAGCGAGGCTGTGCAGAGGCGGCGCAGCGTGGTCCTTGCCACGGCGGCGGCGGCGGTGGCAGGTGGAGGAGGTGGCTTGCTCTCCGCAACAGAGTGCCACCGCTCCCACCTCCGGGGTGGTGACATGATCATCCTGCCCGCCTCCTCCGAGCTTATGATGATGGACAAGAGGGACCTGCGATATTACTTCCAGCACCCGTACGCTCGACTCTTCGTCACCTACTTCGTCATCTTCTGCAACTTCCTGCTGTTCGCCGAGGACCCCATCTCGCACAGCCACACTGGTGAGTTTTCCTTTCCGACACACACACACACACACACACGCACACACACACACACGCATACATTATGCACCATATGTTTCCTTCCAATCTTAATCGGACTAAAACCCGCCTCGGTGGCGTAGTTGGCTAACGCGCTTGTCGTATTGAGCTCGACTGCTGAGGACGGGGAGATCGAGGTTCGAATCTCGGTCGGGTGAACTGGGGTGGTTTTTCCTAAATGGTTTTCCACTCTCCCTCCACTCAAATATAGGTTCACTTCCTCTAATTCAACCTTCCCAATTCCTAATCCATTAGTGTAATTAGTACTAAAAGCGTATAACCAGAACGGGTAGTAAGACGCGGTGCTAAATATCATCATCATTATTATTAATTTTATTATTAATTGGACTAAAATATAGTTTGATTCAGATTGGAAGAACACATTTGGAAAAATTACAAAAATTGCTAAAACAATTTTTATCTATTTATAAGTCAAGTAATGTGTGCTGCAATGTTCACTTTTAATATATAATAATCTGATAAATAATATGAATAATAAAGTAAAATGTTATCGATGTTGATAGCAAAAACAGTTTATATTTTTTTTAAAGTTCCTTCACTACAAAATCCTAATATATTATGGGCACTTCGTATTAAACTCGTCTAGGCCAGCGGTACTCAACCTTTTTGTTTGTGTACCCTTAGATATTTCTCTTCAATTTTGTATTCCCAAAGTTGTTGGTACATAATGCAAGTTATACATATTATATAATCTACATCCATGAAAGAAAGAAAGAGAGAAAGGAAAATGGCGCTCCCAAATTGCATGTATTTACGTCCGTATCTCCTGTGGCAAACTATAAATCCGGCCCTGATTAATCGGTGTTTTTCATTAAAATATATATAATTTAATGAAAAACAATATATTTTTTTTTACTTAGCCTTAAAGATGTCTTCGCCTATCCCCAAGGGTACGCGTACCACAGATTGAAGACCACTGCTCTAGACTACCCTTATTTTACATTTTCTCCTCATCTCACCACTTGTCCAGACTATAAGTACGCATTTAATTATATTATAGGGATAAGGGAAGTAGAGTTTCAAAGGAAATTTACCCGTACTTGTGTGGAAGGAGAGTGGGAAAACATTTAGGAAATATCCACCCTCAGTACACTCAGCCAGGATTCGAACTCCGTCACCGTCAAACCTTACTAGATGAGCCTGACATTTTGTTTGCGTGCCCACTGATGCAGGTCTATCCGCATATTATATTCACGCTACTGGGATAGGAATAAGAGATAATGCCAGGTTATTAACTCTGCCTCATCCGCTTCGGTGGCCACATGGTCTAAGGTGCTACTATATCATTATACTAGACTGCCGATGACGGGGAGGTCATGGTTCTATCCCGGTTGGGAGTACTGAGGTTTTTTTCCTAAACTGTTCTCCATTATCTCTCTCCTTCCCCACGAACATGCTGGTATATTACTTCTAAATTCAACCTTACTCGTCCCCATTAGCGTTATTAGTGTATAAGCGTATAACCCTAACGGATAGTAAAACGCGGTGTTATATTTAACAGATATACCCGCATTTGTATGGAGAAAAGATAGTAAACCATTTAGAAAAAACCCTTTATACATCCGGCTGGGATTCGAGCCCCAGTCTTGCCATCACTGGAAACCAGACTATACCAGAGAGACAGAGTATTACAGCACTGTCCGTGAGTCCAACAATGATTGTCAGCACAGTCGCTGGAGAGTATCACTGGCTGTACTCAGTGGTGTAATGTAAACAAAATTAATTATAGTAGATTCTAGGGTAATCTTACTGTTCAGATTGAAGGCTCCCGTCAGGATTAGAATTACGCGCTTATCTTATATCTGACCAGTGACCATAGATGGGTGCACTGGGACTGGCACCCTCCACGCGAATGTAGGTACATTTTATTGAAAGCTCACCTTGTCTTCATCGATTGGGTAGTTTTAAACGTGCTCTATAATTAAAGCATACCAAGATAAGACTGAAGAGGGTGTTGGCCAATGGCAGAGGATCCTCGAGTCATCCTCCTCTCCCCCTTCCCAACTAGCACTTCCGCACACAGCCGCTAACTAATCGCAGGGGTGGGGTCTTCAAGAGCCCCCACTTCAACCCTTGGTCTGAGTAATTAGGGATGTTCCCATCGAGCTGATAATTGGAAGTCTTCTAAACTCAGCCCACTCAATGTGTAGGACACGGCGTGGTTCCTAAAACATAAACCTAGCATGGTGTTACCGGAGGACTCCCACCCACGTTCACAGCGTGAGCGAAGTCCAGAGCTTCGTCGAGAAAAGAAAGTTGCATGAAAAGGTTTAATATCAGGATTATAAACAGTTTGATTTAATAACTTAACTGAGTCTATTGCGCGTTTGTCTACCGATCTAAGGGTCTCGGATTCATTCCCTGGCATGGACTAAATATTTATTATTGGTCAAACTGTGGCTTATCTTCAAACAGTGAAGAATTGATAGCTTGATAGTTGTGTGTTGTATCTTTTCTAGAAATAAGCTAGTTCACAAGTCGTGAACTGACATAATCAGTCGGTAAAGAAAGTTCTCGTTAAATATCCCATCGCAATAATATCCCTATTTAAAACGTAAGGATGAGAATAGTTTAAAGGAAATTCGTTCGCATGATCATGAGGAGAGGGTTAAATAATAACACTGATTAGGTGCATTTAAGAAAACCACCTCCAATACACCCGGCTTGAAATCAAGCCTACCCCTTCCCGGCAAAGGTAACCTTATTCAATGCAAGTCTAACGCCTTACCCCGTGTGAGAAAAAGTCTTTTGAAACGTGACCCACGACATATATTTTTTCTACTGTTAGATTTGACCCAGCTCCAGATGGTTTTGACTGACACATTGGGTTCCAACCCAGTAGGAATGGTTTACTATCATGAATTTCCACTGTGGTCCTCCCGCTCTATCTTTTCCAACCAAGGGAAGTCAGCACATCTCCTTAAAACTCGCATTCTTCTCCCTAGTCTCCTTAATTATAAGATACGTCACGCTCTCAACTACTCCCCTATCCTCTCCAGCCAGCGATAAGTGGATGGAACTCCTAGGGAGCCATGTTGGTGGTCACGCGTTCTAAGACATCAAACTCGAAATAGACCAGATTGCTGATTATGGTAAGGTTCAAAACTCGTCTATGTGCACTGGGGGACTGAATTTACACGTGTTATTAATCATCAATGTGGGTTTCCCATTTCATCACGTAACGAGTTAATTTTCTCAAATCGTCCTTCCTACACATTAGCGTAAGTTATTAAAATCCGAATGGGGGGGAAGTACGTGTATTAATAAACAAAAATATTAACTCAATCCCATTTTACCATATATTAGGTCATCACACTTAAAGACATAGCACTCTTATTCAAAATAATGAACTAAGAAAATTAAGTGGGGGGGGGGGAAAGGGGAGGTATTTATTTGAGTATTTAACAAAAATACGTTTGAGCTACCATCCAATTTTCAAAGAAGGGTCTTATCCGACAGTTAGAAAAATCACTAATATGATTTCAAGTAATTATATTCAGGTTATATGATATTTGGCTGTCACTTTTGATTGATACTATCAATATATAATCTATTAAATAACACTAGCTGAAAATAAATGGTTGTGCACAATCGTACAAAATTTTCTCGTATTGTGTATTCATGGAACAACATTCTTTAAAATAGGTTTTCAGTAAACTACCCTTAAGTTTTCCTGATAAAAACAAACACATCATCTTGTTAATTACAATAAACAATCTTTAGGCCTATATAAAGATTTTAAACCCAATGGTTCCAATATTTTTTATCAGTTTCAAATTTTCAAAATTAAGTTTTTGTAAACAGCTCTCAAATTAATTATAATTTGTAAAAATAAAAATTTATTCGTACTTATTATAAAAAAACTTTTCCCATATAACCATTTTGAACGCAATATTCAACGGCACTGTTGAAAAATTCAAATTTTCTATAATTTGTCTCAAGTGAACTACCCTTAGATTAATTTATTTAAAAAAAATAAACGTGTATTATTATTGGTCATGTAAAATAGTCCTCCGATACCAATTTTTAACCAAATTACACACATAAAATGTAAAGATTCTTCATTATCTTAAAGTAAACAATTTTCACAATTACAATACTTTCACGTGATTTGAGAAAGTGAAAATATTTTGTTATATAAATGACCTTTACTATGAAAATTGGACAGTATTCAGCAAGTGAATTTTACCATACGTCTACGGAAAGCGTTTACAATTTCATTTCCTAGAGACGGTTCCGCCCGTTATCCCCGCCAACAGCGGCGCCTTCTTGGCACGCTCTCGCCTTCCTTCAAACCGGATCCTTTTCGTCCTTCCCTAACCGGTAGTTTCTATAAGGGTGCCTTTGACAGTTGACAAGGCACAAAGACACTCTGCTATGACTATTACCACTGCAAGACATTTTAAACACAGGGCTCTATTAGAACACGACTTACAAACTGAGTCAACGTGGAACAAAGGGCTAAATATTTAACACTTAACCCCAGCACCAGGAATTGTACACCTCGTTTGTCTTTGATCGGTATACCCTATCTACGGTAGGAGTGTAGATAAGTGACAGCTAGAAAAGGCTACCAGATCTACTATCATGTATCCATTCGCCAAATCATGTGATCTGCAATACCATGTTTGTTTCCGTCACTTTCACAACAAACAACTTGTTATTAAAATTTAATTATATTTCTCTTTTAACTGTTTTTACGGTATTGGAACAAGAACTTACGATAGTAACAGTTTGGATGATTATTTTTTGGGGTGGAGGGGGAACAACTTCTGTGGTTAACTTAAAACTCAAGACATCTTGTGAATGTGGGGAATGCCAGGCCTCCACCGTGGTTAGGATTCCACGTTAAACTGTAGGTCCTTGATTTCATCTCACAATCACCCTACCATTACACATTAACGTAAGTGCGTATAACCCGAACGGGTAGTAAGACGCGTGCTAATAATAATAAATTAAAAGTGCTTTACAAATTAGAGCTTCTCAAAGCTGCACGAAAGAACGTGGTTGAAAACGTCATACAAATCATCTTCGGTTGTGTTCATGTTCATGTGTTTACAAAATATTTATTTGTATTTTGAAACTAATATTTGTATTGCTATTTCTTTAGATTATAAAAAACATATATTTTTTTTTGTGGCCAATTATAAGATGATACAAGAGTAAATATAATACTTTTTTATTCATTATCCTGTATTATGATATCTCTTGTTGCTACAACCGTGAAACAAAAGACATAAAAACGTTATTAATATGTTTTATTCTTCCAATGAGTTAAGAAAAATCTAATGCTACAGCTATTCTTAGGAACGTATTATTAGAAGCGTTTATCTTTCGATAAATAATATATTAATATGTAGATAATAATTACTTCAATATAAGTTACAGTAATGACTATCAATCAATGTTTGCAATAATAATCTTCTGCTAAATATTAGTTACCACCATGTATATGGCAATTTGACACTAACAGTTGATTGATTGCATTATTGACCCATCTTATAAGCTACGCCATAGTGAGTCCGACACCTTGGCTCAGTTTGTAGCGTGTCTGTCTACAGAACAAAGGGTCTCGGGTTCAATTCCTGGCATGGCAGAAAAATGTGCCATTGCTTAAATGTGGGTTTACCCTTTCACAGTGATGGATTAACGGCCGGGAGCTGAGTTTTGTGTTTGTTCTGTATTTAAGTTGTTTTATAAATATTAGGAAGCTGATATAATCAGTCGGTTTAGAAAGTACACGCTAAATACGTCCAATAAATGACAAAATGATAAACACGCCATAGTATAGCCAAGCAATGTAAGCGTGCTCCCTTGCCAGAAGAAAGTTTCTATAATGGTACACACACACACACATGACTTTGTTATTGTATAGCGAGTCAGGTCACCCAGGTATCAGAGATATTGCCAATTAGATATTGCACTTAGTTAAATATTGACAAAACTTTTACAGTACCTGAGTGTTCACTGTAATTAACACAAGGTTATTTTTTATGACCCTAAACATATAAAGACATGTAATTATAGTTTAAAAAGTAACATTTTCCACTTTTGATAATTCTAAAAATCCACATATTTAGTTTGATCACTATAATATAAAATGTCCGCGAAGCGAAAGGTAACATATAGAATAGGAGCGTAGAATGGAACTTTGCGAATTGATTTTTTTTTATCGTATTGTATATATGATCGGGAGTGACATGTCATAGAGGTTTGGACTCCTCATGTGTAGAATATTAGCTGCTATGTTGACACAAAACGTTGTCCAGGGTACACTATAGGAGGTTGAAAACACGTACCAGCAATGAGACGGTGACAGTGATTATTTTTAAGTTGTTGAGCCGGTGTGAGTTTTAACCGAACTTAAGCCTAACTAACCAAACTCTGGTGACTAACTAATGAGATCATTCCTCTTAAGGAAAAAATAACCATGGTACCAGTGGAGAATAGAACCCAGGACCCCAAGGCTCGAAGCCAGGTGTACTGACCACTAAACCATGGGGCCAGTTTGTGAATTGGACGATGTAATTTAATGGAGAGACCATGGACGATAGTTGGGTATATTAAAGAATTCTATCGCACATATAAATTTAACATGGAAAACGTTTAGTCATTTCTGGTAGTAGATAGGAGCTTCCACCCCTCTAACCCCCACTGCAGTTATCTGTGGGTAGAAAGGTTCACCCCTCACTCCTTCCTACCTTCTCTCCACCTGGTTTATTTTTGGTACTTGTTGAGACTCATGTATAGGGGTAAGGAAAATATTTTTTAACTTAATGTCTCTGAAAATATTTGATGGATTTTTGGTTGAAATACAGTTAGCTTTAATGGATTTCACCCTAAACTTGAAATGACTTATAATAACCTATAAGAGGTGGGAGGACCAAATATCATACTTTTTTTAAACGTAGGCCTAAATATATGTATCATTGGTCATTCATTACATTATTTATTAGCATCAAACCTGAGAGTCGAACTGACTTTCTCAAACCCCAACCAATAAGACACATTCTTTAAACGAGTCACTCAAACTTTAAGACTGGAAGTGTAGTGTAATTCTTCATGATGTTGCCGCTTAAAATTAATCTCTTTCGGGAATCAATCAAATCCATAAAGTTCACCTTTTCATCCTGATATTTATCTCAAAAATTATATAAGCTCAATCTACTTCATGTTTCTTAAGTTTTTTTTTTTTTTAGCACTTCGAAGATTTCAACTATACCTCGTCAATCTAGATTCTTAAAACACACATATTCATCCTGGTAGGCCTACTTATTTTAATAATTGTGTAAACTCTAAAACTCTATCCTCTTCTTGTTTCATAATATTTAACGCCTCTAGGAATCCAAAAACTCTCATCAGCCTCCCTCTATGAATGAAGGTAGCAATGAACTAATTGTTTGGTGCTTACCCCTGGCACACTCGCACATAACTTTCTCATATTGTTTAGTATGGCTTCAAAGATAATTTTTAAAAGTAGGTTTTGAATAATCTACCCTTAAATAGGTTTTCCTCATAAAAACAAACACATCAACATGTTAAATCGTTAATCACAATAATCCCTCTATATATTTAAATTTTAAGCCAAATTGTTCAAATATATTTAAAAGAATTTAAAATTTCAAAAATCAATTATTTGTAAACTACCGTAAAATGATTTTCTATTTGTAAAAATAAAAAAGTATTCCTATTTACCATGAAAAACTATTCCTAGATTCTCATTTTGAATTCAATTTTCAAGGTCAATTTCCTAAAATTTCAAATTATACTACTATAAAACCACACGGTTGACTTATTCACTCTAGGTGACCTGGCGGTCTAGGGGTAAGGTGTCAGACTTCTGTGCTGGGGGGTCCGGGGTTCAATCCTCGGTCCGGCACAGATTTATGTGATTGCCAAACCCTTCCTTCTCCTCTGACAAGACGTGTATTAATCACAACTTGTGAATGAGTGGAATGCCAGGCCTCCACCATGGTTCGGATCCCACGTTAAACTGTAGGTCCTCTATTTCATCTCAAAATCACCCTACCATTACACATTAGCGTAAGCCTAAAACTGACGGGAAAATTCCAGAAAGTTATTTAACCCCCGAAAAAAATACAAAATAGTGGAGCAACTTTAAAGTCGGTGCGGACATTCCTTTGGAGGTATCTTGTGGCTAAACGGTAGGACCTATCAAAAAACTGTTCTGGAAATACATTAGTTCACATCCACTTGCAAAGAAAACCCACAGAGGGTTTGGGGGCGGAGCCCCCAACGATCAAAGTGAGATTTACATATATTGTCGTTAATAGACTAACCTTAAATTAATTTATTTTAGATAAATTAAGATACACAATAATTGATAATGTAAGATAGTTAGAAACTTCTAAAGAATCAAAAAATAAGCCTAAACGAAGATATTCTGTAAAAGGTTCCGTCTCCCATCTTTAGCGAATTCCTACTTCCTATTCTCATATATAACGTTTCTCACGTATATCCTGTTTGTATCTCCAGTCGAGTGCTTTCTCATTCGAGGTCAGCCCCCCGGAACAAATACTCTATTATTAATTGGAATTGATGCGCGCGCAGGTTCCATAGCTCGACTTTACGTCGATCCTTCTTCCATCCACTTAGAGAGTAACAAAGAAGAGTGCATTCCACAAGTGTGAGGTAATGACATTGAGGTTTAGAAATATGATCAATTGACCATGATGCATAGGCAGATGTTACGCAACTCAGTGTTTCAGAGAGAAAAAAGGGGAGCAAATAAGACAGCCATGTGTTCAAATCAGAGTACGTAGTTCCTCAGGTCAATTTGTTTTCCAATCAAATATAAATACAATTTATATTTAGGAGTTAAATGTCCCAAGTTCACAAATAATCCGGTATTTACTCTGGGGGTTACGTGAAATTCCATGGGTTTTATCAGACACTAAAAATTCCCAGAGTTTTTCCGATTTTTCCGGTTTAGTAGTCACATATTTCAAATAATGGGGTAATAATATGGAAGTAAATGTACCCGCTTTTGCGGTAAGGGAAACTGGGAAACAATATAGGAAAAATCGCCTCAAGTACATTCTTCCAGGATTCGGACCCCGATCTTCCCGTCACCGGCAAACCAGACTAAGCGAGTTTGATGCCTTTCTGCGAGGCGGGAACCAACATTGGTGAAAAACATATTGTTAAGATATAACAAGAAGCATTAAGGCCCTTGGACCTGTCGAGTGCAAGTCAAAAACCTATTTTTGTGGGATGGTGGGCGGAAGGGTGAAAGGTGTGGCGTGGCTTCACAACCGACCGAAATATCCTTCCGCGCCAACAAGAACAGATGGATCACGGAAACAGTAGATGGGGCTAGCTACCAAACAGGTCTTGCGGAAAAATCATACGTTTGGAAATACCAGTTTTCTCAAGAACGAGTGAAATTTGTATGTTAATATTTTCAACAACCCTTTTAAGATAATGTATCGATGTTTATTAATTGTTACATTTTCTTATTTTTTGTTTTGAATCCGGTAGTTTTCTATTGAAAAATGTCAATTTTATCGATATTTTATCACGGTTAAAGTCATAGAGGAGATGTGTATATAAAAAGTATAACTTAATCAACATGCTTCTATTCTTGAACAAACTGTTTCCAAAAAGAAAATTGCAAAATAATAAAAATTCTTGAAGATAACCGTCTGTTCCCGTGGCTCTGCATTTCCACGCCAAATGAAAAGGGCAAATCGACTTAACGCCCTAACCTAAAAGAAAGAGAGGAAAGGTTAGTTTAGGTAAATGCACCTGCGGGATTATATTTTGTGAAAAACCACCGTATGTACCTCTTTTTGGGTAGTCCTATAACCTCTTTTTCATTGCCGGCCGTGTTTAACCCCTCACATCAATTGGTTATCACAACAGGTATAGAAGTAGTGTACACTAAATACTAAACTAGTCACATTTCAATAGAAATAAACTTTTATTTTATATTTACAACTTTTAATGCACAAGGGCCCCCTAGGTTAGGGGCGCCCGCCCACCCCACAAATAAATCACTTTTAGTTGTCATATTTATTTTGTAATATAATAATACTGTATTTAATTGTTTTTTTGTTTTTTCGAAATTAAACATTGATTTTCTATAGACAATAATTTCTGAGGCAAAATAATAAAATACTTGGCACAGGGCCCCTAAATTTCTTAATCTGGGCTTGGTCCTGAGTTCTATTCACGGTATAACCAAAAAGTGTATCTTTGGTGAGTTTTGGGCTTCTTGTTTCACAGATGAATTACCAGATGGTAGAATTGCTGCTCTTTGTTTTACAATAAAGTCGGTTCAGAAAATGCACGTTAAATGTCTCCAATAAAAAAATATATGTACCATTTTAGTACTCAGTTCCCCAATTAGAAGTGATTCGAAAACTAAGCTATAAAGATTAACATTCGCATAAAATATGTATATATAAAGGTAATAAATAGTGGTGCGATGATTTACAACGGCGCCATCGTATCGCCACTACAACATCCCTCCGCTACTCTGCACCCCTAGCCTTCATCCCCCGGACCCAATGGCGTTCCCAGTGACCAGCATTGGACCCTGTTAATGGCGAAAGGGTTTGTTATTTCGTTCCAGAACCCTGGAGCGGGTTCTATTTGCGTCCATCCCGCGCGCGCCTCGTTGCCGGGTATAATTCAATATTCGCTCGTTTCTAACCAAGCCATCACTTCATATTTCTCTGTCGCTTCACCCCTTCTCCCATATGTTATACGGGGTGAGAGCGGGGAATCAAACGTGGTTTGTTGTGTGTGTCTGCATTGCATCTTACTACCCGTTCGGGCAATCCGTATATTTACACCGATTTGGTGAGTAAGGTATCATTCAGAGGGGATGTACCACCATTTTCGTGTGCTGAGAGCATGGAAATATATAGGAAAATATTATTTCAGCACACCTGGTGGTTTTTAAACTGTGGCACGTGGTGGTTTGTCAGGTGATCCGTGACGGGACCATAGAGAATATATACACATATTGGAGTATATATATATATATATATATATATATATAATGTGAAAAACAATGAGTACAAGATTTAACAGTTCAAGCAAAACCCGCTAAGTCGACAATACTTTGTACCACAAATAGTATTACATGTGAAATGTGCTTACGAAACTAAGTAAAAAAAAAGCCATCTTTTACTGCTTATTATTATTATTATTATTCCCCCAGTTTTACTACCTGTTTAGGTTGTATGTACCCGTCTCGGTGGTGGAGTTTGCTAACGCGCTAGTTTAGTGTTGAGCTAGACTGCCGAGGACCCGGAGATCAAGGTTCGAATCTTGGTCGGGTGAACTGGGGTGGTATTTTCTAAAAAAAAAATCCACTTTCACTCCACGCAAATGCTGGTTCACTTCCTCTAAATTCAACCTTCCCAATTTCTAGCCCATTAGCATAATTCGTATTTAAGTGTATAGACCAAATGGGTATTAAGACGTGGTGCTAAATAAAAAAGGTTGTACGCATATATTATGAATTACTCTAATGGAGTAGGGATGAGGAAGAAAGCACTTGCGTGGAAAGAAAGTGTGAAATAATTTAGGGAAAGACACCCTCAGTAGACCTAACCGGGATTCTAACCTGATCTTTTCACCATCAACAGGCCAATTTAACACTATTAACACTAGTGTCGCCTTAAGCCACTCGGCCACTGAAACAGGTTTTACTTGTTGATAACCTGTGTGTGTGTGTGTGTGTTATATATATGTATATGTGTGTGAGAGAGAGAACGAGAGAGGGAAAGAGAGAAATAGAGAGAGAGAAAGAGAGAGCGAGAGAAAGAGGAACCCGAAAGGGTAGAAATGAGCGTTGAAAAATCAAACAAGCTAATACCATAATTAAAACATGCATTCTTTGTGTTAAGTATCTTCAAGAAAGCACTTGTTAATGTTTGATTTGTCTTTTTCAGAATCCGACATACCAATGGTTGGCAATGTGTTTAGTTTTGTCTTCACCAAATACCCCCGGAGTGGAGATGGTCGCTCATAAAGGTCAGTATTTCCATAAGAGTGAACAGATACGCGAATATAGGCCTTACCTCCAAACAAAAATTTATTTTTTGTTTCAAATGTTGTCTTTCACATGAGTTGAGCAAAAAAAAAAAAAAGCTGGTGGTAAATTAGATCTTTGGATGGTACGGTTTGTGAGCTACGACGCTCCCCCCTCACTTCCACAGCATCCTTTGCCAACGAAGTATTCCTATTAAGGATTGAAGTTCAACGACTTTAGAAATACTTTTTGATAGATATTTCAAGCTTACGACATTCTCAGAAAGTTCAACAGTTAAGAAATTTATGTTCTACTTTCTTCAAGTTTTATACATTTGTTTTATTGAACAGTAAAGTGACTTACTAAGGTAGCAGAAGTTGGTACGTGCTGAAAAGAAAACAAAAAGAAGAGAAGGATATGGAGAAGAAACTAAACAAAAACGAATCAAAGTAACTGGATTTTAAGTTTTATGATCCATTTAAATAAGTTACATTCTTTTTGTTATGGTCCTGCTATGTAGAACGATAAACTGCCAAGATTTCATTTAAACTTTGTTCTGATGAAAACCAATTATAACCCCCCTTGATACCAAAAGAAGCCCACGAGGCACAAAAAAGTTGGCCAAATGGTTAACGTAGTGCCCTCTGATATACGAGGCCGGCGTTAGATCCCGACAGGGTGTTTCTGGAGTTGTTTTCCTGCAATTTGATTTATTATCCTTTCTACATACGAATGTTGGCGAGTTGAGTTAAAAATCCTTCATTTTAATCCGGCCTCTTTAGCCCGACAGCAACTAGTAGGATTCTGATAGGAAGAACCATATCGGTCAAGTACAAATCAGACTTAAACAACTTTAATGTATTCATACGTAAAGCCATGTTATCTTCAGTGGCCCCTTTTGATTTAGAGTGTCATTTTTGATAGATTAAATATGTTTGTATTTTCTGAATTTTTCTTTCTACCAGAATAATGCTGTAATAATGACCCTACAAGACGCGTGGACTAAATGCCAAACATACAAATGCAAGTACATTTTCTCTAAATTGTACCTTTCTCGTACTCACTCAAATAATGTAAGAACATGCATATACCGGATGAGTGGTAAGACACAAAGAAAGAAAATGGAGCTAGTGTATCAACACTAAAATCCACTTTGTTTGTACTGGGGTAAGGCGGACTGACCCGCCGATTCATGTTGTGTGGAATGCATCTTTACGGTGCATATGAAAAGTTTAGAGGGGTCTCAAATTAATTAGAACCAATTGTTAGTCAATTATTGCCATTAAATATCTGGTTAAGCCTTAATACATTAAATGTGATTTTATTGATAGTTATATTATAGGTAGAGTAGATTCCATAGGCGGAATTTGTGGGTTGAAGTTGCATTACAAAATATGTATGAAACATAAGTAATTTTGCTTTTTGGAGTATTTTGCTATATAAAAGTAGGGTGTGTTACTTGACTGTGAAAATGCGATGCTTTATGTGCCCTGTTGGTATTTCCTGCTTAACAGTATTGCCCTTTGAGCTTATGATTGATTCCAAGGTATTTGAAGTTGGAAACTAATCTTAATCCGGTCCTCTCCAAAAAAGGATGTTTGGACTTAAATCCTTTTTTGTTGACAGTTATTTCCACTGCCTTGGTTTTACTGATATGGAATACACCCAGGTTCCCCTGGTCCGAGTCCCTTCTTGGTTGAATGTCTGCTCTTCCCCCTCCACAATTAAAATTCTAAAATTCCACCTTTGGTATAGTCCTGACCATCCAACCTATAACGGGACCGACAAGGGGGCCGATTAAAAAAGCTCAGAACTGAAATATGCTCACGAGACGAGCTTTAAGCTTAAAGCCAATCATAAAAAATCAATGCTAGCTGCGTTGGTCATTTTGCACTAGTATGAACACTGTCAGCTTTCTCTGTGCTTCCCCATAAATTCTGCTTGGAAGGAAAATTTCGAAACCAACCTACTCCACGACTATGCATGTTTTTACAAAGCGTAGTACAAACAGGCAGCTGCGTTTACTGTATTAAGTAAATTATAAATAATTCGTTAAACGAAAGGCGTGTGTGCCTTTCTTGATTTCTTTTTAATTGGTCTCACGACACAAACAATGATATGAAAACATTCCTCGTTGCGTTAGTCTTAAAGCGATGTTTATCAATTCTAAAATAAAATATATCGTAATAATTTGTTTCTTAGTTTGTGTTGCAAAACAACATTCATTTCTGCTAGCATGTAAATAGCATTCAAGTAGATAGTGCTCTCTTTTGTCGGTGAAAGTGTGAATCATGCTTTATTGAATAGCTGGATAAACTTTTATATAAATAGTAAAGACAGTCCTAGATATTTTCTTCGTCAGTGAGTGCGCGGATTAAACGTTAAGTTCTTTTAGTCTCATTTGCCAGTGACGGGGAGGTTATAGATTCCTAAATTGTTTCCCAATTTACCTTCATGCAAACGTGGGTACATGTCCTTTAAATTCTAACTTGTCCATCCCTAGTGCAATTATATGCAGATAGCCCAATCGGGCTAAAGTTGAGTTGAATGAAAAAAACAAAAATAGCTGACATCTTGTCCAACGTCTAGGTCATGTTCTTAGACAGATCTGCTAAAGCTAATACTAGTGGTGGTCTGCCCGCAGGTCCTGATGTGGCTGCTGGCGATGTTGTGTGGGATGATCCTGGGAAGCTAATACTAGTGGTGGTCTGCCACAGTCCTGATGTGGCTGCTGGCGATGTTGTGTGGGATGATCCTGGGAAAGCTAATACTAGTGGTGGTCTGCCCACAGGTCCTGATGTGGCTGTCTGGCGATGTTGTGTGGGATGATCTGGGAAAGCTAATACTAGTGGTGGTCTGCCGCAGGTCCTGATGTGGCTGCTGCGATGTTGTGTGGTATGATCCTGGGAAAGCTAATACTAGTGGTGGTCTGCCCACAGGTCCTGATGTGGCTGCTGGCGATGTTGTGTGGATGATCCTGGGAAGCTAATACTAGTGGTGGTCTGCCACAGGTCCTGATGTGGCTGCTGGCGATGTTGTGTGGATGATCCTGGGAAAGCTACTCATCCACGACTATTTGTGTGGGAGGTTACTCAGACTCAAGATGTTCAGAGACGATCAGGTTGGTTTCAAGTTAGCATCACTCCTTCGTCTCACACATCTGTTCTCGTTTTATGCATTCTTCACTTAACAGTGATATTTTGATAACTTTATTGGGGTTTGAAGTTTTAAAATAATGGTCTTTCAATTATTATTATTTTCAAATATGATAAAATAGTTTCATTAATATCACTATGTCATCGACTTCAAATGGAATTAGTACCTCATTGTTGTTTATGGAGTACGGATATCCTATGCACTATATTTTGTGAACACAAAGGGTCGTAGCCTTTTCTTATTCTTAATGTTGTAAATCCTAGTAAGCTTCGATTTAAAATACTTGATGCCTAATAAGCCTTAAATACACAAGTTCCATTTTTGTGAACAATTTGTTTTCAATAAACCCAAATTCATCAGTTAATGTTTTACCCACGTGTTTTACGTTATATTTACTTACCCTCCCCCCCCCCTCCCAACACCTTATTCCCCTCCCCCCCCCCCACCCACACACATGTTTTTTAAGCTACGTAAACATTAAGTATTTCGTGATGGAAACACATAGTAATAACTAAAACTTAGGGTAGTTTTAGTTTTACAGGAGAACTATATGATTTTTTAGTTATATTAACACGTTGACAAAGTATTATTCTTTTGTTTGAAACTCAATATTCATATTTGTAATATAGGTTGAATTTATCTATACTTAAATGGAGATAAAACCACAACTCAAATAAATGGTACGGAACTCCGCACGGACTTTCTCGCTCTATTATTTGAAAATGGAGATATTTACTCAAAACTTGTAATATATGTTAAACGAAATAATATATACTAGCAAACTCAAGCATAAATTAATTACATTATACTTACGCAAAACTTTTTTTTAGTCCCGGTTTTAAATTTTATAATTTTGTTTATAAAGAATTAATGTCCTCATTTGTATGTTTGGACCGATAAAAAAAGATCAATGTTGGGTCCACAAGGGTCAACACTTTGTATTAAAATTTCAACTCCCTGTTAAAATTGTTGACATTTTATTAGGCGTTGCAAATCTTCATGCCATCGCATTGCTATTAAATTCCTCATTTATAAATTTTGACCAATAAAAAATTTAAATATTGATTATTGAGTCTAAAATGGATATATATCATTATTGAACAAATATTTCTCCTAAGAGATATAAAGAAAAACAACATAAACTTTTAGAGACTTACTTATATTTAATTACTCTAGGGTATTGGAGAATTATTGCGTTAAAACTTAAGTATACCTTTACAACTAAAGCTCACAAAATTGTATTAATATATTTGCCAATATCTCAGAAACTGTTTGATTTATTAAATATATTTCATATAAAAGTTTATTTTTATTTTTAATAGTACTACAATTTTGCAATGATAAGTTATTTAGTATCTCAAATAGTTGTGGAGATACGGAAGTTCCTGCTTCTGTAAAGTACCCTAAAACTCATTTTCATGGTAAAATGAAAATAGCCAGTTTATTTATAACCTTAATCAACACCTAGATACGAATTTTAATCAAAATCGTTAGAGTCGATTTTGAGAAAATCGATTTTTTCTCTTTTCGCCCTTTCTTAAAGTACGCTTAATTTTAAGTTTAAACAGACACACAGACAGACGTCATTGCAAAGACAACTTTTTAGGGTTCGAGGGGGGTTTTGAGACGTCGACACTCATCAACATTTCAGGTTAGATTTTCTTTTGCAGTAGCAAGTCTTTTACCTTTTTGTGTTCTAAAAGTTATATATATATATATATTTCCGTACAGCTTGAAAGTTATTGGTTTTATAAAAATATACTTCTTACAAAATATTTGTATTATAAAGAGACCTACATATTTATAACGATAAGTAATTTCATATCTCAAATATTTTAGGAGATATTATAAAAAATATAACTTACGCATCAGACCGGAGCCCTGAAAGTCATTTTGCCGAAATATTGAGGGAAGCCATTTTGTTTGGATATTTATAAATGCATATAAATGAAATTTAATCAAAATCTTTGGAGCAAATTTTGAGAAAATCGACTTTTTCTCTTTTTGCCTTTCAGTAAACTACCCTTAATGTTAGGGTTAGATATCCAATTCCAAAAACTCCTCGTGGCAACCCTATGAAAACCCTAGATACCAAGTTTCAGCCTGATCGGTAAAATAGTTTAGGCTCTAGTTGGAGGTACAGACAGACAGACGGAAATTAAAAAAACACTTTTTTGGATTTGGGGGGTCATGAAGCGTCAAACTTCGTCAAAATCTTGAGTTCGATTGTTTTGATGATCCCAATACTTTCTATACCTGTAAGATAGCGAGAAAGTAAAATATAGAAAATTATCAACAAATTAATCTAAGGTCTAACAAAACTTAAGTTTTTATGATTTAATGGGAATACGGTTTGTCTGACCGGCCAACCACACAAGTGCCGTCTCTCTAAGTGTAAGTGTCTTCCATAATTTTAGGTAAAACTGAGTATTGAAAAAATTATTAATACAACAGTTTTCTATTCATTATATTAATCACAAAGTTTATTTCTATAAACTATAATAATTTGAATAAGTAAACATTGAACTTCTGAAATGTCTAGACGCATTTCATTTTATTTAGTTTATCTCACTGCATGTTTAGGTTAAACGCGTGAATACTAATTACACTAATAAATTAGGAATGAAGGTTGGATTTTAAATTAGGTGTACTCATACTAAAGTGGAGGGAGAATGGAAAACCATTTAGGAAAAACCACTAGCAGTACACCCGATCGGGATTCAAACCCCTATCTACCCATAATCGGTGGTTTAGTCTATTGCAAGAGTGCCGCCTTAGACCATGCAGTCCACCGAAGTAGTTAATTTTAATTGATAATTGAGACATTAATTATCTAAACTGGTGGACGAGGGGTCTAAGGTGCTTGACTCGTAATAAAGCTTGGTTGCCTGTTGAAGAGGACGTCAGATCTCCAATCCTGTGGAGTTAAAAGGGGGTGACAGTTACTGGTTTACCCTTCTTCTCTCCGCACTATTGTATTTTCAAAAGTTATTCTTTGTCTCATAATTACTATTTAAAAGAAGTCGTAAATTAATAACCCTCGTATTGATCGTACACTTGGCTTACCCTGAAAGCTAGCAAACTTACTTTTCTTGTTTCCACCATGATTAAGACTATTTAATAGTAAAAGTGAAGCCCTTCAAGGTAGCACTGTATGCTTTCATCTTAAACGGAGTGTACACCTACTTATTAGAGTGAAGCTACCTCATAATATAATAATGGAGCTGCAACACGAATATACTTCAAAAGAAATGTATCAATGACACTCATTTGACTAATTAAATCCCACCTCGGTGGACGCTTGGTCTAAGGCGTCCTCTTCACAATAGATAGACTGCCACTGAGGGTGATATTAGTGTTCGAATCCCGGTCGGATGTATTGAGGGTGTTTTTCCTTAAATGTTTTTCCACTCTTCCTTCGCGTAAATGCTGGTACATTACCATCAAACTCAACCTTTCTCGTGCCTAGCACATTAATGTAATTAGTAAATATAAGTATAATATATAAATATAAATATAAATGTAATGATATCAATTTGTCGAATTCAACAGAAATGTATTGCCAGCCATGTTTTCCGCCAAAACACGAACTTTCGCCATATTTTGGCAATCAACACCTACACGTGTTTGACCCAACACGTGTGACTAACTTATATAGAGGTCTCTTTCCACCCCTCTAATCTCGACTTCACATCTAGGTCAAACAAACAAACAAACCTTTACAGAAAACACACCTTTTGTTAGAAATATTGTAGAGCTTGTTATGTGATCGGAAAATAAAACTCGCCTTTCACTTCAGAGGCAACAGACCCTTTCTTCTCTCACTCGATATACAAGACAACGACAAGAAATAGATTTGTCGGTGTTCCAACAATCTCAAAGTAAGAAAGTGTGGCCATCAGCAATAATAATGGACTGAACCACTTGTTTCCCCACCCACATGATCACCGTGGGAAAACATACATTGAAATAAACACCAAGAAACTACCTACAGCGATCCGGATATCTGTTACTTGTTACTTGTCATTATTTATGCACCGCATCTTACCATCCGATCCGGGATATTCATATATTATATACTATTGAAATAAGAATGAGGAAGGTAGAATATATGTGAAGTGTAGTCGCATTTTCGTGGAAGGATAGTATTATATGAAATATCACCCTAAAACACCTCTACCAGGATTCAAACCCAAGCTTCCCCGCGACCGGTAAATTAGACAAGACTAGTGCAAAGCATCGAGCTCATGACAAGGGCGTCATTTAGAGGGGGGGGGGGCAGGGTAGGGAAATTGTCCCCCCCCTGAATTAATTTTTTTAATATAAAAATTAATAATTGAGTCTTACTATTTAAAAAAATGTAAGAACTGTACTTTTAATACTAAACAAAAAATGTGAGAATTGTACTTTAAACACTAAAATATTTTACTTTTACAAATGCTTAAGAAATAAAAGACAAGATTTGTTGTAGCTAAATGTGCTGTTAGAAACGCAAAAGAAAATTTGGGAAATTGCTTGAGGCAATAACATATCACCCAACAGCACCTTGTTCTGTTAGGAATGCAAAAGTGCTTAAAGCAATGACTTTGCCTGGCAACCAATGAGAATGTGGATACATCATATCATTTTCCCGCCAACGACTCACAAGCTACGACGCCATCTTTCTAGACACATAGCACGGGATTATCAGTCAGTGGTCATTAAATCTTCTCAGTGCTAAGTCAGCTTGTGCTGTTAAGTTATAGTCATTTTTGTTACGTCGTGCATTTAAGAAACACTTTACCGTTACAATCATGAGTGTTTAATTGTATAGTGATTTTCAGTTAAATGTTTACTAAGTTTTAGAACCCTCATTCAAAATTAAGAGGAATCATAAAAATATCACAGATTTTTTTAAAAGGACTAAAAAAGAACAGTCGGATATTATCTCTGACCTTAACTTTTCGGCACCAGAACCATCTACTTCTTCAGATCCAAGTGCAGGTAAGCCTATCAAGTAATTTTTTACCATTTTATAAAGAAACAAAAACGAATAAATTTTAAAGTAACGTGTATGGTATTAGTCAGTTAAATTATTCGCTAGCTTTTATTTTCTAACTTTAAAAAACTTAAACATGACTTTTAAGTTGCAAGTACATTTTTTTAAAAAGGAGTATAGCTATATTTTATTTATTTTAGGCCAAACACTACAGAGACGTCTCAGCCTCTAGCAACAACTCACCCACTTATCAGTGGACCATTGGAATCGCCCTTTCAACCGATCATAAATTTTCCTCAGACCAAGAGTAGAAGATTTTCGCTAAATATTACAGTGTTCACCAGTGGATAGAATATTCACAAGCCAAAGATGCGGTGTATTGTTTCCCATGTCGGCATTTCTCTTTAAAATCTACAGTTCGCTCAGGGGAAACATTCGAGAACCATACGTTTATCGACAAAGGATTCAGGAAGTGGAAGAATGCTTCGACCCTTTTTCAGCAACATGAAAAAAGTGAAAGACACAAAATGTCGATGACTGCCTGGGCTGAGTTAAAAATCCGAAGTTAACGCATATGTCAGTAGCATCTCTGTTATATAGTGAACGAACATCCGAAATCGAAGAAAATTGAGGGCACGTGAAGACACTTCTAAAAGTGGTCAGTTTTCTGGGTCGACAAGGCCTAGTATAAAGGGTAATTTTTTGGAAATGCTAGAAACACTCTGTGAAGACAATCCTAAACTCAAAGATAGAATGAGTTATCGATATGGACATTACAGCTCTCCAAAGTACCAGAATGATTTGATATCCGTGTTTTCTTCTCGAATTGTAAGAAATATTGTTGAAAAAGTAAAATAATCTGGGTTCTAATCAATAATGGCTGACGAAAACAAAGACTTTTTCAATACGGAACAGTTGGCCATTATAATTAGATATTTTGACTATGAAGATTGGAGAGTGAAAGAGAGAGCAATAGGTTTACATCATCTAAAAAATTGCTGTGCAGAGAATATTACAAATGCACTCTCTTACCTTCTTCAGAACAATGACTGGCAAAATAAATATTGTGTTGGACAGTGTTATGATGTGCCAAGTAATGAGTGGTTGGGCAAGTGGGGTCCAAATTAGGGTGAAAGATCAGGCACCTCATGCTTCGTATTTTATTGCCATGCACACCGTTTAAATTTAATGTTAGTGCATTCGCTGGGTGTTGTTGAGGAAACATATATACTTTTTTCTACCTTCAAACAATCTACTGATTCATATCAAACAGCTATTTTTGGAAGCTGAAAGAAAACTGAAGCAACCCATTTTGAGCTTATAGCGGTTAGTTTCCCTACACGATGGTTTGAAGAATTAGTGGAAAAGGCAAAAACACTGGCCAACAACAACAAAATAGAATGGGCTGTGGCAAAAAGAAAAAGTATTGTGACGTCACGTATACCAGAAAGCATAGTCCTCACTTCGGTGGGACAAACTGAAAGAAACACTTAGTCCATAAATTTTAATATACTGGGTACAGTTATCCAATTCTCGGAGAATCGGAGATTATGGAAGCAACGCGTGCGCTCAAAAGAGGAGAAGTTACTTTCTTGGATGGTGAAGTGTTAAACCATCCAATAAATAAATATCAGACTTTTCTAAATGTTGACTTGTTGGAAAAGCAACTTCCTCTGGCAAGAAACTTTCTTCAACTTATCAGTAAATCAACCTCTACTATTGAACACTTACAGAAACTACAGAAGCTTCTAGTGGCATATTCAGAAGTAATTTCTCTGTTAAATTTGTTTCACGCATTGCGATCACCAATGCCTCTAACTAAGTTTTTTCTTTCTGTTTTAAAGAGTGTAAAGAACTATCTTCGGTAGACAACTTCCAATGATCGACTTGCCTCTTTAATGATTTTCGCTGTGGAGCGGAAAGAGGTTGAAAAAAATTCTCTTGATGAGCTAGTTAATGACTTTGCTAAAATTAAACCAAGATGCTACCCTTTGCTATATTAATTAGTTTTACCTACTGTAAATAAAATTACAATTCTTTGTTAATTGAAATTAAAATATGTTTATTTTTATATATATTGCCAGTGTTTTAATTTCTTTGCACCTATATCATATTAACAACGAGTAAATACATGTAATTTATTTATATCTAGGATAACAAGTAGAAAAATCTATGGAAACAGGAAATGTATGGAAAATAGTTCATTTCAGACTTTCATAGGAATAGGAAGGGGGTATGCCAAAGATATAATTTATAAGGTATTTCCTAAAAGATCTTGCCCCCCCTCCTCCCCCCACCCCAAGTAAAAACCGAAATGACGCTCCTGAGCTCATCTCATCTAGATTAACTATGGTGAAGAGGTTTGGAGTTCGAGTATCAGCAGGGTGTAGGCCTGCTGAGGTGTTTTTTTATTAAATGGATTTTCACTCTCCCAATAAAATCCTATTGCATTTCCTCTAAATTCTACCTTACTCCTCCCTAACCCAATAGTTTAATTAAAAGTGGATATCTCAGGATGAGTAGTGGGGTACAGGGGAAATAAAAGTAGCAACTAGAAACAGGTTGTTTCAATACAAACGTAACCGGCCCCGTGGTGTAGTGGTCAGTGCACTTGGGCAAGAGCCTAGGGGTCATGTTTTCGATTCATAGCTTAGGGTATTTTACCTGAAAGGGGGATTAACCCAAAGGTCACCATGGTTTTGTTGATAAGGTTTAAGTGTTTCCACTAGTTCCACACTCATATCGTTGAATGTATATACATTCAACGCTCATATTCACTATCACCATCACCTCATCTCATCGGAACATGGAAAGTCTCCACGATACTCGTGCCCCAGTCAACGGTACATTAGTACTGGCCAATCTTTCCACTACTAGGCTAGGTACTAATGATATAACCAGGCCACACGGTATTATATTAGTGCCAACGTACCATTTTAACATTTCTTGGAATAATTTGTTAGTCATGATGAAATATGGAAAATTGACTGCGATAATGATGGAAACAGAGTTACCTATAAAAAAAATACTATAACAAATCTGCAAAGATAATACCAAGGCTCACGTTTCGTAAGAAGATATTTCATCTCGGTAGTAATTTATTGGATCAAAGACCGGGATGATATATTTCAAGGTCATTTTATAAACAGTGATGTATTATACTCATGTGTAGGCTCGCTTTATTTAAATATGTTTAAAATTATTTGTTAGTAACATGTAAAGTAAAAATACAACTACCTGCTTCGATGGCCGCGTGGGCTAATGTGCTACTCTCGTGCTAGACTAGACTGCCGAAGACGGGAAGATAGGGTGGTTTTCCTAAATGTTTTCCACTCTCATTACACGCAAATGCGGGCGCTCGTCCTCTCAATTAAGCCTTTCTAATCCCTAAACCACTCGTGTCGTAATTAGTACATAGGCGTATAACCCGAACGGATAGTAAGTAGTAAAACGCGATGCAAAAATAAACAAAGGCAGCTCATTTGTTGAAGCGCACCTTTAGAAAGTACCGTGCATCTATAAAACAATACATTCAAACAGAGTGTACGTCAAATCACCTGAGACATAAAGAAAACACCACCCATCCCCGCCTGCCACCCCTTCCTCCGTCTTAGGAGTCAACAAATCGATACATCGCGCCGTCACGGGTCGCGTGTTCGATAGGCACTGCGAGGGATAAGGAGCCTAGCCCGTCTCACCTTGACCGAGTGGTTAGGGAGGCTAGGACGCCCGGGTTTGACCCCAATATCTGGAGTTATTCCCAGTATGTGTGTATCTTGATGCGTCTGATGACGCCTGGTGACAAGTTGTTGGGATGTCCTGGCTGGTTTGATTGGATACTATACACTTTGATGCTAGTACGTTAGCTAGTGGTGACATAATAGCTTAATTGTAATATAGGCCTACACAAAGACTAGATCTCAGACCGTAAATTTACAACACAAGGAATTCCCAAACCTGGTCAACCTGTAGCTGTAGTTGGAAAACATTGTGCAATAGATAGTTTCAACGAGAAACAAAAGAATAGCAGGCAGAGTCAAATTGACTATGTTTACTTTAAAAAAGTAAAAGAAAACAAGTAATATTCTTTACACATAATTATGAACTATGAATAGCTTTATGAGCTCTTATTATTATGAAAGTGTTTGAGCTTTTAAATACAAAAATAAACACATTAACTGAAACGGTTATGTAACAACAAACATTACATTTTAAACAAACGCAAGAGTTCGGCTTCAGACCCTAAGTCGAATCTTTAGCTGGACTGCTTGAAACAGCATCATCAAAATATTTTAGAAAATCGCGGCATAAATGACAACCAACAATGGTTACAGAATTAATATTCATTTTAGAAGATTTTACAAAATTTAAAGTTAAATTTAAGACAAACAGCAAAATTTACGTTACATAAATATTAGAAAACAAAAGAATGAATTTAAATGATTTAAAATTAAATTTAAATGCACCTCAACAAAACTTAGTTGCGCACGAACAGCAATTATAAGATATTTACAAATGAAATAAAGAAGTAAGCGCCCAAGAGGCGACACCAAAATAAGAGATTTTGAAAGAAAAAGTTATCTATAGAAATACTCATATTTCAACCAAAAATTACAAGTCTATCTCTGACGTCAAAAATTTAGAGTCCTAATTTAAATGGCCTATAATTATATAAATAAGAATAACGAAGATTTACACAGTTTAACAACTTTCCTGGTAGAGTCCATTTTCAGGAATAATTGTCTCCTGACGATTTCAAATATTAACAGTCCATACAAGTATCCATAGTCCACCCTCGGTGGTGCTGAATCCAATAGTCAATGTTCTCTTCACTGCCACCATATTATATAGCGTCTTGTTGCTAAGGGATACAAAGGTGGGAGAAATTCAAACTAGCCGGTGACGTCACGTTGGGCTACTCTGTGAATAATGAGTGGACTAAAATAATATAATAAATCTTTTGATTTAATTAATAAGCAAAAATATATTTAGCACCACATCTTACCACCTGTTAAGGTTATACACACATGTACTAATTAGGGCAATGAGTTAGGGATGAAGAAAAATGAATTTAGAGTAAGTGTACTCACATTTGCGTGGAGGGAGTGGAAAACCACCCTCTGTACACCCAACTAGGATTCTAACTCAACCCAAATCTTCTTGTCATCGATATTCTTGTTATAGCGAGAGAGATGCCTGAGACCATGCGGCCACCGAAGCAGATATTTTTTCATAATGTTTCAAGTGTGCTTATTTTTAATAATGTTTTAATAAAAAATAAAAGGTATCAATGTTATTAAAAATTATATAATATAAATACAATCATATCATAAAATATTTATTATATGATATATATATTATATACATAATATAAGTAAATATATGTTACACACAAAATATAGGTATATCTATCATATATATATATATAAAATATAGATATATATATAGTTAACATATAGTTATATATTTAAATATATTATATATATAAAACTAATATTATATTAGTAAATAATATATCTAATAATAGATCATGTTTAGGTAATATAAATATACACTTTATATTGCCTAAACGTTAGTTTTTAAGGTGTCTTTAATTTGAATTCCCGCCAAAGCTTATGATTATTTTATCAGAGATTACTAAGAGTTGTACAATTTTACAAAACTTTCCTCTTATTTTTTGTGAAGTTAAAGCTATTCTGATTTCATAAATGGTAGATTTATAATATATTTAATAGTACAAATGGACTTTATTAATTTTTTAAATTCCATTTTCTCCATAAGAATACATTGTAGACTCTGACGTTATACCCCCACAATGGCATACTGCGAGTACTCATTATATCTAGGTTATTCTAAGCCCACGTCTAGAATGTTGTCCCGGTAATCACCCATAAGACACTTGTGACCAGGGCAACTGGAACATCAGCTGTTGAGACACCACGGCAGATTTGCCCCACTCGTCGAATTAGGACGTGTTGAAGATAGGCCAGGCTTGAAGGCTGTGCTAGCCAGAAGATTCAGAGGGTGACTACATGAACAGTTTATATAGAAGAGAGTTGATAGTGTATAATGATGTTTGTATATAGCTTGAAACTACATGGAACTAGAATATAGAAGAGTTCTATTCCAGGAGGTATAAGTAAATGTCGACGTTCTTCGGAGTGGGTAGTATGAATCGAAAGAGAATTTATGCTTGTAGGTTAACATGAGGTGGGGTTGGGTTGCTTTATTGTAACGTACTAAACTAGTACCGTTACAAATAGGCTCCAAACTGCCACAGTGCAAAATTCACCTTAAAATTGTCTGGAAATTTGGTGATTGAACATCCACCGGAAAGTTTTCACCTCTAGCTGAGGTTAAAATCTCGGAACTGTAGAATATTTTCGTCTTATCATCAGGTTAATATTGGTACACAGATACTTACTATTTAATTTTGGGGGAGGATGAGATTAGTTTAGTGAAAGTGTAACTGCATCAGCATGGAGATGTTATGGTAATAAACAGTGATAAAATTATGTATAGAACACCTCCCTTTTCCCCCTAGAGTACCAGGACGAGAACTTCCCCCTCCACGTCTTTGAAGTCCTGTAGTTTGTCAGCCAGATGGCTTGTACCACGTGACCACCAGTGCGTGTCTACGTATAATATAATATCATGCATGCGTGGCGCGTATTTCTCGCTGTAATCAGACGCGGGCGAGAGTGAGCAAGCAACTTCCTAATCGATGACAAGTAGACTTGGTCTCGGTCTAGATAGGGGTTGTTTGTAGTCCATGTGCCAGACACAAAAAAAAATGCATTTCAGAATAATTTAGGGGGACCAGATGAAACTTCTACCGTTCATTTAGTGGGTCACCCGACTGCTGAGGACGGGGAGATTGAGGTTCGAATCTCGGTCGGGTGAACTGAGGGTGGTTTTTCCTAAATGGTTTTCCACTCTCCCTCCACGCAAATGCGGGTTCAATTCCTTTAATACAACTTTCCCAATTCCTAATCCATTAGTGTAATTAGTACTTAAGCGTATAACCCTAACGGGTAGTAAGATGCGGTGCTAAATAATAATAATAATAATAATAATAATTTAGTGGGTCACTTAGAACACAAAAAACCATGATAGCCATCTCAGAAAGGTATCAATCAAATATGGCGGCCATTCAAAATGGCGGTGGATGTTGATTTTTGTATTCCACTTATCTCGGGTTCAGTTTATCCTATTTGAACAATTAAAACAAATTATTAAAGCTTCTTTAATTTTCTTTACTTTGGTTCCTTATTACATTGCTCTAAACCAAACGGTTTTTTGTTAATTATTACAAGAAGTAAATTTTGAAGTGTATGCGGATTATTTATTAGCATTTAGATGGAAAGTTGCTATGTTTTTTTTAAAAAAAGCTTTTAATAACAGTCTTAACCAAAATGTTAGCTTCACTTTTAAAATAAATCCAAATTTGATAATCCGTGAATGAGATATAGCCAATTAAGTACAGTGACATTGTAAATGTGTCTATTTGTATTTGCAGCATCAACGTGGATGTTTTTGTTTTGATTTATTAAACTTCTTTTAGGATTTATTTATGATTATATATTTCAACATAATTGAATAATAAATTGAAACTTTCACTTTATTTTAACTAAGTATAAACTATTAACAAAACATATTATCATCAATTAAATTATGTTCGTTATTTGACAAGATTCATTGCTCAATATACTATAAGTTTCCTTTACATATAATTTTTTTTAAATTATGTTATAATCTACTCATTTACACTGAAATCACTTTCGTATTCATCAAAGCTATAGTCTTATTTTTCTTCTGCTTGATTGCTTGAGTACGTTGGGTTCGGGCCTTCACACCCCTTGCACCTACAACTCTATCTACAATTTGATTGGTTCTGTAAGCAAGTGCAACTTATAAGTGGGTATTTCTTTGTAAAACAATTGCATAGAAGTTTATTAAGAACCGTTTCTGGCGTAGGAAGTCCTGTCATCCATTCAACTTTTAAATTTCCTTCTTCATCATTCCCCATCCATAACCATCAGGGTCTGGAACGTTTGGTGTGTTTTTGAAACTTCTAATCCAAAATCCTGATTGGTAGTCGCTTGTTTTGTATGTTGCTGCAATGTATCCTGGCAAGGTTGTATAGTCAATGTACCAGACAATTTTGTGGTATAATTCTACCGCTCATTTAGTGGGTCATGTAGAGTACAAAAAACCATGTTGGCCATCTCAGAAAAGTAGCAATAAAATATGTATCCATTCAAAATGACGGTGGACGTTGATTTTTGATTGCCACTTATTTCCAGTTTTTGTTATCTGATTTGAACAAGTTAAAAAAAATTAAAGCTGAAAATATCTGTCCCATTGAAAAATTATTTGTTTGCTAGAAATCTTAGTCTTCACTAATTTTTTAGACCACCCTTTTTTTCAAATAAAACGGGCTTTTTTTATGGGTTTATAAAAGCCTTGTCCTTTTTCAAGACGACTCTTAAACTCAAAAGATGCAGTTTGGCCTTTTTATTTGCTTTCAACAAATCACTTCTTATGTCCTCAGGTACTCATATACCACTTGACAAATTAAAATATTTGAGGAGCTCAAGTCAATGGATTTCTCCATTCACTTTGAAGAAACTGAATGAGAGAAGAAACATCCTTTTCATCCTTCACTATTCGAGGAGTCTGGAGATCGCGATGAGATTGTTTTTCTTCTCTTAAAGATAATATGCCACAAAGGTGTCTCAATGCTAATGCTCTATTTTCTGCATTTATATAATGCAGTGACACAGCACCTCTGTTAAAGCTGAAGCCACGTGTACCTCCAGGTGTTGGGATATCTTTGTTACCAGTCTCTTTGATTGCCTGATCACCTGGAATCCTGGTGAAAGGGTTCTGATCCCATAGCTGAACAGAAAACCCACCTCCCAAAAATGCGTGTAGGCAAAAGGGCCTCTCTCCCGCATTTTAGTCAGCTCAACGGGATAATAGTAAAGGTATCTGGTATAGTTTACTCTATCCAATGAAAAGAACCTAGGGGTAATCTTTTCTATGCAGCGTATGTACAAGTACCAATCACCTTCTCTGTTAGCTCTGAGAAATCCTTGTAATATTTCGACCACATCTACATAAGTCATAAAAAAAAAAAACAAATTCTCCAATTTTCAGATCTAAGGATGTTAAAGTATTTGCTGAAGTATTCAAAATCTCTGGGACAATTGGCGCTATCTCACGTAATTTTATGGGTTTTATGGAAAGTATTTAGACGTAGCTTCACTTCAATGAGGAGATTTGTTCAAAATCTAAGTCATTCCCATAATTATATTCAAGGAACCCAAACCAAATTACCCTCAAATATGTTTCATACATCAGCTTGTGAAATCGAATTGCACGGTTATATTGTTTTCCTTCCAACATTTTGTTAACAGATTCCTCAGCTATGACACCAGATTCAATAGCTAAATCCTTTAATCCACTATTACCAAACAATCTTCCAATTGATAATAAGTTGCATATAATGTGAAAGTTCCCCATCGTTGGAAAGATTTGCCATTCCTATGATCTTGAAAAACCCTGCTTGTTTTAACAATGCAACAATTTAGTCCAAATCAAGATGTGCTCGAACACTTTCACTTATTTTTTTAAATTTAAACTCAGTTGAAATCTTTGTAGATGGAGCATTAGTCGTCGGCAAGTAGTTTAGTGTGTCTGGTGTAACAATTTGATGGTCTCTTATCATAATGTTAATGCCAGTCCAGGAATTTGCCATTTGATTGTGAAAATAAATCGGACCACCTCGTTAATACCCATATGAAATTGAACATTTTTGCTTTGAAAAATGAGTCGGTACACCCTGAGGTATGAATATTTTACTCTTTTATTGGAAAAGGAAACTTCTTTACTTTTTTCGTGTTTTTGTTAGCAATTTCAGTAACTTTTCATGTTTGGTTTGCAATAAAGAGTCCTTGGCTGAATTATTATTCCATTCACTTGGTGATTGTACCTGCCCCACTAAGCGTCTCCTCCCTTCTATCTATCATTTGACAAAAGCAAGTACTTTAGGAACTCTGAAATGGGTATCATTGGGAAGAGGAAAAGGTATTGATATGTGTTTTCTTGCTTATCATTACACCAAGCTGTGTAAACTTCAAGAAACTTGGTAACACTACAACCAGGTCCAAGTCGATTTAACATCTTGAACACTTCTATGTTCCCAGTAAGAGTCTCAACAGCTAATGAAAGGAGTAAGTGATTGGGAGCTATGAACCTTCCATGATATATTCCGTATAAAATATCTTGTGTGATAAACCATATCAAAACTTGACGTAATGAGGTATTACCAATTATTTTGGCTAATAACTTTTTCAAAATGCCAGGCCCTCTTGATCATTAATAGTCAATAATTCAAGATTCGGTGGCCATTCCTGCTTATGTGGGATGATAGATTCTCGTACTGATTTCCTGAGATCCTCTGCTGCTAATTGGATCTGTTACATCAACATATAATTACCGTTGGTAGTTCTCCGCTTTATTTTTCACTTTTATGAAGTCAGTTGCCAGTTTTCAAATCTAGAGTTTGCCGAAGCTATATAAACTTGTTGTCTACATTAATAAAATGCAAAATGATGCTAGCTTGGTTTCAAGGGGGTAGCGTAAGTTATTATTAGTAGATTCCGTAAGTTTTGGTGGTAGCGCAAGTTCTTTTTAGTATATTCCGTAAGTTCTGGATGGTGGCGCAAGCTCTTTTTAGTATATTCCGTAAGTTCTTCTAATCCATTTTTGGCTGAGTAAGATTTCATTTTAATAAGAAGTTCTCCTTGAGTCACAAAACGTGTTTCAAATAAGTCTTATTGTATAAAATGGTAAAGATTGTCATAAATAAGGATCCAGGTTTATATGCTTTATTTTTGGCTTGTCCCTGGTATAAACCTTATAAAAATTTTATGGTAGTGGGCCTAGGCTGCTACAATATTTCCCATGGTGAGAGCCATTATTTTTCCGTCCATTAATTGAATGGCTTTACTTCTGAGAATCCGATCGGCTCAAAGATCTACACACCTTGAATTAACTTTTCCTGACTTTTGACCGCTTATTATATTTTCCCACTTTATAACAAAATATGCATATTGGGTGGTATTCTCGGCTATCTTCTTTACATTTTTTTTTTTTTGTAAAGGAAGAGTTTTTTTAGAACATTCAGCAAACAGAGTCATCATAGTCTGATCATAGCAGAGGGATCACATGAAATATTGTTGAATGTTTTATTATGTGTAAACCCAACTCTACAATCCCTATAGTAATATATAGATGTAATTTCTTTGCTAGTTAGGGTGGCTTGAAATTTCAATATCAGCTGAAATTTTCTAATGTGTGAAGCGTTATATAATGTGGTCAATGACTTATTTTTTTAAGTTTACTAGATCGTCTGTTGATATAATTGAAGCTAATATAGTGCATTTCAATGGTTGGAGTTTGGGTTTTTTACTAACTTCCGCCATTTTGATTAGTTAATGCACACTTTAATATACCTTAAACAAAACCAAATACACGCAAACTGATATTCTACTAAACAAATATAGTTGAACCTAGAGAAAAATAAATATTGGTAGCCTATAAACAAAATTAATAGTTACCTGATTGCCCTGCTTGGAATCTTCATAGGTGTATCTTCCTGACGGTAATTAAGTCATATATTGCATTCAAATGATCAGATATGACTGTTCTTTTTTTTAAATGAAAGGTTACAATTTACTCCCTGTTTCATCTAATAAACTGATTTTCTTTAAATGAGGCCGTTATTTCATAAAAAAAAACTATTTCAATAAGTCTATACAGATACAATTTTTATTTTATTTGAATTTCAAAGCGATTTATTGGTTTAGCGACAATTTTACTAAGAAAAAAAGTAAAGAATATTAAAGAATCTTTAATAATTTTCTTTTAATGGCTAAAATCGGATGACCTGAACCCAAGATATGGGGTATTCAAAAATCAACGTCCACCGCCATTTTGAATGGCCGCCATATTTGATTGATACCTTTCCGAGATGGCTAACATGGTTTTTTGTACTCTACATGACCTACTGAATGAGCAGTAGAAGTTTCGTCTGGTCCTCCCAAATTATACCACGAAATGGTCTGGCACATGGACTATTGCTGGGGGGTTTGAGGGGGTCTATTTCGAACACGCTGACTCTCTCCTCAAACCGTACCATTGAGCCAAAACAAACTACACTCGAACTAGCCACATCATGCATTAAGAGCTTGTTTGATGTAAACTCCGTTAACACTTTTACTGATTATTCTATGGCATATCCATACAACCAAGCAAGATAAACGAAACAGGGTGAACAAAGGGCACTGAAATAAAACTTAATTTATTTTGCTACACCTCCCCATTGTTATAACGCCGTTTGATATACCATGGGTCTTTCATTATCCTCGTGTTTATTGATGGAACTCTGAGATGTAGAAATCGAATTAGAAGAGCTGCTATTCGAGGTTCGGACAGATCAGGAGGCAGTGCAAGACTTAGAGCAGGTATTCGTGACCGGGGGTGTGGGATACAAATACTGAGGGTATGGTACTAGCTTGTGCCATTTTTATATAAGTAGACATGATACAATCGTCATGATTTTATTTCAGCTGTTTTGTTCCTAGAGTAGCCCCATGGCTTCTATGGTACTGACTGACAGCTTTAAAAAGTTACCAGACCAAATTATGTATTCCTACGCCGAACCAGATGATCTGCAAAAACATGTTTTTAGCATCTGTCACTTTTGACGGTCAAAATTTAGGTATGTAACTAAATGTTGACTGTCAGAAGTGAGCTGTGAACTGTCGGTCAGCACCAAAGAAGCCACGGGGCTACTGTAGCTATCTTTATGTAAAGTAAAACCAAGAAATTGACATATTTTGAAGTAATACCGGTATCTAATAGGACTGGTGGTGATGATTATGACTATTATGATTTTACAGTCTGGTGAAAGGGGGATGAGAACATGTTGAGCAATCTATTGGGATCTATTGTAATCGTAAAAAGGTTAATAGCCCCTGGCTTAGAAACTTATTAAATGGTTAAAGGCAGTGGAATGTTGAGCCAAAAAATATTAACTTCAAAAAAATATGCTCCCATTAAAACGACATAAAATTACTGAGTTTTTTTTATAGAAGTGATTAAATAAATTTGTCAATTTATAGTGACTTACTGTATTATTTTACGTGAAAATGAAAGAATTTTTGAAAATTGTGTTTGTACAGTACGTAAATACAGTGTTTATTAAACTTTATTTATTTAATCAGTCACTTTACCTGCAACCTGCTTGTGTTTGCGGTTAAAGTTTTTATCGGGAATCAATAGTCTAATATTAGAATAGTACTGTTTTTAGTGGATAGATAATCACTATTGAGCCCCGTTATAAACGGGGAGTGGGCTATTAGTCTATTTTATAATGTTCGTTTTACACTTTGTCACTATAATACACACATTTTAAGTTATTTATTTACTAGTTAATATATTTTCCCTCAAGGCTCGTCATGAAATGTGGATTAGGAGAGTTGCTAACTTAAATAAACTCACATTTCGTGAGAAAAAATAGATAGGAAAACCACAATTTTAAAAATACATGGTAAAAACCACCCCAGCGTGAATAAAATGTACACACACCTGCAAGGTGCTCTTCACAGTTGTTTTTCGATACGATTGTCACTAGCACGTTCAATACCCGGGCTATTAACGACCTAAATAGTCATCGTTCTCAGATTAAAAAATCTTCTACGTCAACTTTCTCGCTTGTCCAAATCCCAGGGTGTTATCAGTAATTCTGTCAGAGTAGCGTCGATACATTCATGATTAGCTTAATTTACATAAATATTACCGACATCGGTGTTTGCACGCTCTAAAGCAAGTGATTAACTTTCTTTTTTTTTGCGTGAGATTATTTACGTTGGAACAGCAGTTTGAGTTTCAATTTGTCCTAACTAGGCCATTTATTTTGCTAATTTAATAATGTTTTATTTTTATTACATTTCATCTAAGGTGATTAGGTGTAATATTAGATGTTCCACTTATACTTCCTTCACATGCCACTCGTAGCACGCGTGTCATGAGTTGGTAACCTTTGCTCTAAAGGCATCAGTTTCACAATAACTGGATTGTTTGTAACAGGAAGGTTGAGATTCGAATCTCGCCAGATGCACTGACTTTAAACTACCCTCCCATCCCTAAACTTTAATGATTGAGTTGTCAGTAATATTAGTGTTAGAAGTGATTCCTTAAAAATATTTACTACTTATTCTAAAGGTAAGAATTGGTAGAGTGAAAGTGTACCTGAAATATCTTTAAGAGGGGATGGAAAACCACTCCAAGTGCACCCACCTGAGATTCGAACCTCAGCCTTTGCGTGACTGGAAAACAAGACTGTTGCGGAACTGACCCCTTGGACTACGTGAGCACTGGAAAGGGCTGTATGGACTAGTGTGGTTATTTTTTAATAGAATGCAAGATATTTCTCAGCTCGAAGTGAGTATAGTTACAAAAATACGTCTGACTCCTTCTCAGTCAATGTCGCCTCTGTCTACTAAGCTTGACCTTGATTCGATTCATAGCTTGACAAAAAACAGACTCATTAGTTAAATTGAGGTGTAGGCTATTCTTTCCTCAGTGTGAAATAACAGCAAAGTTGTGTTCTTATATTATACAATTGTTTAAGAGGTGCACGTTAAACACTCGTATTACAATAAATAAACATATAAAAATATTTACTATGAAAGACGAGTGGTTGAGTATAGGTTGTGCGCAATACGTTGCCTCTGGGTGGGTCACCAACTTACCAGGAGTCGCGTGACTTGAATCGAATCCAACGCATGACAGCAAACCGCCACGCCGATTGTCACCAAAATTGTTCACTAAACCATGACTGATATATATATATAAAATTTTAAATTAAATATTCTATTAAATATATAATTATATCAAATATATTATACTAAAATATATGTTATTATATTAATATTTAAGAGACATTTTTTTCTAAAGGGGGTTCCGTGACACGTATGTCTCCTAGGGTTCCGCTAGAATATGGATACAGTTATGAGTCCACAAGGATTGCACACAAAAATATAGTTAGATTAATTAATTTAGTGTTTGAATCAATTTTTAATTTTAAGAGTATTGTTATTAAATCTCTCTAAGGGTTCACTAACCTAAACCTGACATAAGAATTTAAAACAAGGATCCCACATGGCTGCTCAAAGGGTGAACTGTAAAAATGAGAAACATGCAATTATTAGTATTAAAAGTATTCAAAGACTGGAATATTTTAAAACAGTAGCACAATAAAAACTCCCATCGGGGTTGCATGAACTAAAGTCACTTTTAAATTAGACTGGTTTGCAGGTGACCGGAGTTAGAAGTTCAAATCCTGGTTGGGTGATCTAAGGATGTTTATCATAAAGGGCTTACCACTCTTTCTAAGCGGAAATGAGGTTAAACCATACATTTTTCACGCCTATCCAAAAATGTAGTTAAATGTGAATAACTTGGGAAGAGTAGTGAGAAGCCAACAACGACAAAATCAAGGAGTAAGTACTATTATTAATTATTATTATTTTGATTCATACTCCACGTCTTACTACCCGTCCGGGTTATCCGCACTTCTACAATATAGAGTAGGATTAGGAAGGTACCCGCATTTGTGGAGTACGGGAACCCATTCAGGAAAAACCCACTTTGAACACCCACTCAGGACTCGGACTTCGACATCCCCATCAATACGCTTTTAATATATAAATAGCGACAGAATGACGCGAGCACAAAGAGGCTCAGTCCAATGTTTGTTACCGCAGGGCTCGTGGATGACCATGTTCCTGACCGTCATAGTGTCCCTGTACGTGTTCTCCCATGCTTACAACCTGCTCCTGGTGATGTGGTATGACAACTACCACTACAAGATCGACAGCAAGATGGCCGTCACTAGCGCCAGGTAACATCAATAACACAGTGCCAGGTACAACATTCTGCTCTCTTAACAGCAACTTCCCCCCACCCCCAATATATATGTATATTATCACCGCGTATTAGTACCCGTTCAGTTAAGGTAATATTTAGAGGAAGTGTACACGCATCTGCGTGGAGGAAGAGTAAAAAACCATTTTGAAAAACCACCCTCAGTGCACCCGAACCGAGATTCGAACCTCGATCTTCCATCATTGGCAGTCTAATTTTCTGCAAGAATAGCGCCTTAGACCATGCAATCACCGAAGCTTGTCCAACATAATATATTTGCGCGTTTTTTTCAGTACGTTTAACATTAAAGCTTGTGTGTGTAAGTGGACTACTCTTACTACCAGTCCAAGCCACCCTGTATATAATACATTACAAATAAGTGAAATCATTTCTTAACTTAATATAATTTTCACCCGCTTCAGTGGCTGTACGTTCTAAGGCATCACTTATGCAATAGACTGGTCTGACGATGACCGGGAGTTCGTGTTTTGATCCCAGTTGAGTGTACTAAGAGTGGTTTTTCTCAAATGGCTTCCCACACATTTTCCACGCAAATGCGGGTACACTTCTTCTATATTCAACCTCACTCATCCATATAAACTTTTGTATACGGTTATCTTTAGTTAATTTTATATTATAATTAAAAATAAAGCTTCTTAGGATTCCCCGTGTGAAGAACGGACACACAAGCTAGTTAGTTCTAATAACAGATACACGGAACACTTAGATTCTTAAAAAAATAAAATCTATAACATGGTTAAATATTATGTGCAAACTACTAAATTGATAAGGTTTGTACACGCAAAGTATGAACGATTATTTGAACTAATCGCTCACTTTCTGTACCTGGGCTCAATTGGCACCAAGGGTTTACTAGGTATAATATTAATTATGGTTAGTTAAATCCCTAATTTATTTTATTTTTTTATCCCCACGTCTTACTATCTGTTCAGGTTGTAGGCATAGATGATAATTACTCTAATGGGGTAGGGATGAGAAATGAAGAATCTTAGAGGTAATCTACCCCCACTTACATAGAAGGAGAGTGGGAAATAATTTAGGAAAATCCACCCTCAATAGACATGACTGGGAATCGAACCCCTATTTCTCCATTAGCAGCAGGCCAATTAAACACGAGAGTGACACCTTTGACTATTCGACCACTGAAGTGGGTATCGATCCTTAATTTTTTTTCTATACCTAGCACCCATACTTTATATAAGCGAATGGTAGTACAGTTTTACGTCGACTTTGGTTTGTAAAATATATTATAAGCAATAATTAATATCTGGCTTATTGAAAAAGAGATAATTCATTAATGAATTAAACATCCTTTGGTTTGGGTTTGTTTTGTTTATTGATGACTGGTTTGGGAATGTCTTGTGTGTCAGCCGGAGTGAGGTAACAGAAGGGAGTAGCCTAACCAACTCTTTATACCACCCCTCTATATTTCAGTGTTCCGTCCAGAGATAGCCCTAGTTACAAGAGGCGAGATTTTAGCGTTAAAGCCTTTAAGTAGATAACAAATTACTCGATAAATAAGCTTTGGATTATAAATATTTTTTTAGTAAATTGGTCTTAAATAATTTAAAAGTAATAACTCCTTTTATAAAAAATCAAAACGCTGCGTTAATACATGTTTTAGGCTGTGTAAAAAATAGTGAATTATAGCATATTTTCACAAATGATAAAAAGTGAAGTAAATAAAAAACAAAAAAGTTAGAAACAGGTCTTACTTTTACATAATTCCTTTACAAAATAAAACAAGTCCCTTGTTCCTGCGATGCATTTACGAGGCTGTATAGGTTACGTTAGTTGGTCATTCAAACCAGCAACTGAAATGGGTTCTTAAATGACTGATTCAATTATTTAAAACAAAATTTCAAAATTAACTTAACTCCCTTAAATCATTAGAATTTTCTTCTCAAATCTCATTTTTAAATTAGTTTTACTACCAAATATAATAAAAAATAATCAGAAATATTTGTCTAGCATCAGCCACATATCAAAATATAAAATTGTAAAACGTTTTCAAACAATATAAGACTGACATTTATAAGGAATCATTATATATTTTATTTAATAAGAGCCTAATTATTGTTTTATCATGCTTTAATAATTTTTTAATGTATCAAGGGTTCTGTAACTTATGACTTTTCAATATTCTATATTACTGTATTGTCCTTCATGTTGTATTTTGACTGCTGGTTAGTTATTGTTATTATAGCTATTTACTAACAAGATTTTTTTTATTACTTTAATTTGACTGATTGATTGATTATTTGATACTAATGAGGTAGTTGACCTCGGTCGTCTTGGGATAAATACTCGCCTTAGGATCCAATGTTCGAGGGTTCAAACCCAGCTGGGGTCGACGAATTTTTCTTGAGCGATAAAAATCCGTAGCACAACTTATTTTGTAGGTAAAATAAAGCCGTCGGTCCCATGTCGATTGTGGACTGTAAATCAAACATGGAAGGTATGTACCTTTCCTGGCAAAATTGATAGGCCCTTTCGCTCAAGCTCATAGAAATTCTCGTGTGCTGATATCGGTTTAGAAATCGCACGTTAAATACTTCAAATAAATAAATGAAATAATACTAAGGGGGTAGAGATAACCATTAAGACATCCGACCGGAATTTGAAGCTATATCTTCGCGTCACCAGTAATCCATTTTGTTGCGAATTTAACGCCTTGGTGCATGCGGCCTTTGATGCAATTAGCACCTTAACAATCTAAGTGGCAAGTATAAATAGGATTATTTTAAAGAAAGTACACTCACATTAGCTAAGAGAGGGATACTGTAAAAAATCACATTTCCAATTATAGCAAACGCATGGAAAAAAATATCCGATTTACCTGGCCGAGCGTAGAGCCTCAATTTAACATCACTAAAAAGCCAGTATATTGCAAATCTGACGCCTTGACTACTAAACCTTTAAAGGTAGCAATCTAACCTTGTATTATTCCAATATGGTATAGGCCATATATAGGGGCATAGCGTAGCTCGTCAAGGTAAGACTACCACCTTTCAGGGTAAAACCAAGTGTTCATTGTAAGCCCATTTCAATTTAGTTAAATGTCTGACATTTAATGTTCTAGATATTCTTTGTAGACATAAAAAATGTCCTGGTCTTAATAGTATAAATACCATGAATTTATTTATAACGTAATTGTTGAAACTAACTTTTTTTGTGTCCCCCTAACCCTCACTTTATAAACAGTACTAGCCTACAGAGTACAGACAATGAATACACATTATCATGTGAGGGTTACTGTATCTTGGACAGGGCATGTGTGTAGGGTCAAATAGATAAAGAATGGGAATAATATTACACAGTTAAAGTGATTTTTTAGCACCATGTCTTACTACTTGTTTGGGATTATACGTATATGTTATATTTACACTAATGTGTTTGGGACAAGGAAGATAAAATTTAGATGATGTCTACCCACATTTGCGTGAAGAGATAGTGTAGAACCATTAAATAAAACCCACCTCACTACGTCGGGATTCTAACTCCTATCCCCACATTGGCAGTCTATTTTATTGCGAGAGTGACGCCTTAGACGATATAGTGTTAATAAATCCATCCACCCTGACAAAAGACCACTCTACGCCACTGTTAATTAGAAATTTTATTTTTATAAAATAATATTTACGGTGGCCACGTGGTCTAAGGAGCTACTCTCGCAATAGACTAGATTGCCTATGACTGGGAGATCGTGGTTCAATTCCGGTGAGTGTACTGAGGGTGATTTGACCTAAATGGGTTTCCACTCTCCCTACAAGCAAATGCTGGTAAACTTCCTCAAAATTAAACCTTACTCATCCCTAACCCATTAGCGTAATTAGTACATAGGCGTGCTACCCGAATGGGTAGTAAGATGCGGTGCTTAAAAAAGCACCAATATTTACGGTTTATCTGATCTTTGATGATCTATCTTTGTTTAATATTCGTGAACCTATGCTTAACCTTGCGTTAAGCTTTAAATTGATTTAAAACACGAGACACATTAAGGTTTGATTGTAGATGACGCGATAAAATATCAGTGTTTTTTGCAGTTTTTCTAGTAAAACTTTTTTGGTCGAAATTAATCAAATATTGGTTCAGTACAAACATATAGTTTAACTTTCTTCACTTGGTGACTTCAACACTTGGTGAATATCTGTTGTCCATAGAAATTAGTGACAACTTTTTCGCATCACTCAAAAAATGTTCTCATCTAATGCCGCTATCCTCATGAGAGAAACCTAACAACTGTCGTCATGTGAAGAAAATTAAACTCTATATGTTTCTACTGAAAAAAAAATGTTTTGCTATAAAAACTACAAATTAAATACTGGTATTTTCTCGTACTCCCCCCCATCCTCAGCTTAAAACTTACACACCGAATTGTTTAGGATAGTTGGATAAGTGCATCACTGTTCAAATAAATATGTGTTGTAAACGCGACTCCTGATCATCTTGTCCAAAGGAACTATCTAACGGACCAACTATGAACTACACCCTTACGTATAACAATAAACAAGGTTATAGGGTATTAGTTCATCTAAGACAGAGGTTTCTAATCAATGGGCAGCGACCCACTTCTATGAACAATTTTCTGTCTCATATCTCTACTGGCGCGGCAAGATAATTTAGCTTGTCTGCTATTGGGGGGGGGGGGGGGACCTTATAGTCACCAACATGATGCTGCAGGATAGCTTGAGCCACCTTCTCCAACCCTTATCACCACTGGTGGTGCAATATAAGTTGCCCCTGTTTTGGCTGGGGGACTTCCTAGAAACTGACATGATAGGGTATGATAGTTTTAACCCTACTACCAGTATTGATGGTGCAGTATATCGTGTCCTGTCTGCCAGGTAGCGTGATGAAGGCGGCGGCTTGTGGCACCTGGCTGGGGGACCTCATCACGGCGCTTATGGTCACTGACATGATGCTGCAGGATAACTTGTACCCGCACTGGGCCACGCGGTTCAGGCAGCTATGGCGTCAATCAAACGTGCCACGGATCCTCATTTTCTGGGTGGGCTCGGTCCTGGCCACGGCCGTGGTTGTCACCCTCATCGTCAGTGACTGGATCTCGTGGGACCGGCTCAACAGGGACTTCGTCGCCACAACAGGTCAGGAGGGATTTTGGTGGGGAGGGGCAGACCACGGGCCAATCTTTTATTTAGCTGTACCGGGGATTTTTCTTACCCTTAAAGTGGGATGGTAAGGGACGCGAATTAGGGTAAGTATTTTTACAGCTTTTATAACAACTTTTTTTTCAAAATGAATAAAATATTTCTTGAGTGGAAATATTTGGTTTAATTTTCTACATAAAGTAAGATCAACAGTTTTTGGACGAGCTGCCGGTCTTTGGAATGGCAGAATTTGAACTTAACTTTTTCTCTTCATTAAAAGGTTTCTGAGTTATTTATTTGACATGCACTTTTTGAACAGACTGATTATATCAGTAGATGAGAATTTCTATGAAAGAGAGAGAGTGAAAGGGGCTATCAATTTAGCCAGGAAAGGTATTTTCATATAGCTTCAAGAGTTCTTTTACATGCCACAATAAGCATAGGACCAACGGCTTTACCTCCCCCCTGAAGGAAGTTGTGGTACGAATTTTTATCACTCAAGAAAACCCCTTTGACCCAAGATTTTGATCCCACAAACATCATGTCTTTAAGTGAGCACTTAACCCCAAGACCACCGATTCCAACGGTTTTAGTCAAATTCCATGATTTTCATGACATATATCCAAGCATTGTTGGTGCTACTATGTTTATGAAATAAACATTACATACTGAGGATGAGGCTGAGGGTCCAGATAATGCCAATTGGTCCTGGACTCAATAAAGCCTAAATCCTTGCCTACACCTCCATGTGGTAGAGAGTGAGCAACGCGTGTGGTTAACGTAGGTATGAACCGAATAAATGCCGGGATAAGCTTTCTTAACCATCTCCAAAGTCATCTTAAGGCAAAGGAGATGGTAGGGGTCAAAGGCACCCTCTTGCCCTTATAGTGAGAAATCACCCCTAAGGGTGGATGAACCTTTCAGAGGGCAATGACATAGGATGCGGAAGGCAAGGGAAACCACCGCATTAAAGACTCTTGTCGTAGCCCTGGTCCCACTGGACAAAACTTTCATAGATATGGTTGTTCTAGAGAGGAAATATTCCGCAATAATATGTCCACAGTCGGATCTCTGAGTGAGCACTATCCCAGGAGATAATTATGAAGTGAGAGTTAAGAATAACAGGCGAAAGCAGAAGAATTTTTTGAAGATTGGAGCTTGGAATGTGAAAACAATTAATAGTAAAGCAAAATGGGATAATGTGAAGGTGGTTAACATAAGGAAGGAGGAGTCGGACTAATGTATAGGAAAGTACTAGATAATAATATGGCTAGGGTGATTCCTGTAAGTGACAGGATGCTGGCAATCAGGATACTAAGTTATCCGGTGAATACCTTGATCTTTCAAGTGTACATGCCTACATCCGGCGCAGATGAGGCAGAGGTAGACAGAATATATGAGCAGATAGAAGAGGTATATGAGAAAACGGAAAAGATCAAGTAAGAACAGTGATGATAGAAGACTGGACTGGTGTGGTGGGGAATGTAAGTCGAGGGAATATATTTGGAGATTATGGCCTAGGAAGACAGAACAAAAGAGGAGAGCGTTTGGTAGAATTCTGTGAGAGCCTTGATCTCTGGATTTCCAACACCTGGTTCAAGATCCATCAATGAAAACTCTCTACATGCAAGAACCCTGGTGATAAAGCTAGGTATCAGATATACTTCATTATAATAAACCAACGGTTCAAAAAACAGCGTCGAGATGGCTAAGAGATTTCCTGGAACGGACGTCGATAAAGATCACTACCTGCTCGTGGCAGATATAATAACACGGCTGAAACATGTTTAAAAACCTACAAGTAAGTGGGATATGTCAAAGCTAAATAACGATGAGGCTTGGTCTATACAATAAGTATGGGAGAAAATATGGAAAGATTAAAGTATAGAATGGATGTATCGGAAGAATGGGATACTATCAGGAACGCACTGTCAAGGACGTTAGAAGATAAAGTCGGACAAGTAATAATAAGAGGAAAGAATGAGAGGATCACGCAGGACAAGCTGGATAATATGGTTGAACGTAAGAGATATAAAAACTACTCAACAGAAGAAATAAAAAGACACCATAAAAAACTGAACAACGCGTTAAGAAGAGTGACCGACAGGGTCAGGGAGGAGTTGATGGAGAGATGCTGTGAAGAGGTGGAAGACCTGACAAAGCATTTTGACGAGGAAAGACCCAAGAAAAATAAGCAAGCAAGGAATGCTGAACATGTAAGGAAGGATAACATCATGCTAAGAAGAAAACAAGGAGATATGGATGGTATACATATAAGAGCTGTATTTTTCTCAGGCGGATCATGGAAGACTGGTGTTGTAAGTAGAGCTGGAATATGACTAGGAGGACAAGGGACCGAGGATATAAATATGGGAAGTAGAGAAAGTAATCCAATATCTCAAGAAAATAAAAGTGATAGAATGTGACCGAATACCATATAAGGCACTTAAGTTCTTAGGGACTGGTGCAGTAATAAGACTAAACACTCTAGTCAATAGGATATATGACACCAGAATTTTGCTGTAATATCTACTTAAGACCATTCTGGTTCCTTTACCAAAGAATGCAAAGACCATATAACCCTTAGTTTTTTATGTAATATTACCAAGGCTGTGACAAGACTTTTTCTGAGGAGATTAGAAAGGAATAAAAAGGATAATATGGGAGAAGATTAGTTTTATTTTAGAAAGGTAAGAGGGACCAGAGATGCAGTTGGTTTTCTGAGAATGCTAGCAAAACGAGTTTTGGAAGTGAACAGAGAAATGAATATTTGTTTTATTGATTGGGGAAAGCGTTTGATTTAGTGGACTGGAATATGCTACTGAAGGTTTTGAGAAACATTGATATAGATGGGGAGTATATAAAAAAAATCTAAATCAGTTTTATACTGGACAAAATGTGGTAATGAGAGAGGATAAAACACGAGAAATGAATATTGTAAGCGGAGTGCGACAGGGTAGTTATATGTCACCAACGATTTTCAATATATATATATAATAAATTCGGAATATATATTCGCGTGTTATGTATATATATGCCGAAAAGTCGATGGAGAAGGCTCTATGGAGGGGGCAAGAGAAAATGTAGTGGGAGGAGAAATATTAAAAAACATTAAGTACGTGGATGATCAAGCGGTGTTGGCAGGGTTGGAATAAGAACTGCGGGACATGATGAATGGTATTATAAGGGTGGGAAATAAATTTGGAATGATTGTAAACATCAGTAATACGAAAGTGATGAGAGTTGTAAAGGAAGAAGGCAATGTTGTTATATATATTGAAGGTAAGAGACTAGAACAAGTAAGGTAATTAAAATATTTGAGAAGTCTGGTGAATTGAAATGCATACTGTACGTAGGAAGTTAAAAGCAGGATATCCTTGGGAAGGGAGCATATGGAAAGGTGAGGGGATTACTGACAGCGGAAAGAATCCCGATTGAGTTTAGAAAGAGTTTTTCAAAATGTTTTGTGTGGAGTGTGATGGTGTATGTATCTGAGACGTGGACAATCATAAAGAGAGAACAAATATGTTTGAAGGATTTTGAAATGTGGTTGTGGAGAAGGTGAAGTGAATGAATAGGGTGAGGAATGAGGACGTGTTGAGGAGGGTAGGAGATTAAAGAAGCCCGATAAGGATGTTAACGAAGAAAAAAAGTCTTGGTTGGATCACACACTACATAGGGATTGTTTAATGAAGAGAATCATGAAGAGGAAGATAAAGGGAATAGGAAGAAGAAGGTTTGGAATGCTAACAGATCAAGAAAGGATGATGCTCAGGCCTGAGGAAAATGGAAAATGCCCTATTGATACCCGTCTCAGGAGAGATTCCCAGAAGAAGAAAAAGAAGACATACTGAAGCAATATTTTATTTATTTTGAACAAAAAAAAATTTGTTTGTTATCAAATTTGCAAAATACGCAATTTAGCCCTCGTTCACTTCTATGCCACGTTAAGTACTTGTAATATTCAATCCAAGAGGACAGAATGAAGAGGGGCATATGTCGAGGAATGTGGGTCGGGGAGAAGAGTAAAGTTATTTTCTATACAGGAAAACGGGGTTAGGCTTCATTTTGTTCTCTGCATTTGTTGAGATTGATTAATCTTTGTGCTCTACACGATGTCTGTTTGGGTGAATTTTTGCTCTTCGTATCTTAATACCCGCCCAATCTGTTCATATATTTGTAATAATTGAATGGGGATAAGATAGATGGAGCTTAGAGAAAATGTAACTGCATTTTTATGGAAGTTGAGTGAGAAATAATTTAAGAAAAACTACTTTATAAACCTGACCTATATTCTAACCCTGACCTGCTCATCAATGGCAAACTAAATTAGCTTTGACATTTAGTCCACGTGCCCACTGATGCGAGTATTTCCCTTTCCTAGACTCTGGATAAAAGCTACGACGAACCTATTTTTTTTTTTTTTTGCGCCACCTCTTACTACCCATTCCAGTTATAAGCCTACGCTTATATACTAATTACACTAATGGGTTGTGAAGGAGTAGGGTTAAATATAGAGGAAGTTTACCTGCATTTGCATGGAAATAGAGTTGGAAACCATTTAGGGAAAACCACTCTCAGTGCACCCAACCAAGATCAAACCACGATCTCCCCAACATCACCATGCGGCCACCGAAGAGTATAATATAAAATTACATATTGGAAAAAGTGAACACAAAAGTAAACTACATTTTTTTTTAAAATGACCACTAATAGTCAGGGTGAGAAAAGGTTGAAACTAAGTTATTAACAAAGTTCCACCCTTCTCCTTCAACTTCTAATCCCTCTCGCCCCCTTCCACAACAACCTGTTGCCATAGAAACTATAGAGAGTAAGTTTGAATCATACATACCCTAAGCAGATCGATAAGCGGATACCTGAACTAGTGGGCACATGGATAAAGGCATCAGTCTCGTATGAGCGAGACTAGATAATATAGAAATAGAGTGTAACATTTGCTTGCAAATTGTAGCCGATTGCCCTATAACGTATTTCACTGAAAAACCCAGTTCTTTAGCCCCCGCGAAGATACGGTAGGTTATTTTCCATACGTAAAGTAGAGTGGGCTGCAAACCAAACTAACGCAGGCGTTAAGGTAGAACAACTATCGGTGAAGGGTAGTTTGTTGAATCAGTTAATGAATACTTCAAAATTGTTATTAGTGGGAGAAATTCACTTCGTTAAATTAAAGCAATAATGTGAAATAATTTATTCAATCCAGACTTGTATTCTAGAGGCTAGGAATATTGATAGGTCAAGGGTTCCCTGATTTGATGTTGGATGACTGGGTTGGGTGTTAAATAAAATAAATTACAGTAGCTATTCATTTTTTTTACTAAACCCGAATATATTTACGAATCCCTTCTTCACGATTTTGTAATTACCACTTTAGTTAAAAGGTCATTATAGATGTTAGCTAAAGGAGCAATGGACCCTGATTTGATCCAGGATACAGATATTTTAAATAATTTGATACATGACGGTTTATAGCCTTTGAGTTTAAGTATGTCCCCGCATGTATGAACATGATCGGGGCTCAAATCCCGGCATAATCTACTGAGGGAGTTTTGTTCCGAAATAGTTTTCCACTCTCCCTCCACAAAAATGCGAGTACATTTTCATTCAATTGTGCCTTCCTAATAGTGTAATTAAACGCGGATAGGCCGGATAAGTAGTAAATAAGACATTACGCCAAAATAATTAAAATTATTCATCCGCTTCTAAAATTTGGCAAGTGATGTCCCTTTACCTCACTTATCAAATTGACAGGTGGATGAATTTTAAATTTTTTATTGTAATGGAACTTAAAAGATGTACGAATATAGCCGCATCAAACATCATATTCGTAAATGTGAAAAGTTACATCTGTACACGGGAATCAAACATAGGACCCTTGGTTTAGTATAATAATGTATGTAAGTAAAGAATCCCAGGTTCAGTTCCCGTGTCAAAGTGTAAAGTTTCAAATTTATTAAGATAGTCATTGTAATTTTTAATTAATGTGTATCACAAACTCATACGTGATGACTACACACAGGATCAGTATTGACAGCTGAATCAAATTTAAATAAGTTAAAAATGACAACCTGGACACAGGACCCGGATTATATTCCCTTGTCTAAGTTATCATTCCTCACTTAATAGGATTTATTGTAATATATCGACTGATAATTAAAGGGCCACGTTACCATGGACGGACCTTATAGTAGGAGTCTGGTAGAAAGGAACTTTTAGAAAATACATAATTTGTTTACGGACATCATTAATAATATTTTACTATATTATTGATATTATCTATGAAAAGTGGCGGTTGCAGCTCACATGACTTGGCGTATAAATATATTACAATGATAGCTTTCCTGTCAGAAAAGTTCCTTATCAAAGAAATAGGAGTGTGCCTGTATCTGTCCCCGCGGCGCCAATCTCGGTCATGATCTCTTCTGTTCCAGAGCTATCCCGGGCGTTCCTGGCGTCCTTCATCCTTGTGATGGACCTCCTCATAGTGATGCAGGACTGGGACTTCCCCCATTTCACCACCACCCTCCACGTCAACTTGCCCGGGTTCAGCGTTGCCACCCTGCAGTGGAAGTACGCCGAGGTGGACATCACAGGTGAGACACACACACTTAATAAGTTAGCTGAGGAAACAGGAAGGTTTTTACGTGACTATAATTGTTTGGGAGAGTATGGAAAATCACAATGTAACCATACCAAAAAAACTATCCTGATTCACATAGTTGAGCACCGAATACCTGGCTTTCATATCAAAACTGACTGCACTATATGTGTGATCAACAACTGCTGGTAGCCACGGACTAAACGTCAAGCTCAAATAATGTTTTGCTGATAATGGGGAGGTCAGGGCCTCTATCCCTATCGGGTATACTGAAAGTGGTTTTTCACTCTTCCTCCATAAGCACAAGTTGACACACTTCCTCTAAACTTTACCTTCTTCACTCCTACCCCATTAGTGTAATTCAATGTGTGCAGCCCAAATGGGTAGTAAGACACTGAGAGAAACTGTATTTGAGCAATTATTGTACGGAGAGAGAGTGGAAAATCATAATGTAAAAGAAACGCCCAGTAAACATAGTCAGAGATCGAATACCTGGCTTCCAGAGCTCTATGTGAATGATAATGCATTTTCTCACAAATTATCATCCATCGAGTTTCCTCGTCTCAATATAAGTAGCTAATAACCAGCACATTTACGCTGAAATGTGTGCGCTTTCCTGTAGCAAAAGAACACAAGTCTGGGGCACCTAGCTTTGATTACAGGCTGATAAACGAGAAAACTTGATATTTGTAAATGGGTTTGTCTGACTAGCCAATTAGAATAGCTCTAGAACCTGTAACTGGGTGTTTGGCGTTAGATTTATTGTGATATGTTACGTTATTTTGTATGTTGTATGCTGTCTGTACATTCAAAGAGAGCATATTAAACGTCACATAAAACACTAAAAAAACGTGCTGTTGATTTATTATCGCAGTTATTACAGTGAATACCACTATTAATAACCTAGGCGTGCACAGCACAGTTTATTTAAGGTGGAATTGAAGGGGATACAGTTTTTATGGCAACACATTTTTTTGATCAAAATAAATAAAATATTGCTCCAGTACAAACATAGAATTGAATTTTCTTCACGTGGTGGTATCAACAGTTGTTGAATATCTGTCAAGAGTGTTCTGGAATTTAATGACAACTTTTTATCTACATTTAAAAAGTTTGTTCGATAATGCCGCTATGCTCATGACATATATTAAAGAACTGTTGATATCAAAATGTCCAGAATATTAAATTACTGAAGCAATATTCTATTTATTTTGACCAAAAAAGTTTTGCCATAAAACTTCAAAAACAATGGCCTTCTCTCGCGTCCATTTTCATTCCAACTTAAAGTAGGGTACGTAAGAAAAGTTCAGTATTTTTGCGATTTGTATAGCAGAACATTATAGTATAGTATAGTATAGTATTATAATACTGAGTCTTATTTTCCAAACCACATACCGACCCAACATACAACCTTTCACTACACTCAACACTGTGCTAACTAGTAATGCGTAGTGATGGGCAGAATCGGATGAATAGAATCGATTCATTCGATTATTCTGAATAATCGATTCATTCGATTCTTTCAAAATCATTCGAATTAAAAAAGAATTCGAATGAGAAAAACATTCGAATGAAAACAGTAGCTGACTTGACGCGAGCTGGCCGATTCATTCACTTACCCCACCCTTGCCAGAAGTGCTGAGGAAAATCGACCTTATGATTATGAATGTTTCCAGGCTATCTCTATACAGGTCTTCATTTCTATTAGGTTCATTTTCAATAAATAGTCCCCATTGCTACACAATAATCGACCTTACGCATTCGAATGATTCTAAGGCTAATTTAATACAAAGTTTAAGTGATTGTACAGTATACAATCGAATAACAGCCAAAAATAATTCGAATGAAAATTACAAAATGATTCGATTATTTTACTAGATTACTACGTGGATTGTTCTTTTTCATTTCCTTAAAATTTTACCTTCCTAACTAATCGCATATAGCAGGAATGGTTTGAGCGATAATTTTTTTTAACGTTGACTTAAATGTATTAAGTAGATAAGTATATTCTTATGTATTTAATAAAATATTGCCCGGCCGTGATATTAAGATCGTATTATAATTTTATTCACTGAAATAATTTTACGATTGTAAGCTTATATATTTTTGTTATGTTTAGTTTAGGAAATATTAAAGAGTAAAATATTTCGACTTTGTGTTTAAAAACACAAAGGGAAACGTATGTTCCTTATTTAATTATTAATCGTACGCAAAAGTATTTAGATTAACTGCGAGCTACTTATTTGAGAAATGCGTTTACTTTTTCTCACTGTTTAGTATTTTGTTGTGGCTGTACTTTGATCTTTGACATTGTCACAAGGAACTAAATGCAGTAATAGAAAAGTGTTGATAAGCTTCAAAGGAATGTGTGCTGGGAGATTCGACAGAAGGTAAAGAGAATAGTAGCACAAAGCAAAATGAGCAACTAGTAACTACTTTTAGAAGTAGTAAATATTCGACTATTACAGACTCTTTACTACTTCTCAAAATCATTCGAATGATTCTTTCGATTCTTTCGATTCATTCGATTATTTTTAAAAGAATCGAATGATTATTCGATTCTTAAAATCATTCGATTATGCCCATCACTAGTAATGCGGTGCTGTTCAAATTTTGTAAATAGCTTCAAAATGTTAATAGATATAAGATAGGGCTTTGCAAAAGTAAATGCGCTGAAAGAGATTATGGGGAAAATCCAGGTATTCAGCCTACATAAGCTGCAGACTTCATTTCTGACTATTATCCTTTTATTTAAGCTGCTCTTTCCGCTTTCTGAGTCATAAAGTAAGATTTTAAAATTGATAGCAAAAATATTTACCTACTTTTCCCGGACCCCACAACTCGACTCATACCAATAAATGTCCTTTGTTTCCCAATACATGTTTGAATGTAGATGCACAAAAAAGTATTTAAAATGTTGACAGGGATAATTTTACAATCGGAAGTTTTACTAGTTGCATCTTGAAAGTTCATTTTAAAATAATAATTAAGGTGCGGCCGAATGGGGCGCAAGTATTTTTATAATTTTAATAGAATAGAAATTTTTTGGCCAAAATAATTCAAATATTTCTCCAGTAGCAACATAGAGTTTAGATTTATGCACACGCTAATATCAACAGATCTTGAATATCTGTTAAGGCTGTCCTGGCATTTTGTCAAAACCTTTTCTCTTTGTTTCAAAAGTTTTGACAAAATTACAGAACACCCTTTAAAGATATTAAAGATATTTTTATATTAGCATGTGCAGAAAGCTAAACTCTATGTTGCTACTGGAGAAATATTTGATTTATTTTGGCCAAAAAAATGTTATGCTATATAAACTGTAAAATTAATCGCGCTCCCTTCTGCCACACCATAACTAGTATTTGGTTAAAGGCAATTACATTACCTGAAGTAGAAGTAAAAAGCACTACCTTGTTAACATTTTTTTGGTGAATATACGTGGGCCCTCTGAGGGGGTCCAACACATTCCAGGGGGTTCTGGACCCCCAACACCCCCACGATTTCTACGCCCTTGAATGGGTGTGCAGTTTAAACAAAAAATAAATATCCTGCTGATAGTTGAAAGACGTAGAAAGTCCCTGTTGATCATTTACAAGTTGGCTAACTACATCTGTATAAAATCAAGCAGTTGCTTTATTTTTAACTTTCCTCAGACACGCTATGATGTAATTGACATAGAATTTGGCCTCCTCCTCTCCCCCCTCCCCACTGTATGCCACCCCAAGGACTTCACAAACGTAATTCCGGCAATGACGCCCATTCTTTCCTGAATAACTTCCTTCCTTATCATATTTCTTCAAGTGACAGTTAAGACGCTCTTCACAAACTTTATTCACGCGGTCCGCACTTTCCAAGTTTCTTTTACACAGTGGAGTATTCTCCGGGTATGCTAGTCCTGCGCCGCATAGCCATAAGGATTTGGGCTAGTTTTTTTTTAAATTCAATGTTGTCTGTGCCAACTATGTAAGCACTAATGTTTAAATTGTTAGTAAATATACATGTAATGAATTATTAATTTTAAAACTAATATTGATTCATATTCCAAGAATACTGTGTTTTAAGTAATTCTTATCCCAAAAGGCTCTACTTAACACACTAGGAAACCCAGGGATTGCTACTTGAAAAACGCAAGGCAAGCTAGGGAAGCTCTAATGACCTTGCCCAATGTTTAGCGGTTTGCAATATATTCCTTTCCTCTCATCCACAAGTCATTGGCCAATGATTTCGGGCTTTTACACACCAGATCATGCTGTTCATGTGAAGCAAGCTTGTTACACTAAGACCCTAACTAGGGGAGTGTAAACTAAGACAAGGTGAGATGATCTAAAATAGATTGAACAATTTAGATAACAAATAGATTTATTATAACAAGATTAAATGTAATTTACAACATGAATATATGAAAACTAGATTTAAGTTTGCTCAAATCAAATAGAAAAGGGTGATTGTCTTGCAGTGATAACAAAAGCTGGGCTGGTGCCAGGCTACGGTCAGGTGTTTCTAGAAGAGAAAGCAGTAAGGTAATCATTAATGAAAATTAACTAAAAATCGTATACATATATGATTTTGGACACATTTATAATTTAATCAATCTTGCTTGATTGGAACTGTTGCGTAAGAACTTAAGAGGCATTGGATCTTGAAAATCAATAGAAAGGTCTGTTTAATACATTGTTCGATGGCTAACAAACAGGCGTCACAAAAATAGTACTATGGCTGGTCTCTTTCCCTATTGGTACTGCCGGAGCATTCAATAGTACAAACATATAGTGACTCACTCTCTCAGGGGTGCAACACTAATTTGAATTACGCTTAATAGCCATACAGAGACTATAGCGTCCAAAGCGGGCAAAGAGAAAAACGGTATCTGCGCGGACCCCATTATGAATCAAGCGGAGTTCCGCGGTTTACACACCCAAGCTAATACATCACGCGAAGCGTGACTACCTGCTCAACTCAAAGATAGAACTAAAAAACCCAACAGGGATTTAAACAAGGACAGACAGCCTGGTTGAAGCCATACTAAATATTAACAAATGCCCATGACATCCACGGCGTCATGAGAAACATTGACTAGTCTTATGGAACCTATGCGTACCAGTAGGGTTTAAAATTAAATCCTTCTTACATCTAGAGCAGAATGCTCATATTTAGAAACTGTACAAGAGAACAATAAGCGCTAGGACTAATATATCTAGTCTGAAGGACTTGCTACATATATGAGTTATTTTGACTCTGACCCCTTAGTCACAGAGATACAACAAATTAAATAAACATCATAATTTAGAATTCTGATAGTCTTAAGATGATTTTACAGTCAATTCGACTGAATATGAAATTTATACAAAATGAAAGTAGCTTTCGACTATAAAGATCATAAACACAACAAAAAGTTATCAATTATAATGTCTTGACAGACATTGTCTAGTTTTTTACAAAGAATAGACTCTAAAGTCAAATAGACTTGAAAACTACGACAGGATGCTTATGAAATTGCAGAACAGCATCTTCCTGGACGGCGCGGCAGTGTATCCCACGCCCAATACTCCATGGTTCCGTCGTTGAACGAGTTATCAAAGGTCCCTTCTTCGGAGCTACGTTGTGATGGATTGCCCTACCTTGAAACTGAGACACAACCTTTTTATACTCTTAAATCTGACTTGAACGGAACAAAACAAAATAGGTGATAAACTCAGAATCATATATATATATATATATATATATATATATATATATATATATATATATATATATATATATATATATATATATATATATAGAAGAGAGAGAGAGAGAGAGAGAGAGACGTATAAAAGCAAGGTGAAAGGGAAACAAAAGAGGGAGAACAGCTTGCAGGGTGAGGGGAATTTAAGGTTCGTTGAAACGCCGCTTGGCAACTCCGAGCGCAGCGGGTCACTGGGTCGAGTTCATTCTAGACTTCTTTGCGCTGCAGGAGTAGAAGTGTAAGCACGTGTTGAAGCCGCCATGCTGTTGTTTTTGAATGTTTTCTCCAAACAGGCTAGCGAGGGAATCCAAGAACATCTTAATACGGTGTGTAGATATGGAAGCGTATTATAACTAAATATGTCAGTTTAATTTTCTTCTTTGGAATCTGCTACAGTATTTATCAAAATTTAACGTCTCTTAAAAACCACGTGTTTCACACTCGGGAAAATCATTTATATATCTGACTTCATCCAGTTACGGAAAACAAATCTTGAGGCAGATGACTCTTAAATATGCTGATATTAATTCTTTCTTTCGTTTCTGTTGTCATAAATTATCAATTTTTCAATATTTAATTGTAGATGTCTGATCTCTCTAACTGACATGCTATAAGCTAAACATTGTGCCAACTATTTAAAAATTATTCAAGATCACAATGTTTATTTATTAAGCTAATTTAGTAGAGTTTAAGTAAAAATACATAAAATATATATAAAATTAATTGAAAATAATAGTTAGTATACGTAGCAAGCTTTAAATTATACACTAATTAAATAAATTGAGTTATGTTTAGGCATTCTAGTCACATGTATTATGTATTTGCCCAACAAATTTAACCATTCTTTCAAATTTAGGCATTTCAGCACTGGTAGAGTGAGGAAAAAGGGGGAGAGTGGGTGAGAGGGCTACTTTAACCATAGTTGATGGTAACTATTTGAAGTAGTTTTATAGTAATTAAGAGATTTAAATAATGCAAATGCTATCGAAGCTGGTTTTTTTTAATTGTTAATTTTATGTGTGACGGCAAACCTTTTGAATATTAGGCTTAAGTCAGAGGCCTGGTCTTAAAATGTAGCCTATACATTCGACACATCCTTAATGCTAAATATCTTAGTTATAATTCATCTTATTTAAATTTCTATTAAAATTATTTGTGATGTTAGGGAAGGGGGGGTTAAATAACTTGTTTGCCACTTTCCCCTTTGGATGAACCTATGCTTACAGAAAAAGACCTGTGTAAATATAGTGGCAATAAACCAATGACGTAGCGATAGAGTATTAATAGTCCAAATAATCTCCCCTATGTTAGTCAGAATTTACGCATCTAAATCGCTTCTGGAGTATAAATTCTCAAGTTGGGAGACTCGTTTGCTTCCAAGCAGTATTGTGTGAGATAAGTAAGGCTTTATAAAATAGTCTTAATTGCAACGTGAGTTGAACAATCCACCTAATTCCCTCTACCAAGATCTGATGGACGTTTGATCAATGTACCGCTTCATTTTACTCTTATTATGATTGTTTGCTTTGAGTATTGCTAATTGTGTGCTTTTAATTACACTAGGCTTATTGAATAGAATCTGTCTCTCTTAATGCATTCAGAAATGTACCCATACCACTCTTAGCCCCGACTTTAATATTTACTTAAATTTCTAACCATGTAGATATCATAACAATTTAAGATCACCTTTGTGGTCTAGTGGTCAGAGGTTCTGGCTATGGACCCAGAGGTCCCGGGTTTGATTCTCGGCGCGTCCAGATTATCTGAGAAGTCTTTCCAGATTATCTGGAAAGCAAAATCACTTTTATATAGGCACACATCTTCATATATTTCCCTTGAAATAATCCCATGACGTTCTTGAACAACGGTGATTGAGGGTTCTCGGTCCCAAGTCTCCCCTGAAACTTTTAGAGTACAGCATACCTATTAATTTTCTCAGAATACGCCACTGCTTTTACATTCAACATTATGAACGCCTATGATAAATATTAATGAATTAATGTGATAAGTTATTCCATTTGATTCCAGGCAAGTGGTTCAACTACGGCATCAATGTGATGGTGATGTTGCTTGATCTCAACATGTGGAAGAATCAGATCTTCTACGACCCAAGGGACTTCGGCCAGTATACAGGTCAGTCAAGATAGGTTTATTTTGTGCACTGTGCCTTACTATCTCTTAGGGCTATTCACATATTTACACTAATATGGTAGGGAAGAGGAAGGTAGAATGTAGAGGGAACGTATCAGCATTTGAAGGAAGGAAAGTTGGAAAACCATGTATGGAAAAACCCCTCAGTACACTGGATAGGGTTCGATAACCCGATCTTCTCGTATTCAGTAATCCAGTCTATGGCGATAGTTACACCTTAGTTTGTGTGACCATCGAATTGTGTGGTTAAAATATTGAACCGCATTTCACATAGTTAAAAGTAGCCTACTTCTCACTCACTTGGGTTGTAACCTGGAGATGGATCAGAGCAGAGAGAATATTGTGAACTCGAACCATAAACTTCAAGAAGTGAGCTGCCTCAGACCATTTCGAATATTGTGGACTCAAACCAACAACTTCAAGAAGTGAGATGCCTCAAACAACTCGAATATTGTGGATTCTTATCAACCACTTCAAGAGGTGAGCTTCCTCAAATAACTCAGAATATTATTCCCAATACATCACCGTCTTACAATTCAAGGGCACTTCTCTTCTCCATAGTAGGTATCTTACACACTTATATAACGCCCCTTGCTGCCCTCTTCTTACTTGGTTCCTCTCCCTCTCTACGCCACCCTTCGCCTCATTCACTCTTCAGGGATATTTTACACTCTGTACCTTTCTCAGTTCTACTCCATCCAACTTTATAGCTTTTATATGCATTATATTTTTTCTTGTCATTGCTATAACTTTACACTTCAGCAATATAAATTTTACTGAAACCTGTAATTGTTCCTTTATTTCTTCTTCCTTCTCCACCCACACCATCAAGAAATCGGCAAACGATATGTTTTTCATTCTTTCCTCCCCAAGTTTATTTTCCATTTTATTTATGACCGTTTCCATTACCATTACAAATAGTAATGGTGAGAGTGCTCTACACTACTTCGCTCCTTTTTATTTAATAACTCCATACACCCATTCTCCATCTTAACACAGCTAATTTTATCCCCATATATGATCTTCACTCTCACTTCAAATCCTCTTTCCACTTCATCCTCCTCCATTGCTTTCCAAACTTTTTTTTTATCCCTCCACGTCCATAAAAACCATTACCAAGTAATTCCCAAAGTTGTACCTTCTTTCCATCAGCTATCTATTAGTGATAATCAAGTATATTGTAGGCCCATGTTCCCTAAATATGTGTTGTTCCTTTCCCCATCTTCCTTTAATTTTCTTTCTTATTCTATTTTCCAGTATCTTTCAAATATTTTTGTACAGTGTTATCCCCCTATAATTCATACACCTACTTTCTTAAAAATTTGTTCAGTCCTCTGGTACCTTGTTCTCCTTCCATATTACTCTCAGAATCCTATCCTGTATATTGTATTCCTGCTTCTCCTGCAGCTCTTATAATTTCCACACTCAGTTCATTCACACCCGTTGCTTTTACTTATTTAATCCATATTAATGAATCCTCCATCTATTTCCATGTGCAACCCATTTCCTCCTCTTCTGCTATTTCTTTATGCTCCTCTGTTTCACTCTTGTTGCTTTCCTCTTCCGGGTTGAACGTCTCAAAATATCTCATCCATAGTTCCTTTTTTCTTCTCCTATCTTCAACCCCCATTCTAACTTCTTGTCTTTTCTCCCTCCTGTTTACTACATGGCTATATAACACCTTTTTACTTCTTTCCCCATCCCTTTTCATCATTTCTGCCGATTTTTGCACCCAATATTTCCTGAATTACCATCCCGCTAGTTTCGCTCTTTTATTTTTCTCCATATATTCTTCCTCTGTTTTCTCATTCCTATTCTTAAAACTCAATCCTTCTGAATTATTTATTCTTCTGCTCCACTACTTCTGCCATGGTGTCTCTATCCGCTTTTATTACCTGTCCTCCCATATACCTCCTCTGCAGCTTCCACCAAATATTTCTTAAATCTTTCCCATTCCACCTCTACACTTTGAATCTCATCTTTGGACAATAAGTTACTTACATTTCTTAGGTACAGCTCTCTTTCCTATTCATTTTTTAGCTTCCACATCCTTATTCTTTTTTCTTGTTTTGCTACTTATTTCCTACATTCTCATCTCTTTATGTCTGTAACCAGCAACCTATGGTCACTATTTAAGGACACGATTGGTATACTTTGATGTTTATGGTCTTCCTTTTCACGTTTTCGTCCATAAGGAAGTCGTTCACCGTCCTTTGTTCCCCATCACAGTTGTACGAGTATATAGTGATTTTTTGACTTTATCTTTCCTTCTTATACCAGCTGTTAGCCACTTTCATTTTATTGTTTGCACATAACTCCAGAAGCCTTCAATTTCCCTCGTTTCTTTCTCCCCATCCTTCATTCCCTAACAAATCCTCAAGCCCTCCTCTTTCTTTTACTACTTTGCTGCTACCCATTTCCCATATGCCTTTCTAAATCTTCCTCAAACTTGTCCTCTTATTCCATTGAGCATTCCCACGTGTGGTGCATACACTTGTTTCACCTCAACTTTTTTTCCTCTATTGCTTATTTCCATCTTCATAATTCAGTCATTCATCCCTAAATACTTCCATCTGCAGCCCTTCTCTCACTACAAACCCTAATGTGTTTCCCATACAATGCAAAATGTAGTCATTCCCTTATTCCGTCATACCACTCCCTCTTCGCTTGGTCTTCCTCAGACCCAGGAAATCAACTCTGCTCTCTGACATAATATTCACATCTCCTCCACTATTTCAATCAGTGTGCCAATATTCAGAATCTCTATTCGTAACTTATGGTTGTCAACAATTTCTCCATTCTAGCATTTTTTATTTCCTCGAGTGCTTTGGTTTGTTTCGGCCAGCGGCTTACTAAGTTTTTCATAGCCTACAACTGGTAACTAATAATACAAATTCTTGTATAAGGTATTCATTCTATCAATCAGTGATAATGTGCTAGTTTATGTTTGTCCCTCATTTTCTGAAGCAACTCTGTGTTTTGAAATATCATATTCATTAGATATCTTATAATTGTTTTACTATTACTAGTTAAACTTATACACCTTATATTCAAAGAATTTTCAAATACACATTTTACTTAGTTCACAAATATTATTTTCATTTGAAATAAGATGACGGTCATTGAAAATTATCTTTAATGTGGTTATGATTGTAGAAATTCACTTCGATACTTGAATAAAATTTGTATCACTAATATTAGATACAAACATTATTTGTGAGTGTTGCGGTTCTATTCCAGGCCCGGATGACAAGATAAGAACAGTGAATGATCAAGAAATATTATTGGCTAGAAATACTTCACACTGGACTTGGGAGAGCCGCTCTCATATTGACCCAAGCACGGGCTTGCCTTACTACGAAGGTCAGTCGCATGTGTGATATCATTTGAATATGTATTCCGGTTCACGTGTAAAGCCTCTGATAAGCCAACATGATGACTAATTTACTTGACCTGCTTAGATTACTCAACACAAAATCTAATGAATGTTCTATTTTCGGGGTTGATGTACTTTTTTTTCTAACTCCTGTATTTTTCAGGTTAATAGTACAAAAATATGCTTTTTTTCGGTAGTTTATATGCATAGCAATAACTTAAGAAAATACAAAATTTTACTTAATATTTTGACACAAGACCACTAAAAACTGAGGATATAAGCATCCTATTTTCATATACGAGGGGGTATCAAAAAGTTTCAAAAGTGGTTCTGTAAAGTGTAAATAAATTTCCTGATTTAAATTTATCCAATATCTCCTTCAAAATAGTTCCCTTGTGCAGCGATATAGTATTTTTTCAACTTTTGGAAAGCTCCCTGGAAGTCCTAGTTTCGAGACGTACACAACACAGCCTGCCATTCTCGCTTGATATCATTCACGGTGTCAAACCAACGACCCTTAAGATTTAACTTAATCTTAGGGAAGAGGAAGAGGTCGCATGGGCCAAATCCGGTGAGTACGAGGGAGAGGAGCGATGATCATGTTGTTGCGTCCGATAAACTCACGCGTTTTCATCGCTGTGCGTGCGGGTGCGTTGTCATAGTTGAGCACCCAATTGCCCGCACGCCATAGTACTGGTATTTTCCTACGAAGGTCCTCCCTCAGACGCCTCAGAACATGACAGTAGAACTCATCGTCGACAGCCTGAGCCTTGGGAACAAATTCATGGTTCACAATCCCGATAATGTCGAAGAAACGATGAGCATGCACTTGGTCGCACACCTGATCTGCCTAGCTTGCTTCGGTCTTGGAAATCTGGGGCTCTTCCCCTGCGAAGACTGTTGTTTGGTCTCCGGGTCGTAGCCGTAGATACAACTTTCGTCCCCTGTGATGATCCTTGACATAAAGGTTGGGTCATCCAGAGCATGTTGACGGAGCTCCTGACAGAATTCGCCACGGAACTCCTTCTGTTTGAAGGTCAGAAGCCTGGGTATGAACTTAGCGGCAACAAGGTGCATGTTAAAAACGGACTAGAGAATTGTCTGCACTGATCCGTATGACACATTGATGATGTCAGAAATGATCTTAATGTTCATCCGGCGATCCTCGCGCACAAGTTGCCTGACTCTGTCCACAATTTATGGGTTTGTGCTCGTGGGAGGTCTTCCTGACCTCTTTCGTCTTTCAGTGACGTTCTGCCGCTCCTGAAACGCGAGTGCCACTCAAAACACAGGTAATGAGAATCAACCTTCTTGGCTGGACTTTTTACCATGCTATTTCCATTTAAAATACATATTTCCTTAGAGCTCATTTTTCACCAACATTTTCTGCTGCTACGCAAAAATGACTCCTTAGGGTTTAAATGTTCCACGTGAATTTTCAATACAAAATACTCGCAGATGTAAAGTACACAATCGAAAAGCATGCTAACTAAGCGTATCACATTTCCGATTTTTTTTAAAAGTACCTACTTGAAGAAAGTTACTCGATATTTTACTCGGTACCTTGGTAGTATTATTTCCACAATCGCGTTAACGAAACTAATTATAGTATTTCTTAATTATTTTATTGATTATAATTATTTCTCCTTAGTCAAATATGACTATCGATAAATTTAAATTGATTAGAGTACGTTACAAAATAGAAAAAAACGGCTGTTTTCACTTTTAAAAAGGTACAATTATTATTATCAATTTCTTTAACATGAATGTATTTAAAAAAAAGTTTATTTTATTAAAAAGATCACAAAACTTTTTTTATAATTTCTCCTTAGTATAAAATATGATTATTTATAAATTGAAACTAATAAGAGTATGTTACAAAATAGAAAAACAAAATTAAAACTGTTTTCACTTTTATAAAGGTACAATTATTTTCAACTTCTTTAACATGAATGTATAAAGAAAAGTTTATTTTATTAAAAAGAGCACAAAACAATATTTTTTTTTGTGAAACACTTCTTAAAACTCATACTTTCATATTGACTGTACATGCCACGGGAAACATGTATATAAGGGTGTGGAGGTCATTATCAGTGTCGACTGACTACTACAGGAAGAATTTATTGACATATTATTGGTATCAATTCCATTGCAAGACTCTCGAGTAATGTTGTCTAACCGATTGCTACGGGACGATTCACTAAAATTTATTCGAGTAATTACTCGATTGTGCCCGTCACTACCTATCGTACTGACAGATGAAGGTCACAACTCAGCACACCAGCGATCACATCTTCATGCTGCGCTCTGTTTTCATTTTACAGAACCAGTCTTGAAACTTTTTGGCTAAACATGTTTTTCACACATTCCTCCTCAAATTTAAACTATTACCCCTAACTATTAAGAGTATCTTAACTAAGACAAGAATTATATATGTGGCAGACTTTTGGATGGCTCCTCTCAAAATTGCATGAACTAGAGATAAAGTTAATAGTTTACACTATGTTATACTATTATTTTTATAATAGGCTGTATAGGGCGTACTTTGTAGCCATAGTCACATACCCAAAAGGCCATAGCCAGGCCAAAATTGCAGAGGGGTTTGATTTCGGAGACCACAGCCTCTTAGCTGCCACAGGCAAAGAAAAATTTCAAATAATAAATTACTCTAGGAGTTATCTGGAGTTTAATGGCAGGGATTAAATACTTTGAGTGCTATCAATTTTTTTACATTTGTAAACTTACATAGTCCCGTCTCCCTCATAATTCGAGAATGTATATTAAACATTTCTTAAATAATTATATAAGTGTTGGGTGGGGCCTGACCTATTAAAATAGTTTTTTTTCCCCTGGAACTAGTTCTCTTCCCCCTTTCTATTTCACTCTCCTCTTATATTTTAAAACTTAATACGGTTACAAAAAAAACTTCAAATAGCTTCTAAAGGCATCGAATTAAAAAATACCTGAGGTAATACCACTCCAAATAGATTCAGGAGAATTAAATTATCCAAAAATATTCCTCCTATAGCGGTATCCAATCGGCAAACGTTTGCTGGGCAAAGGGCCTCTGGAATTCCTTGGTTTTGGGAGAAGGACAAGTAACACAAAATTCCTTTTTTGGCTAAAGTGGGTACACCTCCATTTTCTACCTCTTTTACATAAATAAGGTTTCACCACCATTGAGCCAAGTTAGATAGTTCCAAAGATATTTTTTTCTTTCTATAATAAAGTTAGAGATTTATTAATTTGTGCTTGGATAAAAGGTTGAATGACCCCTGCCCATATAATTCAAAACTATTTTACACTATTCAAATAAAGACGTTTCTGATATGACCAAATTTATTGAAGACTTTGACTTTTATTTCTCGATAAGAAATAGAGGTATTGAAAAGGTTGACTGATGGCATGAAGTAGGGGTGTGAGGGGTTGGTATAATTTGTGTCCTGGTTAGTAGTCCAGCTATTCCAACAACCCTGCCTACAGTCAGATCAGATTCACATAGGAAGACACTTTTTTGGCAGTTACTAAAGTAATTTAAAACAGTTTTCAAATAGTTTTTCATAGGTCAAATAGTCTGATTCAGTGATTTACAGCATTCACATTTGATATATATTATTAATACCTATAAATCAACACTAATACAGTAAAATATTATCAATTCCTACCACAAACAAATATGTTTGTATTTTATAAAGGGCTCTTCTTACTAAAAACGGAAGTAAACATTGTAGTTTTATGTTTACTGGCATTTATAGTGCCAACTTAAAAAAAAAAGTTATCATCCAGAATCAGGAAACTATTTTAACCTTCATGATACCTAGCTAACTTAAATAACACTAGTCTATACTACACACTGAATTTAACAAAACTTAAAGCATTCACACGTCACGGTATTTATAACACTCTACTTATCTCCAGACAAGTTGTTCAAAAACTGCCACTATTTACATTTTTGCAAACTGTAATAAATGGGGGGTGAATAATTTGACCTCCTCCCTTTTTCTACTTATCTTATCCCAGCTCTATGATTCTTCTTTATTTGCAGACTCATTTATGACATGTTTATGAATAGTTTTAATTTGAAAGGTTTTGTTGTTTCCTAATCTTAAAGACTTACCCACTTCCACAGCTCTCCCCACATTCACTAATAATCATATTCCCTTAGTTAATATTTTGGCTTGGTCAATCCTGTTAGAATGTTGGTATTCTTTTATGACGAGTCACGGTTTTTTAGTGTAGACATATTTAAGCATGCTCATGCGCAGCACTTATCTTTACCAGACAATAGACAGTTGATACATGCCCGATATAAGTTGGAACGCACATTCGTGGCTTTGTCACTTGTAATATTATTCTGCTGACTGATGTTTGTTTTATTGTGTTATCTTGTTTGTACGGTTCACTTTACCCACGGTGATCTTTCTCTAACAGGTTAAGGGCCCAAATTCGCGAGTGTTGTGTAAAAGAACAAGTTTAACATAAAAGATAAACGGGCATGTGAGAGTTTCGAGATCGGCGACATGAATACCGCGAATGTATCAAGGATTGAACTTCTAGGCAAAGACAATTATGATAACTGAAACTGTAAATGCAGGTCGTGTTAATAAAAGCCGATTTATGAGAATTCATGAACGGTGGCGCGTTAAAACCTGAGTTGACAAACGATCGTTCCAACGAAGCCAACGTGCGAGAATGGGTGCGCAATTATATGAAGGCGCAGTCGGATATAATTTGGTCTATATCCTCGAGTGAACTCAAGCAGGTGAAACATTGTGAGATATCGCGTGAAATGTGTCGGAAATTGTAAGAGTTATATCAATCCAAAGGCACGGCAAGAAAGGCAATCCTTTTGAAAAGGTTAACGCTACAGAAAAAGGCGGACATTAGTGATGTGCACGTGCATCTGAACATTTTTTTCGGCTTTGTAGACAAGCTTAACAACATGGAAGTCGCGATCAACCCAGAATTGTTGACGATTTTGTTACTTTACAGCTTACCCACTAGTTTTGAGAACTTTCGGTGCACCATTGAATCGTATGACGAATTGCCGACCCCGGACGCTCTTTGCATTAAAATCATAGAATAAAGTGATGCTCGTAAGAGCGATGCTCTGAACGCGTCGTTGGGGCCATGTTTGCAAAGAAAAATGGCGGCTGGCGAGATCGGAAAGAAAACCCCGAAGTGAACAAGTGACTGAGAAAAACCGAGATGCATGCACGTAACACGATGTTTTAAATGCTGAAAGCCTGGGCATAAGGCAAACGAGTGTCGAAGCAAGGATAGAAAGGAAAGTGCGAAATGTGCGGATAACGTATGCCTAAATGTTTCGGCGTACAAGCCAAACGATCTAAGCCGGAAGTTGTGTTTGTACAGCGGCACGACAACGCACTTGTTCAATGAGACAGAACTTTTTCGCGATATGTATGACACCTGGCAAGGTGCGCTAAACCTTACAAACAGTGTGACAGCTGACACGGCAGGCGTAGGCAAAGCACAGTTTGTAGCGAACGTATTCAGTGACAAAAGGAACGTAAAGCTAGACAATGCATGTATGTACTCGACATGAGAACTAACCTGTTGTTGGTCAGTAATATAACGGATCGTGGATTTGATGTTTGGTTTCAAAAAGATGGTGCCATTATACAAGACTCGAATGGAAATACTGTACTAAGAGATGTCAGAGTCGACGATTTGTATTATGTGTGTGAATTCAAACAGAACGCGTGCACTGTCACTTCACTTTCGAAAGAAAACAAAGTTCCATTCAATTTGTTACACAAACGCCTGGGTCACACTAATGCGAAGGACATTGCGGATGCCATTTGTAAAGGTGTCGTGAAGGGAGTCGTGCTGGCGGATTCAGCAAGTAAGTTGAATTGTGACATTTGTATACGGGGGGAAATTACAAGGGCCCCGTTTCTCAGCAAATCAAACCGTCACACAGGCGTCTTGGATGTGATACAGTCAGATATATGTGGACCACGAGGACAACATCTAAGGGAGGAGCGAAGTATGTTGTCGAATTTATCGATGACAGCATCAGATGGTGCGAGATTAGATTCTTAAGGTCAAAGGCTAAATTACTCAACGCTACTATTGAGTACATAACCCTCGTTGAGAACCAAAATGGTAAAACTGTAAAGTGCTTGCAGTTAGACAATGGTGGAGAATACGCTAACAAGGAGTTTAACGAGTATTTGAAAAGGTGAGGGATCACTTGAAGGTTGACTGTCCCATACAACCCAGAGCAAAATGGCACGATGGAAAGAAAGAATCGCGTTCTTCTTGACGTCGCTTGGTGCCTTCTGATAGAAGGAAATTTGCCCAATTCCTTTAGGGCTGAGGCGGTTCATACTGTAAATTACTTCCGAAATCGCCTACCAACAAAGAGCTTGGATGGTTGAACACCGTACGAGAAATGGACTGGTGGAGTGCTGAACGTGTCTTCTTTCAGGGTATTTGGAAGTGAAGTGCTCTACATTGACAGAGAACCCGGAAAAGGAAAGTTTGACTCTCGTGGAAAGGAAGGGAACTCCCTTGGCTATGCGGATGAGTCCAAGGCGTACCGCGTGTGGTCACCCAAGAAGTGTTGAGAGGTGATAAGCCATGATGTCAAGTTCATGGAGGATATCAAACTTCGTTTGATAACCAACACTCAAACGGACCGGGAAGTAAACACCAAGGGCGAATACTATACACAAGTTCGACAGTTTGCGGACATTAAATTACCTCCAACATGCCACGCTGAAGATTATCAGCCAATCGCACACTATAAGGACGACGAATACGAGGTATTCCTCCACTTCGACAACACCGTTAAAGAATATGTACCATCACCTGATGGATCGGGCATAAATGGGGACATCTCTTACACCCCCGATGACACCGCACCTGATATAGTTGTGCGTCAGGAAATTGATCACACAACAAGGGGCCGTGGCCAGCCAAGGAAGGTCAGATCAGGTTCGAAGGGAAGACCGAAGAAGCAGTACCAAGCCATTTCAAGTCTTGCTGAAAACGCTGAGGAAGCGGAGCAGGCGTTTCTCTCGAAAATACCTATGAGGGAAGCTATGTGCGGTCCCAATGCGGATGAATGGCGCCAAGCCATTGGCACTGAGATTAAATCCATCGTGAAGAATGGGACTTGGATACTCGTTGACCATCCTAGAAGTCACAAAATTGTCAGTAGCCAAATTGTTCTAAGGAACAAGTTCCTATCGGATGGGAAGCTTGAAATAAAAAAGGCACGCTTAGTTTCTCAAGGTTTTAGCCATCAACCCGGCGTTCATTACACAGAGACATTTGCTCCAGTGGCTCGAATAGGTTCCATTCGTCTCATGGCATCCATTTTAGCCCAATACGGAATTTAGATTAAGCAATTTGATGTTGAAACTGCATACTTGAATAGACACCTAGAAGAAGAGGTTTATATGGAACCACACCAAAGTATTTACGAGAAATCCTTCAGGATATTGTTGATTCGGAGGGCCAAAGTCAGGTCGGTATGAAGGCAAAGAGCATGCTCGAAGAATTGAGTAGGGAGGACAAGGTTTGCCTCCTGAAGAAATCGCTTTACGGTTTACAAGCTGGAAGGAGCTTGTACCTTAAGCTGGAAGAAACCCTGAGAAGCCTAGGTGCAACACTTTCAGACTCAGACCCTTGTTTGTTCCATATTGGCTCAGGGGAAGACGTTATACTAATTTCGACATACGTTGATGACGTCCTAATCGCCTCCCGTGACAAGTAGATTGATGAACTTGGAAGGAGAGTGACCAAACACTTCGAAGTCAAGGATCTAGGATATGCTAAATCTTTCCTGGTAATAGAGCTTAACCATACAGAAGGGCAGGTGACAATGCACCAGCATGGCTATGTACGCGATCTGCTTTCACAGTTCGGCATGTCCGAAAGAAAACCTGTTGCCACCCCCGTGGATACAAGCTTGAAGCTGGGGAGAAACAAAGAGTAATCTGAAGATTATTTAAGGCTTCCGTACCGTGAGCTGGTCGGGGCTCTTACATACTTGGTATTGACTACAAGGCCCGACATATAATTTGCTGTAAGTCATCTGGGGTAGTTCAACAAGTGCTATGGTACCGATCACTGGAAGGCCGCCAAGCGCGTATTACAATATCTAAAGGGTTCCATCAAAGTGGGGTAGACCTATGGTTCAGATACAGGAACAGCAAGGGATGTGTAGATGTAGACTGTGGAAGCTGTCCCGAAGACAGGTGGTCTTACACCGGGTATATATTCATGCTACATGGTGGAACGGTATCCTGGAAATAAAAAAGAGAGCTTACTGTCGCCCTGTCGACGACAGAAGCAGAATACATGGCTCTATCAGAGAGCGTTGAGGAAGCCGTCTATTTGCAGTGATTCCTCGTAGAGATGGGTTTTGGCGACTTGGGAGAGATGGTTATTTTCTGCGACAAGAGAAGCTCATTGAAGTTGGCGGCGAATCCGATATTCCATGCAAGGATCAAGCACATCGACATCCTTCATCACTTCATGAGGGACGTAATCAAACGCAAGAAACTTCGTGTGCTTCACATCTCAACGGACGATCAAGTTACAGATTCTTAACTAAAGGACTGCCCAAAGTTAAACATGCAATGCATGGGATCAGCCAGACTTGGTGATTCGCAATAGTGACATTCTTTTGACAACCAACTTGAGGGGAAATGTTGGTATTATCTTATGACGAGTCGCGGTTGTTTAGTGTAGCCATATTTAAGTGGGAGCATGCTCAGCGCTTATCTTTACCAGACAATAGACAGTTGAACCATGCCCATTATAAGTTGACACGCTCATTCGTGGCTTCGTCACTTGTAATTTTATTCTGCTGACTGATGTTTGTTTTATTGTGTTAGCTTGTTTGTATGGTTCACTTGACCCACGGTGATCTTTCTCTAACAAATCCAGCTTTGTTGTCTGACTAATGAACACAATCACAAACTATTTTTCTAAATGTACTCTACACCAACACTAAAATAGTGCTGACAAGAAATTTTATTATTTTGTCTAAGCTATAAATAAGGCATTTTTTTTTGTCAAATTCCGCCCCCCCTCCCCTCCGCGGCTACAACCTTGCACATATTCATCAGAAATATGGATATTGAATGCGAGAGAAACTAAGAAAGTAGTGGCCATGGGAATGAAGTTAGTGAGGAGGATTTTATCTGCCATGAGGAGAAACAAGATTAGGAATGAAGTTACCTGGGAAAGAGTGGGAGTACATGAGATAGTAGAGGAAGCACCAAAGAGAATGATAGAGATGATGTAGAAAAAAGACCACAAGGGTGACCAAGAAAGAGATGGGATTAGCAAATAACAGAAAGTGTACAAGGGAGGGAAGAAAGCTGGAGGCAATAGTGGTGGAATAGTGGTGAAATGATAGAGGAAGATGGAGGGATTATAACATTCCTGTAACTGCCTCTACGTTGTGCGCCATTTATAACATTATTGAATTAATTGCCCCGCGATGGACACCATTTATAACATTATGCTATTTTGTTGATGATAATTGCCCCGTGTTTGGGCGATATTTTTACCATTGAAATAATACACAATTATTAGGTTAGATGTGATTTTATTTTAATATCACTATGGTCTTGATCGTAAAACTGATCATGTCATTAACAATTTCGAGACGCGACTACTAACACGACCGTACGTATCGAAGGCTGGAGTGACAGACAGTCACAGTGTGGGTGCTCGTGTCAGGGCTAGTGAGCCAGTGCACAATTATTTCACCACGCCTAGTAAATAACTCGCTTCGAAAGAACTTTCTAGAAGGTGGTGTTAAAAAAAATGAAAATAAAAAAAAAACATCTGGATGGCAGTAGAAAGTCCGAGAGCCGGAAGCTGCCTCAAATTACTTTACCTTTTAAAATTTCTATTCGATCTTTCCAGAACAGGAAGTTATTACTTATTAAAAACCTTAAATTGTCATATTGACTCAACTAACGTCACGCGCTCTGATGTCACTGACAATGGCTCGTGCCTTCTTAGAAGAAGAAGAAGTGCTTTAAGTGCCATGTAATATATTATAAAGTTCAAATAAAATTAAATATGTTTATATAGTTAATACGATATTATTGTCAATGCTTTAGGGGCAAGTCAGTTACATTACAGGATTTTAATAGTGACCTGACCACAGGCAGGAAACTTGTTGATGATGGATATACTATTATACCAGGGACAGAGTCAAGACTAAGGATATGGTGGGCACCAGTATATAGCCATATATTAAGCAAAGGGAGTAGAAAAGTGGAAGATAGAATTTTATAGGAAATGACCCACATCTACATGGAGGGAGAGTGGGAAATAATTGAGGGAAAACTACCTCCAAACACTTGACCATGATTCAAATCACACCTCCAGTCACAGTCAACCAAGTCCAACAGGAGAATGATGCATTATACCATGTGACCATAGTTGCAGGTAGTATATTGTATATAATTATTACAATGTGAATTTACATGGATTGAAAGTCTCACAAATTGAACATTCTAGAAATATTTAATGTATTTAAAAATCATTAAGTTAATCTAAGACGTTATCAAAAGTTTCCCATAATACTTTCTAATGGATTACTGTAGTTTTTCTATTTGCAACATTAATTAAATGGACTAAGAATGTAAACGCAAAAATTTAACATTTTTATTTCCACCATTGTGGCAAAATGAGTTTACAGATTTCAAATAACTGCCTTCCTACAAAAATAAGATTCTATACAAAATTTCAACACACACCAATCAGCATTCAAATGGATGTTAATTCACATTTAAATGTGATCTTTGACACTGCATTTCATCGAGCAATTTCTCATAGCTGCTAGAGTAGAATTTCTGCTCATAAATATCAGTTAATGTGGACCTCAATGAATCAGATCTGTGTTTTGATCTTATATTAATGACTGAAAACAATGTAGTGATAATAGAATACACACAATCTGGCCATTTAGGATTCTGATTGACATAAATGCTCTAGTTTTCTTGCTTCCATTCCACTATTTTCTCCAAACCACGCATTAGTTTCTCCCGCCAGCCTCAGTTTTTCATTTTAACAATCAACCTGATACTAGAAGCAATTTCGCCCCTCCCTCAAATTGAAGTAGTCATTATCCTGGGAGTTTCCCCAAATTCCCACTCTTCTTCTAACTGTAACACTCTGTGTACTTGTCCTTAAGGTCCTGTTATCACATAGATCTTCAGCCAAACCTACAAGCTGTATTCGCAGAAGTTACCTTTTCTAAAATCAATTTGACGCTCTGTTTTAAGTTTGCCTTTATTAAACTACCACCAAATGCACCATAGTTTTACCTAACTTTGATATTGAACAAACTGGGTTTAACTGGTTTTCACACCTCTATCATGTTCCCCTAGGTCACAGACAAACATACACCGATCCACAGCCTCCAGTATAAAATGGCTAATTTCATTGGGAGAGCTAGAGTCCAATACAGGGATCACAACAAGCAGTGTCCAGTGACAAAATTCAAGCAAACATTTGAAAAAATTCACTTTAAAAATAGTTTTACTTGAGGACAAAAATCTCCTAGTGTCAATAAACCGGCTTTCACAAAACTAGGTACAGGTAGCAGCCCCACCCCCCTTCCAAACAAGCCTACTTAGACTGCAAATTATAAAGAAAACATTGAATACAATGATCCCTTTATGTCTAAGTGAATATTTGCAAATGTTATAGCTTTAAATAATCTTCAAATACAGTCAAATATTAACTTGTTCAAAAAAGTTAGTTCAAAGTTTGTTCGTTGAAGGGGGCTGAGGGGGTATGGTGGGAGGGAGGATTGCTGGTACCTTAACAATTGTGTTTGGATCAACACCCCTTTAAAATAAACAATTTGTAAGTGAGTGTTTCAATTGGAGGTGCTGTTATCACTGAGAACTGCAACTAGCACTGTCCAGTGCCCAAGGAATTCAGTGTAGCTCACATAAAGTTGTGTCTAGTGTACATCTTGTTTGGGCCCTGGGTTAATTCATCTCACTAGAATACAAGACAAACTAAATAAATAGCTTTCCTTGATGTTGCAGAGGACATGCAGATGAACTCTCGATTCATGAACTATCCACTGTCAGCCAAGTGGACTGCCTTCATCCCTTCAGGGATTGGTCTTTTACTCTTCATACTACTTGTGTCACTTTATGGCCGCTTTCCATCCAACCAGGTAGGACAACGTTGTAACACTAGATAATTGTTATTTTATTCAACACTTTACACAACCTTAAACTTTTGTGATAATATAGCCTTTTGACTCATCAGGTAAAACTCTGCTAGAAGTACCAACCAAGAGTTGAACCTCTATACCAACTTTGTAAATGGTAGAAAGTGTGTGCTATCAAGAATAGTAGGACCCTTTTAGACAACCAGAGAACTTGGTTATACCCTCGAATCCCTCTGGATATTAGAAATATGATAAAATAAGCGCTTTGAGATTGAAAATAATACAAAAATTTTAGTTGAAATTTGTCTTTGAGCTCTAATATTGTTTAGTGGTAGTTCAGCCCCAACAATTATAATCCAACCTTAATTAAGACACCAGACATCAATTTAACATTTAGTTATCAACTCTTTTTCAACTTAATGTTTCAATATTGTCCTTTTCAGAGTCACCAAGCAGACAGAACCAACAGTTCATGTCGCCATGAGCAAAGACGACCCATTGAAGGTAGTTTATGACAACCGGTCTATTAAAAAATGTGATCCATTGTTAATTATTTATTTTAAGTTAGGAACCAGAAGCTTGAAATTGCTAAGATAAATAAACATTATAAATAAATGTGTTTACAATTTGTGATTAAATGTTTGAAAATGCATTGGTTCAGACAATTAAATGAAGCAGGGACTACTTAAGTATAATATTAATGGTGCTACAGGTATTGAAATTTAAATAGGGATAACAAAGTTAAAAGTATATATTAGACCACTTTATTATGAAATTTAAATCATTTACTGTATAATAAAAATATAATAAACAAATTACATTTATAAAGCAGAGATAACACATTCTCTTTAAAAATCAAATAACATAAAATGGAAGTATTAAAAAATATGGTAGCTACAATAAATGCACACAAGACATTTTTTAAATAAAACTAGGCCACAAAGTTACACATGAGAAAATACATTATTAAATACTTCCAATGTTTTCTTACCACACTTTTTAAATTTAAATAATCTAACTATAAGACTCAATTATCCAGATTTATGAAAAGGATGGTTTCAGAGATATTTTAAAAAAAATACTGGATAAGCTATTATAAATTAACACTTCCTTTAAAAATATACTTTTTTAGAAAAACGGTATATTTTTGCCTGACTAGTAGAGGTATGCAAGAAGTTAGTAAATGTTTAGTGGACTGATGGTGTGGTCTCTAGCACACGATCACTCCACCTTCTAACCTGTGGTGACGCAAGCAAACCCACGCTAGTGCCCACTAAGCATCCACTAGTCAGGTTTTTGTATTCAGCCCTAGGTCAACAATGACCTATAGGAGCTCCACAATTTGCTAGCAAGCTTAGGACACTCTGATAGGCTGTAAACCAGATAGCTTGTACTCGAATAATCGAAGAGTTTGTTTTTGATATTTATTAATTAAACTTAAAATATTGTTCCTTTATATGGAAGTAAAATTTAAATGATGATCAAAATTTAATTTATTTTTTAAAACAACTATTAGTCAAGTTTGTTTTTGAATTTACATTTTAAAAATGGTAATGTACCTTACACACTTCACACTTCTAACATATTTTTTAAATTTTCAGACACATTCGTTTTGTGGGTTATTTACATATGTGGCATGAAAAATAAATACTTGAAAAATTTAAGAACTGTGTGTAATAGTGAAAATTGCAAGAATAAAGTAGAATGTGTTTGTACTTTCTTGTTCTAACCAAACTATTCTTTCAGGTTGGTTATCTTTACTATTGCTTAATTTACATCATTGTACAGAGTTATTTCACTATATTTCCATACATATGTAATGAAATAAGTTATTTAATAAAATTGTGGCCAGAATAAATTTATCTATTTACATTTTATATGATCTTCAAAGTCTGTATTTTACTAGGGATGTGCAAGAACCATTTTTTTAATTCAAGACAGAATATAAAAAGTATGAAGACAAGCCAACATCCCTTGAAAGTACAAAAATGTAAATTATGTTTACTAAAGTAAATATGGTTTATAGAGTTCCTTCTTACTTTTGAGCTGGCCCTTTCTTTAGATTGTCTTATAGTTCATTTAAACACTTGAGATATAACAGACTTTTTTAATGCAATTAATAACATAATGATGGGTAGTTACAATGAACACCAATTATAATTTAATTTTGTAGTTGACAGTTTGTATTGTCAAAGTTTGATATTTAAAAAAATGTAACCAAGACATTTTTAGAAAAGGCTGGTTTTAGGGGGGAGGGGGGGGGGCTTAGCCTATTTTTCGTTACTACAGTATTATTGAAAATCATGAATTTAAGTTTTTTTTATTTCTCAAATTTGAGATTTATTCTTTAACTTTAGAGATGAGATCAAGATTTTTTTCCCCCCCTTGAATTTTCAAGTCTTGCAACTCCCTATATTTTACTCTTTCTAGTTTTTAAAACCATTCACTATTGTACCTAGGTTTAATTGTGCGACTTCAGGTTTGTCACTAATTTATAGCATTGGAATTCCCAGATATTTCCAGGTTTTTTAGACAAAAATATAATAGTTCCAACCAGGGCTGCGGACAGTAGGCTAAACCTTTAACTCAAGACTCCCACTCTACTTTTTATGCTGCCCCACTGACTCGGACTTATTTATGTCATAAAAAATACTTATCAAAATAATTTTAACACAGTAAAATTGTTATAACTATTGGATATGCATTAAAATACTAAAATAGTAGCATAGGGCATTTCATCCCCAACACATGAATCAGGCTACTTTGCTAATAGAACTTTAATATGTTTAGTTTACTACAATTTCTGAACAAATAAAAGCTAAATTCTTGAGTAGGAGTCATTTACCTTTCTCCAACCCCACAGCCCTGTTTCCAACAAGGTAATATAATGTGGCAGGAATGAGAGGTAGAGTAGAATAGACCCACACACACAAGCATGGAGAGAATGCGTAAAACACCAAAGTCCGCCAAACCAGGATTCAAACTTCAACCTTCCTGTCAATACATGCAATTAAAGTAGTCTAGTCTATACCCCGACTCCATAATTAATTATAACCACGGTTACTAAAGATAAACTTTAAGGTCTGGGCCCATAATAAACAAATTTATTTTGTACTTGTTTATTTGAAGCTTGTCTCTGGAATATGGATGCAGTGCTTTCCACACATTTACACAAAACCTTTTATTTCTAGTTGTAAATAGTGGGTGGTTGAAAGGCAAAGCTTTCAACTTCAAACAAATGCCCTAAACATGAAAGTAATTTTAGAATTGAAAAACATTAAAATAGATATCTGCAAAAAGCCACTAAACTGAAAAGGCAAATTTGCAATGCTATTGATGTGTTAAACAATTTTGCTATTACACCGTAACATAATTAATTAAAACATTTTTAAAAAAATCGCATTACAAATTATATAGAAAATAATGATAAAGCACAGTTTTGTCACTATTTAGGAACTAAGAATACATACCGCATGCATTTTACGCGCCTTATTGAAGGCTGTGCAGACGCTTTCGCACAACTAGAATGGTGACCACAACGCATACGCTGATGTTTACGGATCACAATTTTCATCATTTACCAAGTGGAAAAACAATGTAAAAATAGATTGTTAGCAAAATAGTTTTTAACACTTTCAAAAATTTGACTTAAAATTCCAGACATTTTTAAAAAATTTGAGAAATTCCCTGATATTACCCTAATTTTTACAGGTCAAACCAAATTCTCGATTTTCCAGATGGGTGGTAGCCCTTAGCTTGTGGCTCAAACTACTCGGAAATAAAACCATGAGATATATAAATTAAGAACACTTTAGACAGCAAGTATTTTTTAATGTTGATAATGAAAAATGAGATTGTGTTATTTAAAAAATTATTTAAACAAGTTTTTATTTAAAAATCATATTCTTGGGTAAGATTGCGATGGCATGGGTATATAGCGAGGATGAAAAAGAGAGGATACCAAAGAAAATGTTGGCAATGAAGTATGTAGAAATAAAACTCAAAAAAGAGGCCAAGAAAAAGATTGGAAAAACAGTTAACAAAAAGTGAGAGAAGAATGGAAGACATTAAAGGAGGAATGGTGGAAAGATAGAGGAAGATAAGGCATTTTAATAAACTGACCCGGCCACAAGCTAGAAACATGATTCTTGGGTAAATTGTAGGTCACACATTTAACATAATTTAATGATAGTTATTTCAAAGCGACATTACCGGTCATATGGCTGAGAAAGTTTTAGTTATAATCTACTAACACTTTGGGACTAAGTTGTCAAGCAAACATTTCAATAAAGGGATTATACACCAAGATTAATGTTTAACAAAGTTTTATTCAGAATACAACTAAAATATAATAAAAGTTCCTTAATCTAAATTACAATATATTTAACAATTTGAATGAATGAATGAAATGGTTACCATTATTTGAGTACTTACTGTTATCAATGATTTTGGCTATAGTAGAAACGTCTCACTGGTTTCACTATTTTATTTTAAATAATACACTTACATAAATTTCATTTTAAATACACTTTTACATAAATTTCATTTTAAATACACTTTTACATAAATTTTATTGATTAATGTTTTATTTATTATACTTTGAAGATACAAGAACAAACCCAAGAAACAAAACAATATTAAAGATGTGGGATTTGTAAAATAGTAGATTAGAACCAACTCTACAAGATATTGAATAAAACATGCTCAAAACTCCAATCTGTGGAGCAAATTTTTGTGATGCGTGTTTTGTTAAGCCACAATTAATTTTAACAAGGAAACATAGTAATTGTGTACAGGCCCTTAGGAGTGTTAATATACCCGGATAAAAAAAGGTTAAATAAATACAGCAGCTCTTTGGTGTAAGGGAGAGAGAAGGCAGAAATGAGAAGAAAAAAAAGTTATTTGCAAGGTCCTGTTTCCACCGTTATGAATTTATAAATCCAACACTTGATTTTATTTACTAAAATAAATTAGTGCCTTAGGGGCCATACATGTATTATGTAATGCACTTGAGTGGGTATAGAAGTGGGGTGAGGGTAAACTAGCTTAAAGTAACTAAATGAAGTTTTAGTTTTTAAAACAAATAAAAATTAAATTTGTTTGAATTTATGAAATTAAATTCAATGAAATAGGTAAGCTACTTAAAAGCGTTTCATTCCGTTTTTAAATAATTGTTCATTTATTAGACGTATTGTTTTTCATATTAAATTCCAAAGATGTGATTGGTTAAGTGTAAGAAAAGGCAGTAACCTTAACTTCGCCATTAAAGTCGATTATTATATTATTATTATTATTTGACACTGTCAAATTCTTTTATAATGATGTGTAGGCTTATCAATAAAGCTATGCTAACAGGATGCAGGCCAGATTTTACTGCTGTTTAAGGTTCACACTTTTAAAACAGTGTTTTTTGTAAATACAAATAAAACGCCCCTTATGGCTTGGAAATGTATAAGTTAATAAGAGAGTGTATGAACACTGAGCATATATGTACAGTAAGTGGTGAAGGAAGCCAGCCTGAGAGAATAGTTAGGTTAGGTCCTATATAGGAACAAACCCACTTCTCTCAGGTTTATTTATTCTTGCACTTTCCACACTTCCATAGCTATACATTATTTTGAATTTTTGAAACTATTCTGATTTCTTTAAACTAAAACACAAAGAAATATATGGGACAACCGGCTCCATTAATTTGAAAAATAACTGAAAACTTGCAACAGGTTGGAGGCTTAAATAGATAGTTTTTTAGTTATTAATTTTTCATAAATCTAATATCTATTCAAGCCTACATCCCAATACATCGGCAACACCAAGTTTTAGGGTTTTCTTCAATTCTTCAAGCATTCAGTCCTGTGTATCTTTTTTTTTTTTGTGTTTTACATGTGCCTCTTTATAATATAAAGGAATAATTTCGAAAATTCAAAACTATGTTTAACTGTGACGGTATGAAGTTGAAAGTGTGAACATTGAAAGAAGAAATTAAGAGAAGTGTGTGTCCCCACCTAGGCCTAACCTAACAATCCTTTCAGGTTTGCTTCTTTAACCACACTATTTTATTTAATAACATAGCTGAATACTCATCACAAATAATTATTAATATATTGCTTTACTAAAGAGTTTATAATCTTAAATAAAACAAAATTTCAATTAAACATATTTCTGTAAGTCCTGTATGCTTTCAATGAAATTTGAATTTACTATAATTTTTTAATACAATTTCAATGAATGATATTTATTAGTGGTATAAATTAGTTTCCTCAACCAAATGCAGTGTTCCTTCACCCCCACACCCCCTCCCTATTTTTTTCTGGCTCACTATAAAAATCTTTCAGTCTTTTGTAATTAAAAATATTAGTCAAGATTTATAAAATATTCGATGTATTTATCAATGTTATATAACAATTTAAGTTGTTAACAAGTCTTCCAAATTTGAAACCTTTTTACAAACGATTTTTAGTAAAAAATCTATAGGATTAATAAAAATATTGAGATTTAATTTGCTATTCTTAAGTTAATCACAGAATTGATTACTTTTAGTAGCTAAAATTAATTTTACTGAAGCTAAAAATACACTTTGCTTATATCAAATCTACACAATTTAAGTGTATTTTTTGTGAACAGATAAATTATGAAAACCAAACATTCAATATAGCAACAGAAAGATTAGTAGCTTTTTCAAACATCATGGCCTCCATGGTAGGCCTAATATTCATGATTAAAAATAACTTTAAAAAATTATGGAACAAAATTATATACAACACAATAACAGCTTAGCTAGTTCATATTGTGTGTTATTAATAGAGACAATCTCAACGTTGAAAAATTACAACTTCCATGCATAAGTGTCATTTTTAAATATATATTAGAAAAACTGTTCAAAATAAAGATTCGACAAAAACATGATTAAAAAATGTAAAATGATGAAAAAATCTATTTATAAGACCAAACTACACGTTAGTCAGATATTTGCTATAATTAACTGGTTTAAAGCTCAAAAGATGGTTGAAATGGCTACCTACTCAAAAACTATCACAGACTACGTGGAAATAACTAAAGAATAATAGCATTCAAACAAGGTTAAAACTGTTTTGTACTAAAATCATGAACACAAGAATACATAGATCTTTTTCAATCTTGCTCCTGCTAAAATCTAAATATCCAGTCTAAAGCTCTTCCTCCAAATAAATAAACAATTTATGTTGGTCAATAAGCTAAAAAAAATGTACCAGGACCAATAATTCAGTCATTTCGATCAGTGCCAAACTCCCTCGAGGGTTTTTCCAACAGGGTGCTGGACCCATGGGTTCGCATTTTAGAAGGGCTCACCTCAACATTTTCCTTACCCTTTGCCCGGGAAGGTACCATTACCGCTTGGCCTTTCTTGCTTTTTGTAACTGCAGCCAACTCCTCCTTCAGCTTGATAATTGTCCTTTTTTGGGCCACAATATTATTCTCTAACTTTTCAACTTCCTGAAACAATTTACAAGTTATTTTACAAGCAGTTGCACAATTAAAAATGGTTAAGGCCATAAACAAACATCAAAGATATACCTAAATCTTTATCTCAACAAATCAATTTTCATGATTTTCTAATGAAATAGTATCCCCCACAACATATGTTCATTAGCCTACTCAAGACCGCCCCAAAAAAAGATTAAATTCTAGAAACTGAGATCAGCAAGAATATCAACAATTCTGATTTTCTCATTTCTCTAATATCATAATCAGAATATACACAAACAATTACTGTAAAAAAATTAGGCCTATTAAAATATTACCGATTTGTTAATCTTTCCTAATAATATCTACAATTATAAAACATAATTCATAACATTTTGATGATCAAAATTTAACTTTGTATAAACTTTCATTTTTCATCAGAGTCAAGTCTATGTTTAAAACAGGATGATTTAAGATTGATGGGAAAATACATCTGTTTCTTCACAACATTTACTTAAGGGATAGTAGCTCATATTTGAATTATAGTGCTTAATTTGTCAGTTCACTTTTTCATCAATCCAAAGACCTACTATTTTAAGTTTACAAACAATCTCTCTCAAATTAAGAAATTTTACAGTATTTTTACTAGATTTTGCAAAATTCCCCAAGTTTTCCCTATTCTTCTGGTTTTCCAGCTGCCCCTAATATTTCTAAAACCTTAAATTATTTGGAATCCGCGCCAATGTTTAATTTGTAGTGGGCATATTAGTGTTCAACATTAAACACAAGGGTTATTATTTTAGCATAATCTGAAAGATAGGGATGGAGAAGATATCTGCTGTTGTAATAGAATGAAAATAGGAAACATAATTTGTTGCTAAATGTTGTAGACGAATGTGTGAAAAGAGAAACATTAAGAGTTTTAAGAATAAAATTCAATTTATGACTCTTGTGGATGTTGTTGAAGCAAAGGGAGTAGGCATGGATAGGGAAGTGTAGAGAAAGTTAATGAGGATGGATTAAGTACGGAGTTTTTTTTAGTTTTATGCATAGTTTCTTGTCTACCCCTTAAGGGAACGGCATGGTAAGGTCTGTGTGTATAAAAGTATATTTGCAGTTGTAAAATGACAAAATTACGACATTTTCCAATAAAAATAATCTACTGCAAATCACCAAAAATACTAAATAACAATCAAATGGCAGCCAAATTGTTTCCTATACATTTTTATCAGATTGTGAATGCAAGCTATTTAATCAAGATTCATTGTTGCATGAAACTGATTTAAGAAACACTAGTTCGAATATAACAACCATATTGCAAAATTATGATTGGAATATTAATTGCTAAGTTTAGGATGATTATGCATTTGCATATTTAAAATGCACATTTTATTCATTATGGTAATAAAAGCATATATTGTTTTAATTGTTTTGAGCATTGATGCATAATTTATCTATTTAAGTGCATATTTATATAAATTTTTGCTATCAAGTACAGACTCACTTCCTGAGCTAGTCTGGAAATTTACAGAAATTCTTAAGTATATCACAGAATATTAGTGAAGTCATAAAAATATGCAGCTATAAGCCCATTAAGATGCAACACCTTAACAATAAGTAAGTAGAATAATAGTTCCTGAAATATTTTACCTGAGCAAGGGTCGACTGCAGGTAAATTTTAAAATATCTACTTCCGACCTTTGATTCTGTCAGAGTTATATTTTACACAAGGTAGTATGGGAACCAAAGTTTAATTAATGTTCCTTTAACTAATAAATCTCAACCCCAAGGATTTATTGTTTAGTATTTATTTTTTGGTAGAAACCCAAATACTAGGAAATGCAAATAGGATTACCAAAGTTTGAGTGGTGTTTCGTTATAGGAAAACCTGTAGAATATTGAATGTTTAACAATCCATCAACAATTTTGATCAGTTGTCTACCAGGGGTGTAGAATATGCCTGAACGAGAATCTGGGAAAATTAAAGCAGTCCGTGAGAAATTTGGGGTAAGGAAAAGTCCAAAAATTTTGTTTGAGTTTTTAGTACATTCTGGTCTGATATGGTACTTTAATTTGGATAAAAACAAAGGTTGATGACACTCAACATCAACAATATAAGTATGTGCCATAGTGAGGCAGTGTCGGTGTGGGCACGAAGAGTTGAGGTGTCTAGGGGTTAAGATAATGTGTTAAGGAGTTCTAGATAAGAAGTCAGAGGTTGAGATAAGGGGCAAAGGAAAACTCTAATAATTCAACCTGGCTAATGGCGTGATTGAGTGATAAGTCATCAGTCATTTACCCTACCGCGGGTGTTCGAAAGCTATGGCGGGTAGGCGAGGGAGGGTAGGGAAGGGTGAACGCTGTTTTGTTTTAGTTTGAATTCAGTCACCCATTATATAGCGCCTAATTACACAGCGATGTGCGCGCAGTTTATTTATACTCATGACATGCATATTGTAATAATTGTGTAGCCATGAAAGTTTTTTTTTTTAGCGGACCTATTTTGGTTTGTACATTGTACAATAATAATTGTACAGTAAGAAATTAGAAGGTTTAGTGAAACAAATATTTATTATGTCGGCTTTTAGGAACAGACATCAACTGTGCTTATTGTGAATGGCGTGGCGGACGTGATATAAACTCGGATATCACGTATCTGATAAAACATCCCCGAGAAAAACCTAGAAGTAAGGATCAAGAGAGTATTACAAGTTTTGTAAAACATAAATTATGTGATCAGGAAAAACTCATAGTCATAAAGAGTGATAGTATTTCCCCTATTGTGGTTGATAATGATAGACCTTGCAGTAGTGGCAAGTCTATGAAAAAACGAGAAGTCTATGAAAACCAACAATTAAACCAAGGCTTCCAAGAATTACACTCCATTGCCTCTTACTCTGAAGTTGTAAAATTAAATATTGGTATCGATAAGCCTACTGGTATAAATGAACAATTAATATGTAATGCACACAAAGATATGGGAAGGTTGCGATTTCTGGAAGAAAACTTAATTTTGTATAAGGTAGGTACTATAAAAATAACTATGATTAAAAGTATGTTTAGATTTGAATTTTTCAAACTATGTGGTAGATAATATTCCTTGTTCCCTTCAGATTCTAAAAATGTTCAATGTTTTATTTTGAGCACTATGGTTTTCAGGGAAGATTTTTATTAAAATGTTCTGTTCTGAAGAAATATTAAATCTCTGAACATATTCTGCACCCCTGTTGTCTACTAGTTGAGAGTGTAACATCTTCAAGATGTCAAAAGAAATAGAAAGTCTAAGTGCCATTTTAAATTAGTTTATGATGACTGATGATTTCACAAAAGATGGGTGTCTTATTTTGTAAATACTGTGACATTCCTGCCGCATCAACCAAAAAGTTCAAAGTCGTGCAGTAACTCCAAACCAAAAAACATGTAGCAAGTTATAAAATCTAAAAGGGAGCATAACAAACAAGTGTATGACAACAGGTACAAATTTACATTCAAAGATTTATTACATCATGCATGGTAAGTGCAAATATAATTTTTTATAATTTAGTAATTTTGGTTTTTTTTTTTACTAATTTTCATTATATAATTTTGTATATAAAAGATGCGTGTTCAAAAGAATATATTGATATAACTGTTTAGTTTACTTTTAAGTGCATAATTATTCTGAGCTTACTAATTAACTTCCACCAAAATCTTGCACCTTTGTAAAATCAAAAAATGATGTCAGATTTTTAAATGTTTTAAAGTTACCAAATCAAAATAAAGCTTTTTAAGACTATAATAAATGGACCAGACAGATTTATGAAACCTTTGATAGTTGTGTCTTTTAGTGAAACACATTCTACAATACCTAAAGCATGATCACTCAACAATAGTAAAAATAATAAAACAATGGTGGCTCCACCCTTAAATTTACTCACTGCCTTCAGCTCCAAGTTGTTCTCCTTGAGTTTTACCATGTGTTTTATCTTTTGCTTGTGGTTTTGGTGGCCAAGCAACTCTGCATACTTAGTGGCCAGATTCTTCATCTCGTGCTCAGCAGCCATCTTACGTGTTTCCAGCATGTGGCGTTCTAACTCAAATGCCTCCAACTGTTGCCGGAAAGGACCAATTAGGGAGTTTAGTTCTTTGCAGCGCTGTTCCCAGTCTGCATTGCATTTTTCCTCAACTTCTGATGAAAGACTCGCCAACTGTTCCGCTTTCTCTCCGAGTTCGCGGTTCAGCCCTTCAATGGTCAACTTATCAAGAGCAGTTTGCTGCTTCATTTGCTCGATAGTTTCCTCCAAAGCTTTCATTCCCTCTAGTTTGAGTTGTGCTTCAGTATTATCCCTAGTTTTCCTTGCTAGTTCTTCAGTCTGCTCTGCAGAATTTTCCTGAGAGCTATCAGGTCTAGTTCTAAGGATTCAATTTTATATCTTTCAGCTTTCAAGTTTTCCAATAACTCTTGTTCTTTTTCAATAGCAACACATTTTACTAGACCAATTTCCTTGTTCAAAGTTTCTACAGTATCTTTGGCCTTTTTTAACTTACTTTCATTTTCCATAATTTTTTCATCCTTCATTTTGATCTTAGAATTCAGCTCAAGGATTAAGTTGTTTTGGCCACTTACTGCTTTGTTCTAAGGCAAGAAACTCTGCCTCTTTTTCATTAATGGTCTTTTTAAGATCTTCAGTCAATTTAAGAATAGAAGATAAAGATTTGGCATTATTATTTTCTTTCAGCTCAGAGCTTATAGTCAATTCACGTAGTTCCAATTCTAGATCTGTTTTTACTGTCTCAAGTTTAACAATTTTTGCACTCATAGTTATTAACTGTTCCTCCTTGTCAGTTTTATCGTTCTCAGTGGCACTTACCTGGTTCCTCAAGTTCACTTGAGTGATTTTAAGTCCATCTATTTGAGTGGATAGTTGAGATATCATCTCTTTATTTTCAATCGCTTCTAATTGCAGTTTGGATACATGCTCACTCATTTCAACCAACTCTTGCTCCTTACTAGATTTCTCACTTTCAACCATACACAACTGTTTAGAAACTTCCACTGCATTTGATTTGAGTTTGTTGATTTGAGTTGAGAGTTGATCAATAAAATCCAACTGATTCTTAGTTTCGGACTCCATATTACAAACTTGCTCCCTCATATTGATTAAATCGATTTCTTTTTTAGACTTATCCAAGACCACATTGTTTAGTTCATTCTCCAGTTTTTCCTTAGCGCAATGAAGTTCATTCAGTTGCATTGAAAAATTACTAATTATATTCTCCTTTTCTTCAAGCGTAGACTTCATTTCAGAGGTGCAGTTTTTGAGTGTGGCAATAGTCGTGACATAATTTTGACCACATTTCTTCTGAAACTCTAAGTCTTCTATCAATGCTTTCATCTTCTCTCCTTGTGTTGCTTGATCAATTTTCAGCGCCTCAATGGAGTTTTCAGAGATTTTTAGTTTATCTTTTTCACATTCCAATTCTTTAGCCAATTCAGAATAGAGAACATTCAAGTGTTCAAACTTTTTGCTTTCACTTTCTAACAGAAGTGACTTTTCTTTTTCCAGTCCCATCATTGCATTACTAAGTAAAGTGATGTGCTCAGCCAACTTTACAGAATATTCCTTATGACAAGTTAGCTCTGAGGAGAGCTCTTGAACTTGATGCTCGTAAAAAGCCTTAGAGGCTTCCAGGGATGTGATCTGTTGGTTGGCAACCTGCGCGCAATCTCGCTGGTGGTCTAGCTTCTCAGTTAAAGCAGCAATATCTCTATCACGGTCTGCCACACTTTCCTCCATTATTGTTATAGAATCCTGTAACTCCATAGATTTCATGTTTATAGAATCTATTTCTGAAAGCAGTCTATTTGTAGATTGTTCATACTGGAGTATCTCTGCCTCCTTCTGCTGAGCCAACTCCTGTGTCAGCAACAACTGCTCCTGGCTGTTCTTCAGATCAATGCTTTGGCTCTCCAGCTGACAAGTTAATGTAGAGATGAACTCTTCCTTGCGTGCTAGTTCTTGGACTGCTCATTATTTGTGCCTTCCAATTCAGCTACATATTCTTTGATTTCTTCCAACTTTTTCCTGAAATCTTCCAAGTCAAGAGAGAGGCTCTCTATCAAATGTTGCTTCTCCGAATCTGCCATTTGCATGGCTTTTTCCTTCTCTGCTGCTTTCTGTTCAAAGTCTTTAAGTTTCCCCAACAGTTCTGAATGTATATTTTCTATTTCCTTCAAGTTTTCAATTTCCAACTTGTTCAAGTTTTCTTTTTCACATTCAAGTTGTTGTAAAAGTAGCTTTAATTCCTCCTCATGTTTGTGTTTGTCAGCTTTAAGTTCAGAGTTTTCGTGGGCCATGTTGACAAAATCACTCTCGTTCTCCAACAAGCGTTCTTTTAGGGCCTCCAAAGATGCATGGGTGGTATTCATACTAATTTCTAGCTTTTTACATTCTCTCTCCTTTAATTTAAGTTTTACTTCCAGTTTTTCTAAGTTGTCCTTTACAACATTTAATTCTAAACTGAGTCCATCAATAGTGTCTTGAAGCTCCACAATAGTGATCTTTTGTTCCATGTTGCTTATTCTTAAATCTTCACACAAGCAAGTCTTCTCTGTTAGAGCCTTCTCAATATGTGCTACTTATCAATCAAAGATTTAAGAAACTTTTCCTTTAACTCCAGTTTAGTGTGTACTCCACCCATTTTATCCCCATGCTCACGAATAAAAGCTTGCACTTCTTGAATATGTACCTCTTCGGCTTGCTTAAACTCCTGTTGAAGGCTTTTCAATCTCTCCTCCAGGCCCGACCTCTCTTTTAGAGCCATATCCAAATGTCCCTGTAGACCAGACTTCAAATTTAAAGTTATTTCTAGTTTTTCTTCTAACCCTGCTCTAAGGGAAGCTTGTACTTCCCTATCGTCTGCAATCCTCTTCTCTAGCTCACTCAAGAGAAACCTCATTTCTTCCATTTCTTTATCATATGTGTGTTTTCCCTTTGCATTCTCTACTAACAGCCTCTCAGTCTCTGAACGACATTCCTCCAAATCCAATTCGGCAGCCGAGAGCTCCCCTTGAAGCATCAATATCAACTCTTGCTTGGTTCCAAGTTTTGTTTCCAATTCTACCTTTACACGAGTTAGATCAACAATTTCTTTCTCGTTTGCCACTTTGTTCTCTTCTGAAAATTCTTTGAGTTTCAAGAAGTCTTCTGTCAATGCTTGATTGACACTCTTCAAAACATTAACTTCCTCTTTGCATTCATTAAGGGCCTTAACACTTTCTTGCAGAGCTTCTATTTGGGTCTTTAGCTCTCCATTTTCATGTTGATAAATTAATACTTGATTTATCTTTTCAGAATTAGAAGACTCCATGCATTCTTTGTTAGTGAAAGCATATTCAGCTGAACACAATTTCCCTGCCATAGCAAACACACTACAGGTTTGTCTTTCTATTTCTAAGAGACATTCCTTATTCTTAGAGTTTACATCTTCTAAGTCTTCTTTTAACTTGCTCACACTTTCATTACACTCTTTCAGAGTCTGTATCTCTTCTTCAAACACTTTAACTTTACTTGTTAATTCATCGATATGAGCCTCTAGTTCATGAATAGTAGCATCTTTGTTGTTCCTATCTACAACAAGTGCATCATACATCTCTTTGCTCAAATCATTTGTATTGTTTTCACTTTTATCAGTACTCTCTGGGCAAAGTTTTATTTTTGGATGGGATGCCTGCTTTACTAAAAGCTTTCTTGGAGGTTGTGGCTGAAAGCAAAGGTTTAAGCAGCTTTTTATGATCAAAATTTTAAAAAAACCATAGAAAATGTATAAACAAAAAATAGTTTAAGTATCTTATGAGTCTATACATATTTATTATAATGGCTTAACAGGTACTTAAAGCTAGTAGTTATGAGTGTCTAAAATAGTTGTTCAAAGATACATGGGTATAAGGACAGACATAATAACTCTCAGATAGTTTGGTTTGGGGTGATGTAGGGAGGTCCGGATATGCACCCTGGCCAGTTGTACGCATTTCCTTACTTTACCTCCACACAAATGTAGAAACATGTCTTCTCGTTTTTACTTTCCTCTCTTAGTGTAAATACATGGCAATACATGAAGCAAAACATATTAGTGAACTTTTGAGTCACTAGCTACACTATTTAGCTACAAATAATAATTCGCTTTCTACTCATCAGGATTCAAAAAGTTTCTCAGAGGTGGTTGGGAATGTATTTGATTGTGAAACCTAATATACTTGCCCTCAGCCAAAGTCTACACTAAGTGCTTCTAACAGAAATTTTAAGTGTTAATAAAAATCTAATTTCATAATTAATAGCAAATATTAACAAATTGTTAGTTAAATGTGTGATGGGAAAATGATATATCAAATGGAATTTGTTTAAAAACCCAAGTTTATTTTCCTGTGTCATGGTACCTGTTTGGGTTATAATTATACTCGATTATGCAACTGGAATAGGATGAGTAAGATAGGATTTTAGAGAAAATACATACTGAGGCTTATATTGTACAGTTTCTTTTAGTAATCAGTTTAGGCAGCCAGGAAAAAAAGGCTCAATGAAATTAATTTATAATTAGCTACAAATTTGAGGGTTTGCTCCAAATGATGTGCAAAATGAAATCTCAAAAATCCCCTGCAGTGCAATGTGAGCTTCCATAAAAAATGGTGAATCAAAGATGGCCACCGCACAACAACAACCTCTCCAAGTTTTCCCTCATATCTCTGTTAAAAACCCAGATATTTTAAATCTGAAAAAAACATTTGCTCCACATATGTCCCTCTTTCGTCGTATACTGTGAATGTAGCCATAAAAGTGCATTAGATTATTTAAACTGGAAATCTTAAACAAATGATTACATGAATTTGAAAATGTTAGGGATTACACTGCAGAGGTATTCCAAAATTAATGTTGATGTAAATACTGTTCTAATAGTCTCTTCTGATAATGATTTATCAGTGGGCTTACTTGAATAATGTGTCTTATTCACATCCACCAAAAAATATTGCTCCACTATAAGGATGTGGTGTAATAGATTTTATGGAAATTGCCAGTCTTGCCCCCAGATAACACAGAACTTAGGTAGTTTATAAATAAGCCGGGCGTTGCATTGTGGAGCTGTTTTCTGAATTCAAACCTTCTGTGCAAGTGCTGATAGTATTGAATATGGTGGCATGGAACTAAGATTCCCACTTTTACTATCCTTTAGTGCAATGCAATTTATTTTCCAGCAGGGCTGAAGCAGCAGCTTAATTTAATAGATATTCTCAAAGGAACACTCAATACCAAACAGATATATTGAAAATCTGATTAAGAACTATGAAAAAGGATAGACATAATAAAAAGAAAGTAAGTTGATGATAAAAAATGAAGATGAAAAATTTAAGAAGACAACAGGGAATATTTATTCACTAAAAAATTCTATTTATTAATAAGTGGTTAATACTTGAATGACCTTTAACACAACCAATTAGATGAAATACAGGCAATAAGGAGTCTAAATAAGAAAAATGGTTAAACATTAAACATAAGTTAAATTGGTACATAGAATTGTCAGAATAATCCGAAAAATTTTGATGAACATTCAAAGATTAATGAAATTTAAGTGACAGTAAAGTCATAGATAAAAAGGATAAAAATACAAGAAACACATTTAAACTAGACAGGATATTTTACAATGAATGACTAATATAATTTAAGGTTAAAGGCAAATAACACATTAAAATTAAAATTTATATTAGAAAATTCATTGTGATACATCCTGTCTTAATTTTAATGTGTTTCTTGTATTTTTATCCTTTTTATCTTTGACTTTACTGTCACTTAAATTTCATTAATCTTTGAATGTTCATCAAAATTTTTCGGATTATTCTGACAATTCTATGTACCAATTTAACTTATGTTTAATGTTTAACCATTTTTCCTTATTTAGACTCCTTATTGCCTGTATTTCATCTAATTGGTTGTGTTAAAGGTAATTCAAGTATTAACCACTTATTAATAAATAGAATTTTTTAGTGAATAAATATTCCCTGTTGTCTTCGTCAATTTTTCATCTTCATTTGTTATCTTCAACTTACTTTCTTTTTATTATATGTATCCTTTTCCATAGTTCTTATTTAAGATTTTCAATACATCTGTTTGGTATTCAGGTTCCTTTGAGAATATTTATTATACTCCTCCTTAATATTATTATTATTATTATTATAGCACCGCATCTTACCACCTCCTTAATAATTTAATATGAATATAATTAATATTAATTTAATAAATCTCTTGCATCATTTTGTTTGCCTTCAATTTCAGTAATTTCAGTAATTTATCAGTTGCAGAAAAATTTAATAACTCTTTAATGATTTAAAAACCTAAGCCTAAACCAAACCGTATGTAAACATTAATCTAGGTCTTATTTTAGTTATTTCCAGTCTTGGCTACAATATTTCATAGGCCTACAATTCACATTAATGTGGATAGTAACTACCGTACTATGTCCGATTTGGTTTAAATAGGCCTATATCATTAAAGTTTTGTTGTGAAGCATCTTAAACAGATTTCTTTTTATTGTTTTGTCATCTGGTCTATCGCTGTGTTTTACACATATGGGGTGTTGATGAAAGTAGGCTTATAGAATAAAAGTAATTGTATTGAAGGAGAGTGGGAAAACCTTTAGAAAAAACTAATCATACCCAGCTAGATTCAAATCCCAACCTCTTCACCATTGGAAAATCAGACCAAGACCTTGGACGATGTTATCCTATGAGGTGGATTACCAGACTACTAACATCCCATATTTTTTAAAGCCTAACTACCACCTACTAAAAAACCTACAAACAATATTAATATTGGAATGTCCCAATATCTTATGTTGTTTGTGAATACTAATTCATTTCAAAGATAATATAGCTTTTAGCATTCATTGTACACGTACTATCCTATATAGGCCTACATTATAATATATGCATATATTAAAAGTTAGATTGTGTGAAACACACAAATCGTTTTGAGATTTTTATATAGGGCTAATGAGATGGCAAGATTAAATCATGTAACACAAAACACCTAATAAATTACAAAACCTAGCATACATGACCTCATAACACAAAAAAAAAGTCATGGCTGCGCAACTTAGCGTCACTCTACTAGAAACATATTTCTGCTCCCAAGAACTTTGCTTTTGCAACATGGTCGGCCATAATAACTTTTGACGCAAAGTCTAGCATCTCTTACTAACGGTCGCAAATTTTTGTGTCGTGGTCATGATAGCCCTGCAGGCAAGTTTGTCAAGCTAGCAACATTTGGGCCTATTATGACGGACTACAAATTCACTGTTTTATAAGATAAATTAATAAAATTAAGTGTTATAATTAGCCTGACCATGTTTCTTTTTTACATTTAACTTTTATATTATATTGGCTATAAAAATAATTTTGAGGAATGAATCTGGCTCATTAAGAAGCTACCTGATAATTTAAAAAAATCTTAGCAAGTAGAATAGGATTCTATTTTATTACTTTATACCAATAATTAAGTTTACTTTGACCTAATTTTTAACAATACTTACAGTACGAAATACAGGTAAATGACTAGCAGACTTTCCACTGCAAGTGGATGCGTTTGACACAGTCTCTCCAGAACTTGTGGAGATCTTGGGCTCCACAAATCTACCGCTCTTCTCCATCACAGCTCCTTTCACTTTGCTCTCATGTTTAGGATCGTAGGCTCCAGGGGGAGGAGCACAACCTGAAAGTTGTTCCAAATGTTACAAAGTGGTTAAGAAGCCTATTTATTTTAAATTAATTAGCTTAAGACTACCGACAATAAAGACAAGGATAAATATGAAAACCAGTAGGCTTTCTCAATAGCTACTGATCTCGTCACTTAGTCCAACAACATCCCAAAGTGGAGATGCAAAACCTCACCACCACCACCATCTCAAAACATAGAAGTCATCCTTTAAACCAATGGTTTCCTAACTGTACACTGCGCCCCCCTGGGCCTTGCTTACCAGGGTGCTACGAAATATTCCAATATTTTCAATGAAATGACAGCCCAGATGGTTTTAGAATTGGACCATCAATGTGTTGGTGTGATGCTAGGAAGGCCATCTAACAGACACTGTACAAATCACTAACTACTTCACTTCTTTAGATTAATACCAGATGGCTTTTGATGCCAGAATTTAATAGAGTGGTTTAATAGCTCTTGGTTGTTTTTGTACAAAGCAGTCTAGAAGATAGTTGTTTCTCAACTCTCTACACGAACAGACTCAGGTCACTCGGAATATCAATTTAAATATAGTAAATATAAGCATTGTAGGAGTGAAAATAAAGAGGACAAACCACCAACTAGTGGTGGGTGTGTGTAGAAGAAATTTCCTAAATACAGACAGTATTTGGATTTTGGCTTTACATCGACAGAAGTCAATGCTGAAGAGAGACCGCAGTGTGTACTGTGTGTGAAAGTTTTGGCACCAGAGTGCATGCTTCTAAGTAAGTTAAAACACCATTTAGAAAATAATAATCGAAACAGTGTTGGTAAAACTCGCAACTATTCCACCGAAAAGTTAAAAGAATTAAAACAAAATAGGCACCTTCTTTTAAGCAGGTGTCAATACCATTCCAAGTAATGCTTTGCTAGCATCATACAAGGTTGTATATCGAGTCGCAAAGTGTGCAGAGTTTTTTGGGCTTATATATTTATTTAAAAACTGATTTTTTTTCAGAATTTTGGACTTAAAAACAAAGTGAAGGATTTAAAGTAACAGGCCAATACTTTTTCCTGTTATACTTATGCCCAAGTAGTACGAGAAGAAAAAAAATTAGTTACTGATAGTCCTTCAACCGAAATCTATTGCTTTTTAAGTTTGAAAATTTTCAAAAATTTTAGTTTTCAGAGTCTAAAAATGTCATGTGGGAAAGGTGATAAAAATTCGAAAATACTAAGATAAAAAGCCCTAGTGTACTTTAAAGCAAAAAATAATTAACTTGTTACTTCAAAGGGTTGAGGTACCACGCCTTTTAAGTAACAATAAAACTACAATCAATCACTATTGAAAATGAGACTAAGCAGACACGATTTCCAATAATATTTCATTAAAAGTACAAAGAGTTAATAAAAAACTGGATGTTGAAAACTTGCATTACATAGGCAACATAAAATCTAAGCTTTTTTATATTAAATTTTAAGTGTTTTAATACAAATTATTGTTTAGTGCCAATTTTTTTTAGGTTGGTAGTGGTGGTACACTACATGAGACAAATGAAATAAAAGTATTGAGACTAAACTGTATGGCAACATCTAAGCTACAAGTAGTTTTTACAGACTGGATATCAGTTCAAATTACGAAATGTCTAGAAAAAACCATATAATCCTCCAAATGAACCCTCTTGCTTCCCCATAAATCTTCAACCAATTCCCCCCTTCCGCCCCATTGTTCCCATATCCCCAAGCAGCATCCTCCAGTGTTGAAACTCACAAGCCGCCACTGACAGACTATTTGAAAAGTGTCTAGGCCTAACTTTTTGTAAATATTCAACCTTTGCACTATAATTGAAACAAAATAGTTTTACAATCTTTATTTGATGTTTCACCTTTTGAGATTAATGCTACTAATAACCTAGCAATGCATCCAATGATAGTAAAATTCTAGATTATTAAAAAAAGTTGTCATGATGAAAAATTCAAAACCAAACTCGTCTAATTGATAGAGGAAAATCCTTGAAAAATATGTAAAATTGCACAGTAAAAGCTTCATATATTAATTCACAATCTCTTTAGCAGAGAGCAGACTTTGCTCTTTCACACCACATACATTTCCTGTGGGTTGCTAACTATATACTTTTATCATACAAAGAAAAAAATTCTTTGCACATCAACTAGCAATTCTAAATCAGCAAACTTACAAGGCTCCATTAGAACAGAACTAAAAAATATAGTATGAAATTTTAACAGACACACCCACCGAAAGTCAAATAGCGTTATAATAGGTATTTTAAGACCGAATAATGTTAAGTTTCTTTCCAACCTAGCTTAACCTAACCTTTACTACAGTAATTACTGTACTCTGATGACTTGATCAAACCTTGCTACAGTTTCACTCAAATCTAATTAATTAGAATCCCAATATTCTTCAAACCCTCATCAGTGACCCCGACCGCCTCATCTAAGAGGCAAAGATTTAGATTCGATCCCAGTCAGGTGCACCGAGGGTTTTTCCTGATTGGTGTGACCTGGTGGTCTAGGGGTAAGGTGTCAAGACTTCTGTGCTGGGGTTTGGGGTTCAATCCTCAGTCTCGGCACAGATTTATCGATTGTCAAACCCTTCCTTTACCTTTGACAAGACTTGTATTAATCACAGCCTGTGAATGTGAGGAATGCCAGGCCTCCACCGTGGTTCGGATTCCACATTAAACTGTATCACTATCAGCCTACTAATACACATTAGCGTGTGTATAACCCAAACGGGTTGTAAGACGTGGAGCTAATAATAAGAATCCTAATTGGTTTTCGAATCTCCCTCCATGCAAACATGGGTGCACTATCTATAAATTAAACCTTCCTAGTCCCTAACACAGTGTAATGAGAATAGGTATACAGCCCAAACGGGTAGTAAGACGCTAAGAAAAAAAAAAAGTAAGCAATTTGACTTTCTAGTACAGGGTGGGGCAGAAACAATTAAACGATCCATGCTGAGGAACGTGATTGATGTGCTGAGATTTGTCTGACATCTGGTGGAACTTACCTAAGTGAAATCTTTTAAGAGTGAAAAGTGTAGTTTGCTTTTATTTGGTTAATGAATAGACCTATTTACTTTTCAAGGTACTAATCTCTCTAATTGTGTTGGCCCCACCTCCTTAATGCCGGGACCATGATCAACTTAACGTATCAGTCATTTAAGGTTCACATGAGTGATCATGATTCACATAACCTAACATTACAACTCAAGCCAAACATATGCATTCTAGAGTATATATTTTGATCTGTGATTTGTACTATTTGTAATGTGATGATCTATGAATGTTTACCATTTTCTATCGATCTAGGCTAGCAAATATTTATCAAAACAATTTTGATATATTTAGCTTTACTATTTTGGTTCAATTATTGTTTCAAACTAAAAAGTATACCTTGGTCATAAAACCAACAAATAAATTATTAAATAGCCCTGTAGATGTCACTCGCATTATGACTAGCTGACTATAAAATGTGATACCCTCATGTAACGCTCACTTAACTTGAAAGACCTCCCAGGAAATCTATTGAGTTAAGTGAACTGTAAGTGGACGACATTGTGATCTCTTCCATTTAAAAACAAGAGAACCTTAATGTTAAGTTAACCTTATGTGAGCGTTAAGTTTATGTGATCCCGGCATTAAATGCAGTCTTATTATAAGGGATTATGGACCAGAGTATGTTTACATTTGGACTAAGATTTTATAGTTTTTCTAAATGTAGCACTAATAAAATAATTTTAAATATAATTAAAGCAAGACATCATTGTATTTACCATAGCTAATGATAGTAATATTTTATGACTTTCTTTAGTAAAATAATGCTTATGCATCATTCCCAACAAATCTTCATATGGAAATTCACGAGAAATAATAATTTCTCGTAAATGGCTCCTGACACACCATGTGGATGATGATAGGGATGTTTGGTTTAAAAATTACTACACATTCTATATATAGGGTAACATGAATATTAGGTGTCACATGATTACTATAAACTAGTCTTAGATTGATGATCATAAATGGATCAACAATAGGCTGTATCCGAATAGTCAAGTACACTTTCCACCACGTGAGATCGAAGACTGCAACAGATTTTTTGAGCTGCAAACTACCCTTTACACGTCCTCGAGTCCACAGTGCTGCTTCCTACCAGTGATCTTTGATACTATTTAAAACACCATTTAAAGGCAGGGAATGAAAATGAATATGATATCCATTCCCGCTTCTTTTCTCTAGACATTTCCAACACAACACAAAAACACTACAGCAAAAGCAAGCAGTACTGGTATAGTTAAAATACTTTATCACAGATAACAGATCACATTACTCTAGCAGACGAAAAATTAAACAGTTGCCAGCCAAATTCACATAGACTGTGGCATGTCAAGGGTAACTTGCCGTCACCCTTGATCACAAGGGCTTGTGAGGGGTGCATCGGCACATTTTGTGACTATTCATACGGTTCTACACTTGATCACGTGATTGCCAATGCAACTATCGAATGAACATCAAGGGTAGACGGCATGTGAATTGACAATTTGGATACAGCCATGGTTTTGAAGTGCGCTAAATATTAATTTTTATCAATATGCTCTATTTTTCTAATGCTCTTGTGTCATTTTTATTAGATCCATTTAAAAATTTATAAGATTGAGTTAAGTTTAAAACAGTATTTTAAAAAACTAAGTTTCTCAGAGAGACGAATGAGAGTTTTAACTTGATAGATTTATTATCAAAATATAATGTTATGTCCCAAGTACCACCAATTTGAAGATAACATGCGACAGCATCATATTAATTTTTGATGATTAATTTTTAAATCATAATAAAGTCGAAATCAAGTATGTATTAGACTCAATTTTGAGCATTTATAATATTTATTAATTAATAGTTTTTTCCCAAAAGTTGCTTCAATTTACAGTTACACTACAGTAATAGAAAAAGAGGCTCAATTATTTGGTATCACATTATATATTTACTCTAATCCAAAATTTATTGATGTAAACCTTTTATTTAAAAAGTTTAAAAAAAATCAAATGGCACAAGTAATCACCAACGTATTAAATTGAGTTAGAGTTAAATGCGTCATAAGGATTATTATTCGGTTAGGCCTTTCCTTATTTTATTTTTGAAATACAATCTGAATGATAATATTTAATATTATAAATTAATTAAAATATATTGCCTTTACAAAGTGATATGTTAAAGTTTTATTTTAACTAATAATAAAATCAAAACTATAATTAAACAGACTTACTTGTTGTGTCATTAAAACGTTGAATTCTCGCACGCGGAAAAGACATTCTAAGTGGATAAACTAAACACAAATTAAACGTTATTCTAGCTCCAGAAAAGCAAATTGTAATGAAGTAAAATGGGCTAAACGTTTGGTTTTTAAACTTATGAGAGTTGACCGTTATTCCAGAAACTACCAATGAAAATTTAGGTCAAATTAATAACAGCATAGCCAACACGATAAGTTGATTTTTCTCTATTTATATTAAAGTAGCAACGAAAGTATACTTTATTTATTTATGTTCTTCATCCAGGGTTAGTGTAGAAGCTTGATACATCAAAAGTTATTTATATCTTTTATTTGTGCTTGTTGGAGAATACCATTTGTGCTGAGGTACTGAAAGTAACTCTTTAATAAGGCATGCTAAATACATATAAATAAGCTAGTATGTACAAACTAATTACCAATCATCGTCATAATAATTAACTGTTTGAAGCCTATGGCCAAGGATACTAAGTTTTAAAATTTGTGAAAAGAGAGTTGCCAGTAGATTACTAGCTCTTAATTTCACAAAAACTTAAATTTAAAACATATGAACTACGAAACCTGATGTCACACTGTGATTAAAGCTCCAACACTACCAAACCGCAATATTAACCACACTATACTGCTGGATAGTATGTTTGTGGTAATAAGACAATTTTTCAAACGCATTTGTTTGAATACTAAATTTGAGTATTTAAAAAATATGTTAGTGGGGGTAGATGCGCAAAGCTTGCACCATATAGATAACTTTTTTTATATATAAAATAGGAAATAGTAATTATTTTAACATCATCATCACAGTTATAAGAATACGAACAAATTAATGAGCTATTGAAATAGCTATTTTGGAAATAACCTTAGTTGGTTTTGATTCAATTGTTAGCCAAAAGTATAATGTTTTTGATGTTAACAGGGTTGAGTTTTGTTAGTTTTAAATAATTTTAAATAGGTAATAAAAAGTATAACTATTATAATTATATAATAATACTTTACTTTAACAGTATTTACCACTAACACAACTTAAACTTCATTTATTAGGGTAATTATCAAATAAACAATATAATAATACTAGGAAAAGATGATGGACGTCATATGTATTAACATTTTAAGGTTCGTGAGTAAAAACATATTTTTGTAATTACAATTTTAGCCAGTTGTTTGAATGTTTAAAAAGAGAAAGTTTTCAAATACCTACTAAATTTAAATATAATTTAAGTAAGTTAATCATTTGATTGATTATCCTCGTTTTTTTAGTATAATGAGGGAGTGGTAAAATAGTAAAAAAATATATGTTTTATATATATTGGATTTTGTGCACCATCTACCCTACCCCCCTAACACACCTATTTCATAAATTATTACAAAGGTTTTTTTTATATGTGGACATGATTAATAACATACGTTCTTGAGACAGAGAAATGGAGAAGGATATAAATGACAGACAATAATCAACCTGGGCAACGACGATAATTAAGATAAGTCCGATTGCGGTGAAGAAGTTCTGCCTACACCTCCAGACAATACACTTTCAAGGTTCTAGTCCAGGGGTGATAGTAACTAGCTCATAAAAGTTGCTAGCATGTTTTTACGGATATTAAATTAGGCCTATAGTATAAAAATCATTACCTTATCAAAACATTAAATCAATTTAAGCTCTTACACACCGAATAAATTATATAGTCTAACCATTAAATGATAATAATACATATTATTGTATATAATATGTATTATTAATATGTAATATTATGTAATATTGTAAATAATTGTATTATATATAATATTATATATAACGGTATGATAAAAGTTTTAAAAATATATATATTTTGGGAATAGGATATTTTTTTAGTGTTTTTAATTTTATTAATAAAAAATAATTAAAATATTGTATTTTATATTATTATTATTATTATTATTATTACTTTCCAAAGTGACAGTTCCTTAACATGAAGTATATCTAATCACATGTGTTTGTGTAAGTATACATTATAGTAATCTAGTTAATTTTACATAAATTTTCTTTTGTTCTTCCTACTAAAATCAGACTTTATTTCACCTTAATCTCTCCACCAGACTTCACTTAAAACTTCAATGTACACACCACAACTTTCCATTTTCATTTTGAAATTTTCCAGTTTCTCAGCCCTTTTCAACGTCCTTACATTCCATGTCCCTATGCTGAGAGGAAACATTTTATTTGATTATTTTTTGTTGATTGTTCCTCCTGAAGTAGTTCTCAACCGGAGAGCCAAAAAGGGGACTAGTCTACCTCCAGAATTGTTTACGCCGCGAAGAGCAATGGTTGGTTTCATTCCCTTGACAAAATAAGTTAAAAGATAGTGTGGGAGTTATTCCCTTTCCTATCCACACCACAGCCCCATGGCCAAGCTACCACTCCATGTAGCCACCTTTCGATCTTGAACCATCTCTAACATAATTTGCTCTGTGCCTCAAGTCAATCCTGATACCGCTGCTGTTCGGTATCAATCACGTAACACTGTGTCGGGAGACGTGATATACCCGAAGTCACTGGGTTCTTACAGAACTTAGCCGCCACCGAACTTACTGCATACGTTAAGCCACCGCATGGTCGATGCCGTTACCCGCCCCCACTATTTGTAAACGTTTGTTAAGTTTTAGCCCTGTGGATTCAGAAACAGCTCTCACCCTCTGGTGTCCCATAGGCTGGGTTATGGAACATGTATGAGATCATGCTGCCAGCCATATCTTAGAAGAATGGTGGAAAGAAAAAACTCAACATCATACTTCATCCATAAATACTGGCCTTACAGGGATGTATTAAGTCTTCCGGAAGGAATCATATACCGTGGACAGCGGATTATTATTCCAAAAGACTTGAGGCCCCTATTGCTGTGAGTAATCCACCTCAGCCATTTTGGAGTAGAGTCAGATCTGAGAAAAGCACGTGATGTCTTATTTTGGTCACACATGGCAGATGGCATTACTAATCAAATTAAGACATGTCAAGTGTGTATTGAATTTTTTCGAAGACATCAAAAGTTACAACTATAAAAACAACAAGTACCAACTCTTCCTTGGTAACGTGTGGGTATGGACATATGTCACTTTCAAAACTCTGATTACTTAATAACTGTTGATTACTACTCTGACTTCTGGAAAATCGAGAAGTTACTTTACATTACTTCATCAGCTATCATTGAGTGGACTAAAAGAAATTTCCACAGAAACGGGATTTATCATTATCCATAACTGCTAATGCACAACACTTTGTACATGCTGAATTCAAATCATTCTCTCAGGATTGGAACTTTTATCACACAACGTCGTCTCCATATCATAGCAAATTAATGGCAAAGTAAAATTGGCTGTTAAAATAGCCAAAACAATCTTTAAAGAAATGTCCAACACCTCGAAGATAGACATATGGGAAGACATACTTGACTGGCGAAACACCCCAAAAGTGGAGTTAAATTTGAATCCAATGCAAAGATTGATGTTACGATAAACCAGAACTCTGATCTCAACCAACGAGACACTTCTTAAATTCAAAGTTCAAGAACTTATACATGATGACGTTGTCAACAATAAAAATAAAATACAAAAATATTATGCCAAAACCCCTAAAGAGCCGCCAGAGCTGCGGATAGGACAGGGGGTCCTATTAAGACCTTCTCCCAATGATTATGATACCAGATGGATAAGGGGAAGAGTGATAGGTACCAAAAGTAACAAATCATATGAAGTAGAAGCTGAAGACCAAGCTTATCGAAGATACAGAGCATGTATCAAGCCTACAGCTGAACCACCGACCCACAAACACAAGACATCATAACTAAAAATTGTTGAATCTGGTGCGACCGATCATGTGACGCATCACTGTGAATGGTTTTCAGCGTTTGAACGCTCCACAACGCCGGTAAAAATAAAAATCTATGATCAATCCACGGTGGATTTGTAAAGGAACAATCAGGTTTGAGGCAGTTGTTGATAGGACTGGCTACCACGTTACATGAAAAATGCTCTGTACGTGCCGAATGTACGAAAAGTTTTTTTTCTGAAATAACTGTCCTTGACAAGGGGGATGACCAGGTGTGAATCCCTTAAATATGGCCTTGTAAAGGCAAGTGCCTTTAGGGTTGGTAATATGTTAAAAATGTGAATCCGTGGGAATAAACAGGAAACTTCAACATGTGAAAGTGAAACCAATTTTACATCAAAGGACACGCTGCAGATCTGGCATGAGTGGTTGGGTCATAAAAACAAACGTCCAGTGGTGACTTGTGTATAGGCACTGTGGAACTGTAGCACCCCCTATTTCCACTTGATATTATCGATAACATTTAATATAATGAGTTCTTTTTTATTTAATTCTTTATTTATTTTTGTAGTACAATATATATTCCTTAAGCTTAATGTCAGTACTTCAGCAGCCATCCCCAAGTTTATGAAAACGATACAAAAGTCTTTGTATGGAACTGTGCCCGTCACAGTGACAGCGACGTGTTGTTTGACTTATGTGCGCATGCGCACATAGGAGGGGGTGGAGAGGAATGTGTGACCGCCAGGTAGAGAAAGTACTGTTGCTCTCGCAGTGCTGGCTCTTGGTGATGATGGAAGGAAGTTTTTTTTTACTCAGCGTGTGTTGTGCTTAAAAACCATGTACCATATTCTTGAATGTTTAAAGTGTATACGAGTGTAGAATTAAATTATTATTCTGCCTTCAGTCATTCTATTTGATTCATCTTTTTCGGTTCTTTTATTTAACAGAAAGGACTAAATGTTCTCGCAGTACTTTCAATGGAGAAAAATTTCCTCAATTATCATCCAAAGATCAAAGAGAAAATTATTGAACTTTTTGCGCAAATTTAAACAAGAAGAATGGATTTCATTTTTAAATGAATAGATCAAGCTTGAACTGTAATAATTTAAGTCAAAGTAAGTAAAAGTGTTTGGTTTTTTTTTTGTTAAGATTTTATCAAGTTCCTGAATACATATTCATTTCCCTTTTACACAATTTTAAAACAAAGGCTAAACATTTTCTGGAGAAGCACCCCTACTAATTTTTATTACGAGCCGCCACTGTAAACGTATGTACAGAACATTCTTAAATAAATGGAATTGAAGTTATGGCGGATGCTGCTTTTTGTGGAGCATGTGTTGAGGGAATCAGCATATAAACAGCTTTCAATCACGTCAATAACGTGTCAAGGAACCCGGTGAAGTTATTCACGCTGATTTATGTGTGCCTATGGAGTGTGAGTCATTGGGCAGAGCAAAGTATTTTGTGTGCTTCATATGTGACTATTCGTGGTTTCGTATGATTTACTTTCTCAAAGAAAAATCGGAGACTGTGGAAAAGATAACTGAAATGTTAAAAATTTCTGAGACTCACTGTGGGCGTGCAGTAAAAACATCCCAGTGTGATGGCGGAAATGAGTTTGATAAAAGTGATGTGCGAAAACTCCTGAAATTGAAAGGTGTGAAGCTTTCTATAACAAATCCATATAAACAGGAGCAGAATTGCTGTGCTGAAAGTGCTAACAGAATAGTGGTCAAGCTTGCTCGAACAATGCTTTTGACGAAAAAATGGTCAAAATACAATGGGCTGAGGTGGTGAATACTGCTGTCTATATTCTTAATAGAATGAGACCGAGTATTATTGATGGCAAGACACTTAATAAATTATTTACCGAAAATACTGCACATTTTGATAAAGTTCGTGTCTTTGGTATTACTCTTGTGACCTACCCCCATCATTATCCCACACAAATAACACACAGAGGTAAGGACAAGAGAGTTATAAATTTATTTCACAATCAACATGTTACAGCTCAATGAGGGAGAGGAACATAAGAGTTAAAGCACTAAGCAAGAACATAAGCCAGATGGGCAATAAGACACAAGGATTACCGCCAAGGCCAGATGGGCACCAAAATAATAACAAATAACAGACGCCCCTTATTTTTAGACATCCCAAAATGGCGTCGTCAGAGAATAACAATAAAACTCTAATCAATTGGTCTCCTATCTCACTCTAATAAATATCTTTCATAATTAATGGCAAAGAACCAGCACATGCCTTAGCATAAAACTTAAGGTGAGTAAAGATCAAAAGTATCTAACCTAAACAACGGTAGAGGCATTATAATAATAACCTGACAAAATATAAAGTTGAAAGTCTAGATACTAAATAACCTAACGTTTTAAGCAATAAGCGGAGTGCCCTCCGTAGATATATGCACAGGGTGGCCCGCGGCCCCACATTTAACAACCATATATATAAGCAAAGAAACGACAACAAACTATCCTAACTTTAATAACCAACAAAGTGTCCACACAAGAATTATCCTCCCTGCCGGCTCACGGCCCATATTTAACCAACCTCTAAATGAAAACAAGGTGGTAAAAATAAACTATCCAACCCTTAAACATATACTCTAAATGGGTCCTGGTGGCAAGAAATAAAGCTAGCATATCGTGGCTTTCTCAGGTAAGTTAAAACATACCACTAAACTTTCCGTGATGCGTAAATTAAACGTACAAAAATAAATGGAGCCAGAATGGTTCTCCCCAAGTTACATTGCCTTATGGGCAAGGAGCAATATACCTGATCATAATAATTTATTATTTATAAATATATATAACTATTATATATATATAATTTACTGAAGTTCGAGACATTAAATTTTGAAAGATTAACATTTTAATACCAAAGTGAAGTTTGAAAAGAGTGTCGAGCCTACTTAATAGTTAGGCTTATTATCTTGTAAGCCCAGAGTATAATGCGTAACTATACTCTGGACTCTTACCATTATATACCCTAGGTAATCATGTGTTTTCAGTGCGTGGAGTGATAGGGGGGGGGGGAGTTCCAGAACAGTTTCGAGAACCCATGAGAATCGTTCCCAAGCACAAATATTGTCCATATAAGTTTTAAAACACGCCCGTCGGCACGCGCACCCACGCTTCACCAGGCAAAGGGTATAAAAGCGAGGTAGGCTCCGCCTCGGGACTCAGTCGGAGCAGTGGGAGGAGCCCAACAACATCTCTATGTCGAATAAAGAGAAGGGTCTAAAGCTACGTGTTCAACTAGTACAATCCTCACCGCCGGAGAAAGAAGATACGCCAGGGACACTAGAACCTTCATCGGAACAGGACTCCATAACGTACGCACTATCGGAACCGGATTCAGCATCACCATTCGGAACTCCCGAGAAATCGGACAGCGAAGCCAGAGAAGGCTTCCCGTCGCCATCAAACCTTGCCACACCTGAGATAATAGCCCAACCAGACTTCGGCTACCTCACACGGCTGGCAGCACAAGCACCACGAACAGTCTACGTCCAAAGACACCCAAGAGAGATGGCGGATCCGGCCAACCTGGCAGCCCAGCTCCAAATACTAGAGGAGACAGTCAGCTCCATGGACGAGAGATTCCGAGCCGGTTTGGATCAACAACTCAGGATGCAAGGACCCACACTGATGAGAACCCAGTCATTCTACGGCGGCACCTCCCCTTCCCCCCCCGGGATATCAAGTGTCGAGCTGACGGAATTCGCCTGGGCATTACTAGACACAACAGCCACGCCTCAACTTGCCGCCACACCAGAGCAAACCCTGCGAACTTGTTTGGAAGGTCCCGGGAGGGACAGCCAGAGGCAGGAAGACGCAGCGGCTATTGTCTTTATTAAATATCAGGTTACAAGTACAATAAATCGAACTTATTACTAGGAATTTCCTATAGGTCCAGGATCGCTGCTGACGGCCCCTCTTCTTCCAATACCTGATGGATTACGGCTCTTGACAGGTTATCGGCCTGGTTGAGATCACTTGGCACCCAGAAGGTCTGCCACCATGCCCGTCTCAACTTGTTACTGACGAAGAGATGTAGGTTGCATAGGTCTGTAGCCGCGAAGGTCAGGCCTCGTCCCACCGTTGCGTTGTAGAACACGGTAGTGTTATCGGTCCCGAGTCGAATTACGTTGCTACCTTGTGTGCTGAACTCCCAGTAGACTATCAGCAGAGTGGCGGCCATTTCTGCCCTTTTGATCTCTTCGGGTTCCCTGAACCTCTGGACGTGGCATTCTCCTCTGTAGGGGGCGATACTTGCCGTTGCCCAAAGTGTCACATCCTCGAAGACGTCTAATGGTTTTCCGGTGGCCGCTTCCATTGACAAGTGATCCATCTCGGGAAGCTGAGGACTTTTTCTGCGAACGCTGGTAGACCGTGGTAGATCCTTGCCGTGATGTATTGAGGCCATTTCAGGTTGTGCCCAGCCACGAGAAGTATCCTGCTATCCGTTCCCGGCCTTTGGAGTTGGTTGTTGGTAGATGTTTTAACAGGACCCTTGCTCATGCCTGAGTGTCCTCCGTCATTGTCAGTGTCTGGTTGTTGGAATCCACTATCAACCCGAGATAGATCAGCGTTTGGAGCGGCGTGCTGGACGATTTTTTCTCATTAATGGTGAATCCCATAGACTGGAGCAGGCCTGGGTAGTGCTCTAGGATGTCTCGTTGTAAGGTGTAAAACAGAATATCCACCAGGTACGCCACACCTTTCACTTCCGGGGCGACCTCCTCGATGGTGGCTAGGGCTTCCATTGTGACCTTCTGAAGCAGGGCTGGTGCCAAGGCGTGCCCCATTGGCAGGCGGGTGGACGAGTATTTACCTCCTCGGTAATATAACCCGGTAAATCGCTGTGACTCGACCGCCACCGGGATGTGGAAAAAACCGGGTTTCAAGTCAATCTTCCACATACACGCCCCCTCTGGGATCTCGTGTAGCACCGTCCCCAGCCGTCTTTAGGCTGAATGCTGGAGTTTCTATGAACTCAGTCCAAGGACTGTAGTCCTGAATGATGCGTAACTTTCCATTCGACTTTGGGACCGTCCATAAGGTTAACGCGTCTGTGATGTGTTGATTCTTGACGAGAAGACCCGTTTTGCACCAATCCCGATTGATGAGGTCCATTGTGTCCAAAGTCTGGGTTTTGGCGAAGTGGTACGGTGCTCTTCTTGGCCTGGGAAGCACCGGTCCCTCGCGGCAGATCTTGAAGCGGATGCGGTTATTCCATGTATTACATTTCAGCGGGGCCACAGCAACGGATTCGTATGTTCAGTCGACTCGTCTTATGATATCCAGGCCTCCTTCCGCTAACAACCCGTCCAGGTATGTTCCGATACTTGGAAACGGTGACGATGGTTCGCCAGTTGAAACCTCGTTGTCTTCGATTACGTCTTCTAGGGCTGAGTCTCTGGGTCCCGGGAGTCGTCCGGATCTCTCCTCGGGGTTCTCCTGGACCTCCTCTTCTTCTATTGTGTCGATTCCCAATTCATGTATCAATCTTGATAAGGGAGTGTGTTCCTCGGTGTTTTGAATGGTGATGACCGCTTCCTCGCACCACTTTATCAATGTCTCTTGTTCGGGTTACGGGGATCCCAATACTTCTTAGTCGCCTACGGGTGTTGCCTGAGGTGATTTATGCTTACCAGCTGATGTCGAAGAGCCTTGGTCGATTCCAAACAATCGCTCGGTCGCTCAGTCTTCGTCCTATTCTGCGTTGGTCTCACCTTCTTCTAGTAGGCGGTCCCAGAGAACGATATCCGGAAGCTGATCTTCGAAATCCTCGATGACATCATAATCGTCCTGGATGAGCCAGGCCCAATCGTCGAAAAGTCCTGGTAAGGGGCCTCAGAGTTAGCCAACATGGCCTGCAGCAGCCTTGAATTCCAGCTTAGTTGAATGTGGATTGTGTCGTGGAGTTTAGCTCGGGTTTTTTGAATACGAGTCGGAATGAGTCAACTGAGGCTAGCTAGGTGAGTGATATAACACTTCTGTGTCATGTTGAAACAAGGTTACACTGTTATGTGCATGTGCCAGCAGAAAAGTGGAAGAAGAGGGATGCTAAGGGAAAGCAAGGACTGTTCGTTGGATATTCAGATGATGTAGATGATTATGGCATCTGGATGAAGTCTGAAAATCATGTATTCAGAAGCAGAAACGTCATGTTAAAGTCTGCAGAACATTTACACTGGAAGGCAGCGATGAAATAAGATATGATATCGCTGGGAGAAAATTCTACATTGACTTTAGTCTTGGCTAACGCGCTTGTCGTGTTGAGCTCGACTGCTGAGTACGGGGAGATCAAGGTTCCAATCTTGGTCGAGTGAACTTGGGGGGGGGGGGGGGGCTTCCTAAAGGTTTTCCACTCTCCCTCCACGCAAATGCGGGTTCACTTCCTCTATTTCAACCATCACAATTCCTAATCCATTAGCGTAATTAGTATTTAAAGCGTATAACACGAACGGGTAGTAAGACTTGGCGCTAAATAAAAAAAACACTTTAGGAAAACCACAGGCAGGTCTCGAGACCATTTCTAATAGCTGAGTGTATTGTGTAAAGCGGAAGGCTAATGGTGAAATGGATCGGTACCAGTCACGTCTAGTTGACAGCGGTTTCAGTCAACAGGAAGGGATAGACTACACAAAAATATTCAGTCTTGTTGCACGTTTTGATACAATCCGAGTCTGTTAAGTAATGCAGCCAATGAGCATCTCGAACTGACACAATTTGATGTAAAGACAGTTATTCTGAACGGTGTAATTGAAGAAGAAATTTACATGAAGCAGCCGGAGAGTTTTGATGATGGAACAAATCATGTCTGCAAACTTCAGAAAAGCGTATATAGGACTGAAACAATCACCTAGATGCTGGAACAAACTATTCAAGAATTGTTGTTTAACATCAAAGTGTGTGAAATTACGGAAGATTCATGTTTATTCTACTCCATTAATGAAGGCAGACCCGGATTAAGGCATGTGTAAGGTGTTCCATGCACAGGATCCCCAGAGGTTAGGGGCCCCAACTCAGATGGCAAATAAATCGCTTTTACTTGTCATATTTATTTTTTGATAATATTATATTTCAATATTTTTATGTTGTTTCGTAAAATTTATCCCAAACTAATCTAGAAATTCCCTAATCAAAGGGTGCTCGTAGCCCGGTATTAAGTGGAGTCGGACAGTCCATGCTTTTAAATTAACGCAGCCTTTGCTTTTTACAAACCGGAAATACTACATATCTGCAGATGGTACCGCTGACTTTTGACAGAGAAACTATTTTAGCTGCAGACGGCAGACTAGGTAAAATGCAATTACACTGAAAGAGTCTATGATTTTATAGTGTCAAGTATTATATTATTAGCATTTAATTTGCAGTACTATAATCCACTTGGAATATAACAGACTGTATAGTTTAATATTCTCTATAGTATTAATAATTAATATGTTAATGTTAATAACAAAACTCACGGTACTCACCATGATTGCTAAACGTTTGAAAAAAAAAAGTTTGTCTCCAAATAAGATTATCCATGTATGCTTTAAATATACGTAAGATTCATAATCATTCATTGAGGTACTAACTTCTAATGGCCCCAAGTTCTACTGGGCATATGGCCCCCAAAAGTGTTAATTTGGGCCTGAATGAAGGCAGAAAATTATTGGTGGTATTGTATGTTGATGATGGACTGGTTGTTGCTACTAGGAATGCTGATATTTATGATTTTAAGTTCAAGTTGAAGTTGGAGTTCAAGATAACTGTTAAAACCAATTGGATGCTTTCTAAATGTGCTGATCGAACTCAACAATAATGGCTAAATGTTCATTTATAAAAAAAACTATGCTGAGGCATACTTCGAGAATTCAACATGCATAATGAAAGTCTGTTTCAACATTAATAGAGAAGTGTTAACCGACAAGGGAAACGACTGATACTGATTCAATTATTGCTCCGTATAAAGAGGTGGCAGGCTTTCTGATGTTTTGCTACGTGACCATATATTTCTTTCACAGTGAGTTATGTATCACAGTTCCTTGAAATGTCGGAAGAAGTACACTAGACAATGGTCAAACGTATAATGAAATATATAAGAGGTACAACCACTATGGGTATTCAGTACAAAGTTGCCAAGAAAGTCGGTGAACTCAAAGCTTACGATGATGCTGATTATGTCAGTGATTACACTACATGACGTTCAGTGAGCGGAATCATTTTCTAGTTCAGTGGTGGGGCGATCACCTGGGCGAGCAGACGACAGCAAAGTGTGTCGCTGTCGACAACTGAAGCGGATTACATTGCTGCTAGCGTATCTGCAAAATATGGTTGCTGGCTGAGTCGACTATTCCAAGAGTTCCACTGAAAACTGTGCCCATGCTTCTAGTGCATAGTGCAAGTGCTATAAAGATGGCCAAGAACCCTGAATTTCATAATGTTCAAAACGTACAAATGTGCGTTTTCATTTTTTTTATTCAAACTAATATAATTAAGTTTTAAGCTAGCTCATTTTATTATAATTATCGAATTTTAAAACATATGATTTTTGAAACCAATGTAAAATCTAATAGCATCTGAAAAGTATGAATCAGGGGAAATTGAAGAACCTATCCCTGGACCCAGCACATTGTAATTCAAAAGTTGGAGTATGAATAAAGTATTAGAAAAGTTCAGAATATAATATGAACACCTATGTTATCTACTGTATGTAAATATTTCATGGAATTTAAGTGATAGTGTATTAAAAAACGCTAAATTATATTAAATTTGTAATTTATTAAACCCATAATACTTATTTTGTAATTTAAAAATCTTATAAATCAAGCTAAATTTAATAACATTTTTCACGTATCAGGATAGCTATAAACGCAGATTTCAGTACTTAATTTAAAAAAAAAATCCGGGGAAGGGCCCTTGGACCCCCCACTCCCCTGGGGAGTATTTCATACCCCCCAGACACCTCGGAAAAACCTCTGTCCGGATCTGGCCTCAATAAATTATGGTAAGCCTAGATATATTACATTCTTGCAAGTATGTAAGCAATATGGGCATTAGCTACATGTTTTATTAAAGACTTTATTCACATATGTATACGATTTCCTGTGATACTGAACTGTACTTTCTTTAATGTAAGCGTTTCTTCATCAAAATGTCTTTTAATACATCATTATTTTCAGGTTTTATTCTTGAGTGACATATTTTCACACAAGAATATTGAAAGGAACCATTAAATCTGTTTCCTCATAACCAAGCCGATGACAAAAAAATTCAACGTCACCCTTTGGCCCTCATAAAACTGATGTGTTCATGTCCATCCAGTATAGTAGTGAGATCACTGAAAGTAGATTTCTTACACACTTATAAAACAATTATTCCTCCTGTTGTATTCTTCTTTTTTATCTTCTCTACTTCCACTCTTCGCGTCAAGTGTTATATTAATAGCTACAGCTATTAATGCTATAAATTAATGAGGAATAATTAATTTTTATATTATAACTTATAAAGTTTAACAGTTGTATTTCACAATTTTATTCACATGAGGTAGATATTATTTGAGGACTAAAATGCCCCTCTTTCTTGCAAGCCTTCACGTTTAAGTTATCTGTGGCAACGGTGATCTGATCAGCTGGTAGACACGTAAACAGTTTTTATACTTGGGATGAAAATGAAGTGTCTTACTTGTGTATTTGTATTAGGCCTCTTTGTAGCTTTTTTTATAGTTAAATCTAGTTATGGTCAGGCGCGAAGAAAAGATGTAAGCATATTTTACTACACACTCTCAATCATATAGTATTTTTTTTAATTCAACAGTATTTGTTGAGTATCCATTTTTGACATGTTGGAAGTGAATTTTAACCTTTCCAGTGAGGAATAATTGGTACTTTACCTAGTTGGTTGGATCTGACCAAATATGAACACCAATGCGTTTCAAACCCAAATGACTAATTTATATCCATAGCAAATTATTTTATTTCTACGCTTCCCTTTACTTGATCATCCCAAAAAGCGAGAATTTTCAGTCTATGCCTAGCCTGAGTATTATTTTAGTGAAATACTAAACAATTATTTTATTTATCTTTCTTAGACTACACAAATTATAGAGATGAATGGAAAATAACATTTTTATTACAAGCTTTTATTAATCCTATATAGGTACTTAAGACAGTTGGAAATAGAAAACCATAGAGATTTAAGTCCAAAAACCACTCCCAGTTCATCCAGTAGTGCCAAGATTTTAACTTTGTAAATAATAGTCACAATCATTGATGTTGGCAGATTATAAATAGTTCTACATTTATTGATTAGGCCTAAGTCACTATACATTTCAAATGTATGTGAACTGTGCAAACACAGGATGAGATGGAAACTGCTCACTAAAATACCCGGTAAACTGGAGTTGGGACATGATGCCTAAATGTGACTGTTTTCGATTTACCAACTTTCAGAAGGCTAAGTCCTCATTTTTCAATTCTATCTATAGCTTAGTTTAAAATTTCTATACATTTTCAGGGGACAAACTTAGGAGAAAGGGTTCAACAATTGACAGATATGACAATGAAGAAGTCCATTATTCGTTTCAACGGCAATAAGTTCCGTGACTTCGTGAAGGCGACACCTCGGAACTACTCTGTCGTCGTAATGTTCACAGCAATGGCTGCTCAACGGCAATGTGCCATATGCAGGTAATCAACTCAACTTTTTTTAAATGTTTTACACTACATTGCAAAAGAAATATTAATTTTTTGCATACATGTTAAGCTTATGTTTCTATTTTCGAATATTTTTTTAATTATTGCTTCTTACTACATACTCAGGTTGTACACATATATGATAATTACTATATTAGGGTAGTTGATCAGGAAGGACGCATTGTAGAGGTGGTGCATTTGCATGGTAGGAGAGTGGGAAACTGTTTAGGAAAATCCACCCTCAGCAGACCCAACCATGATTCAAACCCCAATCTTCCCATCTTCAGCAGACCATATAATACCAGAGTGACGCCTTAGACTTTTCGGCCACTGAAGTGAGTTTTTGAGTCACATTGGATTGATGTAGGTATTAATAATGATTTATCCCAATTGTAAATAAACCTTACACAATCTTTTTGTGTATATGCCTTGTCAGGATTACCCACATAGTACATTGCTAGTACATAGTACCTTTGAAGGTAGAATTGAGAGGAACCATATTTGTATTCTAATTTAGGGTGAGTGAGAAACAATTTAGAATAAATATAGTTACCTACCAGCAGCCACTGTTTTTATCTCAAACTTTCTTGTCACTGGTAGACAAGACTAAATGAGACTGACGCCTTTGTCCATATCCCACCATCCTTCTCTCACTCTTAAATTTTTATTTATGTGCTCTCAATGTAAACTTAGATACAGCTGTTATTATTTTTAGGGGCCTACCGGTACTCTCTATCATCTATGTGAATGTTCTATTTTATAAAAAGAGTGAAGCCTACAAACGTTTTCTCGACAAATGTTTCTAGGGCCTACAACATAAGCTAGGTGAAGTATAACAGATTACAATAGAAACAAACTTTTCAAGTATTTACCAAAAGGAGGAGAGAATAATTATGAAAAACTTAGACCTAGTTATTTTGTCACAATTAGTCTAGGTTTGGAAATTATTTGGAAAAACAGAACAGGTTTGCGTCTGACATATATGTAATAAATCTATTTACACTGCCTTTACTTTCATGTTCAATTCAATGATTAAAAATTAATTCAAGGAAAATTTAAAAACAATATAGGTGCCTAATGGACATCATTCTAAGTAGGGCCTAGGCCTAATGTTTTTAAAATATTAAAATTTGGGTTAATCTTTGCTTTTAAAATATTTTGTAAAGATAATATTGCCTATTTTATTATTAATTTCACTAACCCATTTCGTTGGGGGCATGGTCTAACACGCTACTCTCAGGTAGATTAGACTGCCGATGACGGAAAGATCGAGGTTTGAATTTTTTCCAGGTGTACTGAGGGTGGTTTTCTCTAAATGGTTTCTCAAGCTTTCTCTCCACTCAAATGTGGGTATACTTTCTCTAAATATAACCTTCCTAATCCATAAAACCATATTAGCATAATTAGTACATAACTTAAGCATACAACAAAAACGGATAGTAAGACGCGGTGCTGAAAAAAATTCAATATTTCCTTTTTTGCTTTTAATATTATTGATATGTTTCAGTTCATTATATTTTCCTTATATTTTATTCATATAAAAACTGGTTACAGAAATAGTCTAAATTTCACACTCATGCTGAAAAGATCCCATTAATACAAATGGCTTGCAATTTATTTATAATTTAATTTGGTAGAAGCTTTATATACACTTTATCATCTTTATTTATACTCTTTCCAAACAATATTTGCAGAGTGTTCTACCATCCGGAAAAATCAGAGAAAACTGAAATTAGGCGGGAATTTGAAGTGATCAGGAAAAATGGGAATAAGTAGGGAATTTGGTATTGATAAATTACAACAAAAATTTGGGAAAATGTTGCTTTACTCAAAATATGAAATATAATACTCATTAAATTATTAAATAATAATGTTATTCGAACTGTAGTTTTTTTTCTTTGTAGCTGTGTAATATATTTTATAATTCCTAGTAAACAATGCTACCTAATAAAAATTTAAAATAATGTTTGTTTAAATTTTAAAACTTATATTATTCATAAAAAGAATTAATAGGAAAATGAGGGGGAGGGGGAAGGTGGGAGTTAGAAGGATGTGACATACTTTTTAGTCAGGAATTTCAGGAAATGATCAGGGGAAAAGTCGGGAATTTAATTGGTCAAGTTGAGTAGACACCATGATATGCCCCAATTACTACTCTTTCTAAACAATATCCCCATACTATTAACTTAATTATCAGGCATGCTCATGATGAGTTCCAAATTGTGGCAAACTCATTCCGTTACTCGCAAATGTACTCCAACAAGCTTTTCTTCGCTCTTGTGGATTTTGATGAAGGACCAGATGTCTTTCAAATGGTAAGACCATATTAAGCCTAGTAAGGTAACTATTTTGATTAGAATGGATTTTGATAAAATATATCATCAAAGTCCTTCACTAATATTAAATCCTGGGATTTTAAACACTATTTCATTAGGCCTATACAATTTACCATTTAATTTTAAGTTAATATTCATTTTGTATGCTATGTTTCAATACACGCTATTTACTTTAAGAAGAAATTGAAATACAAATTGGTTAATAACACATTTTTGTAAGACTAGACATATTCTATTTTTTATTATTATATGAATTCTAAATTGGGCTAAAACTCCACAACATGATCCAGCAAGTGAGCTAGCCACTCTGAGCAGCCACCACCAATTAGCAATGATAGTGCCTAAATTTCGAATAGAGGGTGTCATGTGGTCAGCACAACAAACCCTTCGACCATTAATTTCACCTTTCTAGACCGAAGCTGCTACTTATTTATTCAAGTAGCTCCTTATTTGTCCAAACGGGGCGGAGTTTGACCCTGTTCCAGACTCACTGCTTCACAGAAAGATTTTGGAAGCACCGGGTATCAAACTCGAGACCTCTGGATCTATAGCCAGGAACTCTGACCACTAAACCACAGAGGTAGTCAAACTGGGCTAACTTTAGCAAAGATTACAAAGGGTTTCTGCCAATTAATATACCCTTCGCTTACTCTGAAAGCCAGTGGAATCAGGCAAGGTAAGCTAACAAGCTTACCTTGCCTGATTCCACTATGGCGTAATGAATAGAAATGGTCATAGTGTAATTTCTATAACCAGTGTAATTTCTCTAACCGGAAATGGGATATATAAAATTATAAATAATATAAGTGTACTCCTGAGCCGACAGATTTCCAAATATTTTAGTTCCAAAGAATTTCAATATTTTGTTTTCCTTTTGTAACTATTTAAGATGTGTTTCAATTGTTTCAGTCTGATTCACAATTGGTTGACTTACTTCGTTGCTTATGTTTTGAGAGACCCAATTGGTTGACTTGTTTCGTTGTTTATGTTTTGAGGGACACAATGAACAACAGCTACACTTTCTTTGGTTTCCTTTCTCTGCATATTTATAGAATATAGTATATCACCCATGGATGTGCCCGACTACAATTTTGGAGGACGACTTTATTTCCATCTTGGTGGTAGTGGTGGTGGTGTGAATGACAAACTATGTGTAGTAGTCTTACATTCAAATTATCATTTAGATTATAGGTTTCTAGGAAATACTACTATATTACAATATATTTAAAGCTAGCTCTTAGCTTGTATAGCCTATTGCTTTCAGAAGCCATACTATATTTAATGTTCGATAGCTTGAATGAAATAAGGTAGCTTAACACTTAATTACATGTGTTTGAATTTTAGTCACGATTTCCATCCAGTTTTATATAGATCAATGAGTAACCCTGCATATAAGGACCCATCAAGATAACCAGATAAATCTTAAAATTCGAAATTTCTCAGTGGGAGTTAGAGAAATGGCAGGAGGGAGGGGAGTGGGTAGCTCATAATTTCAAAAACTAATACATTCAATTACTTCTCTGTGTGGTAAAGAACTTAATTTGTTAAGCAGGTATGGGAACCAATACAAATAAACAGTTAAATAATAATAATAGTTTAAAATGGCATTCTGAAAAATAGTGGTGATGGACTATAATAGAAAAAACCCTTTTTAGATGAGGTATGAAAAAAATCAGATAGGTAGAGATAAATCAAACTCCAGATAGCCAAAATAATATTAGCCTCTAAATTTCTCAAAGGGAGTTGGGGGATGAAAGGTTCTAAATCTACAAGACTAATAGAAACAACTATATATCAGTGCAATGTGGTATAAAATTGAAATTTGCCAGGTTTGTAATAGCTATAAAGTCTGAACATTTTTAAATGGAACTCCAGGAAATTAAGGGGGGGGGGGGGGGGGGGGTTATAAAAAAACTTGTAGGTGTACTATAAAATTGAAATTTGGCTGGCAGGTAAAAGTACAACTAATAGATAACAAATTAAATCTTATAACTATAAATGTTTAAATAGGAGTTAGAGAAATGATGATTGGGGGGTGGATTTTCAAAACTAATAGAAACCATTACTAACAGAACAATTTTTTTTTATATTCTAAGGTGCTTATTAGAGTGATTCTTTCAATATTTGTTTTAATAGTAAATTTAAACTATTTCTTTTGGTGTTCATTGCAACAATCCCTTCACATAAAAGAACCATAGTTAACATGTTTGCAGTTGTGCCCTGAATGTAGGTATGTTTTCAGTTATTTTATGGTTTTGTGTGTAAATTAGTTTTATTTAGTTTAGTTTATTAACTAGTACATTTAAACTATTTATTTTGGTGTTCATTACAACAATGTGTGTGCATAAGTGAGAAATTATTTATGCAAAGACTGCAAACATTTAAACAATATATTTTGGTTCCCTCTTATAGGTAGTAGTTATATGTGGTTTCATCGACATACAAAAAAAAATCTCGCCTCATACATGTCTGAAATTGGGTTTTTGGTAATTTAGATCAGGTTTTCTCAAACTTTGAGGCGCGAGGGGATTTCAGGTGAGGCGCAACATTGTTTTATCTGTGAACCAATTGTTTACTTCCTCCGACTTGCCAAAGATCTGATTTACTGTAAAAAATGAGTATTCTGTTTGATTTATGAAGCATTAAAATTAATTTTGATGTTTGCATCTACATGCTTTTTGTATGAAAATAATTTTTCAACAAGTATGATAATTTTAATTACAGAAATCAACTGGAAGTTAAAGGCCTTCCTTTGTGTGTTATAAAAACAAAAGCTGACATGAACCATCTCTGTGATAGGAAAAAAACTCATTCTTCCAAATGACAAGTACAGATTTTTCATAAATAGTATTTACATCATAAACTGTTAAAATAAACTTGATATTGTATGGATTACTATTCTTAATATTTCACAACTTCTACAACGTTCTTATTAGAAATTATAAAAATCAATGAAATAATAAGTGCCTCATTTTTGTATTTTAACATAAAAAAGTTATTTTGATTCTAAGAAAGTGAGGCTTAACAATTACTTTTATATTCAAGTAAGGCTCAAGTGCATACAGTTTGAGAAAATCTGGTTTAGATGATTCAAAAGAAAAAGTTAATCCACTCAACTTAAATGTGAATGAAGCTATGGGCAAACTCTAGTAAGTTAATAGAATTATAGAAAACATGACTGTTTGATTAATTCATTTAATAAAATTAATTAACAAGTATACACAGAAAGGTAGATAAAAAATACTTTGGCACTGAAAATTTCAAAATTCAAAATAATACAAAATTATCAACATGGAGTGGCCACATTTATATGCTAATTACTCAAAATGTATAGGGGTACACAACTTTTTCTTTATGGTAAAAACCGGTACAAAAACTAATTCAAAGCTTTGGGATTGAAAAAAATGGAGTGGCCACATTTATATGGTACTTACTCTAAAAGTGTACGGGTACAAAACCTTGGAATTACAAAAAGTTCAACATGCAAAAGTGGTACTACAGGTTAATGGACGTCCTGCTATACCTTGGGCAGTAGTAAATTGAGAGAAGGCAAATGTATTTTGAAATGATAGTATATAATATTTAACAAAACATTAAACACCCTTGCCATCTAGTAACATCACTACAAATCATAACAAATGTTTCCGAAGACATCATAAACTTGGCCTAAAATTAATTTTATGTAAAGTCAATTGGCCTAAAGTCATTTAGCTTAAAAGTCACTTGTCCTACATTTTAGGCCAAATGACGTGTACCTGGCTTGGTGATTGGAGATATGGTAACTTTTCCTATCTCAGGGTTCCTACAGTCTGGAAAGTCAGAGAAAGTCAGGGAAATTACAATTCATATCACACTTCTGTTTCATTGGAAATTGTAAAGCGGCAGAAGGAAGGTGTTGCCAAAAATGAAAGTAGTGTATTTCCTCAAAGAAACTCTAAAACTTTTGTTATGAAAGATGATATAACTAAGGCGGAAGTCATTTGGACTTTGCAAGTTGTTTACATTAAAATGTATTTCAATTTGTGCATTAATTTAAGTACAATTTTTCAGTTGTCCCCTGAATATTCCATCGCCAGTGCCTTTACTCTTGGTGAAGACTAGGCTGCATATTTCATTGTGCATGGCTTGGCTCCATTCTTTCATAGCAATTTACTGAACCGCCTAAAATCATCTAACAACTTTAATTTGCTTTGATGAGGCATTGAATAAAGTTATTCAAAGAAGGCAAATGGACATTGTATTCAGATTCTGGGACAAGGAAAATCATAAAGTCATCATTCATTGCTTAAACAGTGATTTTTTTTCGATAGAAGCACCACTGAAGAATTACTGAAGCATTTCTTGCATGGTATTTCTCCTATTCTACTCTCTAAGTTGATACAAGTGTCAACGGATGGCCCAAATGTCAATTTAAAGTTTATAACACTTCTTCAATAACACATCAAATTTGCCACAGACAATGAAGTATGTAGTTTGATAAATCTGGGGACATGTGGGCCTCATGTTGTTCATGGTTCCTTAAGAAAAGGAGTGGAATTTGTCCATTGGGATATAAATTGCTTATTGCATCACACATACTACATGTTCACTTACTCTACAGCTTGTCGAGTATTGTTTACCCAGTTGACAGGGTGTACAACTTTTCCTTTGAAGTTCTGTGGTGTGCGGTGGTTAGAGAATACAACGCACTTTCAAAAGGCATTACTGTACCGGTAACACCTAAGTTAAATAAAATGTACTAAAATCAATTTATCAGATTTCTTGTTTGTTCAGAACATTCATTTTACAAAAAAAAAAACTTATAGGCTATAAAAATACATGCACCATACCAAAATGTTCAGAAATATTTTTTAGTTCAAATAACCCTTGTTCCAATGCCCTGTTAGCTATATATTGACTTAACACCACTAATTTTATTTTTCTAAACTTACTTTAAAAGATTGGTAAAAATCTTATTCCTACAGGTAGAAAGGTTTAGATTTTCCCTACAAATTTTTAAGTATATCCTGATTTTGGTAGAAAGAACAATATACGGTAGTTACTATTAAATCTATTAAAATAATTTAAATATATTCATTCATCAAGTCATTAAGTCTATGTAAACCTTTAAAATTTTGAATCCAAATCTTAGTAAGATTTGGATTTGATTAGATATTTTGAATCTTAATATTGAAAGATTCGGATTGGATTCAAAATTTCAAATCTCAATAAATCTCAGATTTGGATTCGATGGGCTTTACTCAAAATTCATATCTATAGTTCATACTTAACAAATTAATATATTCGGACCAGAAATTAATTGCATGATAGAGTGAAGAGATAAATTAACTTGAGCTACAGGTCATAAAGGAATGACATGGGGAATAATTGTTTGTGACAGTAAAATCTTGTATTATGATTAAAAAAGTGGTGTGATATTTTTCACATTTTGAGATTAGTGTTCCTTATTACATTATTTTTGGTAAACCTAAAATGTGTCTAAAATGTTTATTCACATTAAAAAATATATTTTACTGTTGGATTCAGAAACACAAATAATATATGTACCAATAGTAAAATATTATTAATGTCGGCTGCAAAGAAATATTTTTGACTTTTCTAAACTGTTCTTTTAACCAAAATCAGGGTATATATCTATCCTTAAGAATTTAAAAAAAAATATATTAATTTCAAACTAGCTAGTTACCTTATTTTTTTCCATAAAATAGGGTTCATCCCTCACCCGGTTTATGGCACCTTTCATATACACCAATCTGCCTTGCTTGATTTTACTGTTTCAGTTAAGATAAGGCCATGTTGTAGTCAGTTGAGTTAAGACTGATACTATTTCATGGTCAATTGAGTGAACACACTAACTAAATTTACTAAAAATTTATTATATTTACCATTCTATGTTATACTAAGTTAATAAAAAATAAGGGTGTGAAATCAATCCTGTAAAAAGGCAGTAAGATAATAAGCTTCAACCAAATAAAAAGCAGTTAAAAAAGCAGTGAACTCCTAACTTAATAAAGGCAATATATTTTTCATGCACCTGTATCTTGCGATTACAGCTTCAATTTTCTGGAGAGCTTGAAAATCTTTAGTTGCTGACTACCAATACTGGAAGGAGTAGATCAAATATGTACTTTACTTATATTTTAATAATTCAAAGTGAATATCTAACACTCATAATATAATCATTACTAACATTAAGATTGCGATAGTTTCTAAATAATAATAATAATAATTATTATTATTATTACCACCATGATTATCATTATCATTATCTATGACACCCCTTGACTGATGGTACCAGGTGCGACCACCCCTCCTCATCCATCCATGCTACGCCACTGGCCTAACTTAAATGTAGTAGTGTACAAATTCAGTAAATGTTTATCAGTTAAATGAAAATTAATTGTACCTATCAATCCTGATTACTTACCAATTAAGTTAATACCAACTATATACTTAATAAATAAATTTATTTCAAAATGATAATACAATATTAAAAACCCAGATGCTAAATACATTCTTCCATTCTCTTTGACAAAAGTTTTCTTTTAAATTTGATTTAATCTTTTTTTTTAATTATTGTACAATTTGTTTTAGATAGAGATGCTTAAAAAAATATTATAGCGAAATATTAGCTTATTTAAGTTGAGTAATCAGAAATAAGTCATATTCATGGAGTCTAATACACTATCATCAATACAGCTTAGTTAAATATTTTTAAATATCTCTGTATTTGCTGAGCTTCTAATTGTAAATACTTTGACAAAAAAATTAATCTACATGATAATCTGCAATAATCATTGTCAATTTGCAGATGCAAAAATAAATAATCATCTGATTATGACTCATTGGTATATAATGTTAATCAAGTAGTTTCTGGTTTGCTTGGATTGATAGCTCTACACTGTCCTAATTGGACCTTGGGCTGCCACAGTCTTTTTTTGTTATTGTTCCAAACAAGTAAAAAGTCACGTCTCAACCATAAACAATGATTATTTTTCTTAGCTTCGGCTCAACACCGCTCCAGTGTTCATGCACTTCCCACCAAAGTCCAAGCCTAAGCAGAGTGACACAATGGACATTCAGAGGGTTGGTTTTGCTGCAGAAGCCATTGCCAAGTGGCTTGGAGAGAGAACCGATGTACAGGTTAGTTTATGGCTTAATTATAAATAACTAGAATAACAAGAAAAGCTTAAGTGTACTATTTATGAATCGGTGGGATTACTTGTTTTATAATTGTTGTTTAAAATATGCAAATTCAAGTATGACACTTTCAATTAATGTGAACATACAAATTGTAAAATTATTAGATGTGTATGATGTCCATTTTTTTAAATTGGAAGCTAGGTGAGAATAAGTTTGATCATTGTGTTATTATTTCATACAAAAAATATTACTTATATATCTTTGAAAAATTTAAATTTTAAGATGTTACAGAAATGTTTAATACTTTTCAGCCTATGATTATAAATCGAGTTACCTCAACATATTTCAGTTAATTGAAATTGGTATCACGTAAGCAATAGTTTTTGGTAAAATACATAACAGCATGAAATGGCAAAAAAAATTAAACATTAATGTTTATTTTAGCCACCTTTGATTTTTTTTCCAAAGCTGGATTAATTTTTTGTAGGGGAAATAAAAGCTGTTTAGTATTCAAAGATAAGTTAATGTTTCACTTACACCTATTAATTATAACTAATCATTGTCATGCAAGGACAGCCTAACAAAACTGATCTGCTCAAGTAATTTTGTTAATCTTCAAAGTAGACTAACAGTATTTGACAGGACCTGCGTCACTAACCGAATGGCCTAATGTGTCACTCTTGTAATAGACTGGACTGCTGATGATGGGGGGATTGGCATTCAAATCCCAATCAGGTGTACCAAAAGTGTTTTTTCTCTTTCTAAAATTGTTATAATCACACCACCCTTACACTATAGTGTAAATATGCATATAATCCAAACGTGTATTAGGACAACACTAAAAATGTATTTATCAAGAGGTGTCTTAAAATTGAGTTTCATCTCATAAATTAATGAGTCTCCAAATTATTATCATATTCGTGTTGTGAATTTCATCACTTATGTGTTTACAAAACACTTCATGCACTGTTTCTCCATTGTGCTAAACCCAGTCTCCATTTAAATTGTCTGTCTGTGTTGTAGATCCGTGTATTCCGTCCTCCGAACTACTCTGGCACGGCAGCCCTCATACACTGTTTGGTCTTGTGGCTGGGTTCCTCTACCTGAGAAGGAACAACCTGGACTTTCTTTACAACAAAAACATTTGGGGCATCGGGGCCGTGGTAGGTTATGTTTATGCTAGTAATGGGTCCTACAAATCTTTGAATACCTTTAATCCTTTAGGAAATCAAGATCCAAAGATTCAAATTTTAGATTCAAAATCAGAAAATAAAATATATAGATATATTTACTATTCAAGTTTTGAATTTTAATAATTATTTTAGAGCTTTAATGGTAATTACATGGAGTCCCAACATCATTATTGGATAATCCTAGCAATCATACCCATAATTTACCCTTTTGAACAAAATCATTGAAGGAAAAAACCTAAGCCTGTGTGAACTTTTGAATCCTAATCTTACTAAGATTCGATTCAAAATTTTGAATTATAAACTCTAAAGATTCAGATCCGATTTGAAATTTCAAATCTAAATAAATCTTAGGCTCAAATTCGATTGGTTTAACTCAAAATCTGAATCTATTCATACTTTTTTTAATTGATATAATTAGAACTGAAATCAGTTGTGTCGTAGAATGAATAGAGAAACTTGAGTTCCAGGTCATAAAGGAATCACTTGGGTATAGACTGTTTTTTGTGAAAGTGAATATCTTGTATTTAAAAAAAATATATGCTAGGCCCACCTTTAAGTAGATATTAATCAAAATGTAAACCATGATTAAAAAAGTGGTGTAGTCTAGATTTGATTTTTCACTTTTTGGGATTAGTGTTATTTATTAGATTTTTTTTAATAAACCTATAAGGTGTCTAAAATGTTTATGAACATTGTTTTAAATATTTTATTATTGGATAAGATTTGGAAACAACATAGTAAAATATTTGATTCAGATATGATTTGAAACATTATCATACTAAGCCTAAAATTAATTATTCGATTCAGATATGAGCCTATTTTTAAAATAAAATATTCAATCCAATTTTTTTTAATCTTGGGACTCGACTAGGACTTGATTTGAAAAAATTAATTTAGTATGAGATTCGATTAAGATTTGACTAGTTTTTTTTAGGTATGAGATTTGATTCAGATTTGACTCAAAAAATTTTTAGGCATGAGAATAAATTCGATTTGAGTAAATTTGCCAAAATTCAAATTCATTTCGAAATTGAAAATTATGGCCATGCAAAAGTTAATAAAAACTCATAAAAATGCAGAAACATTAACTACTTATGCTAAACATGTTTTATGGGATTCAAATTCAAGATTCTTAGGTAAAATTAAGATTCAGATTTAAGTGAAAATTGATTAGACCCATATTTAGTTTTTGCAAAGTTTCACAACATGGCCAAAAGGGCACGGTTTTGTCATTGAATACCAATCAAGGATTTAAAGCAGAGTTTTTCATCTGGTGTGCTGTAACACACTGGTGTACCGTGAAGGTTCAGCAGGTGTGCTGAGGGATTTTGGGGGAGCATCAAAAAGAAGAAAAAAAAAAAAAAAATCTTAAGACTTTTTTTTATGATAAAATCTTTTTTAAAAAAAACTGCTGGTGTACCTTGACAACTTTACTACATTGTTCAGCATGCCAAGAGTTGAAAATCGCTGCTTAAATATTTATTGCAATAAAATGTACTTCTTAAGTGAACTCCTTGAATGCTTGGTTTTTTTTTCAGTTCTTTTGTTTTGTGATGGTGTCTGGTCAGATGTGGAACCACATCCGGGGCCCTCCGTTTGTCCACAAGACATCTTCAGGGGGAGTAGCGTATATTCACGGATCATCTCAAGGACAATTTGTGCTAGAAACATACATCGTTATAGTGCTTAGTATCCTTTCAAGTATATATTTAAATAAACAATTTTTCTACATTAGTATGGATAGAGGATAGAAAAATTACTCCCATTACTACTGTAAGGGATTCAAATCAAATTAAATTTAAATCAGTCTTTTTGTCGGTAGTAACCAAGTGCCATATGCTTTAGACAGATTGACCATCACTGCAGGTTCCATTTTAGTTTGACATTATAGCAGTGAATGCTAATCCTTACTGGTGTTAGGAGTCAATGGAAACTTTAGGTTTTGCTTAAAGTTTTATTGAATAAGATATGAGTGTTTCTTTTTGCACCGACGTCCTTGTAAATGTTAAATTCTTTAGTTATTCTAAAAATATTGTTTCACTTGTAAAATCACATTTTTCTGTACCTTCTTCCAAGTGTTTGTGTGAGTGTTTGAAAATCAAATATCATCCCTTAATTTTATTGACCCTTTAAGTTGTTTTACAATAATTATAAATATTATTAAATGTTCAATCTTCACACAATGTGAAAGCAGATCAATAACTGGGACTAAAGGCTCTTCAGTTAATTGACTTGAGAAATATTTAGTATGTCCCTCAACTTTGGCACTAGAAGCTAGTTCACTAATACATAAACAAATCTTGGCACTTAGTCCATCTCAGCCTGGGATAACCACCAAAGACAGATAAACTAATTAAGTGAAAATAGAGTGAAGAAGTCCCACCTAGGGAAAGAGAAAAAAATGTGAGAAGGATCCAATGCTCAAATGTGACTTCTTCCTTTCTTGAGCAGTAGGTTAATGTTTTTCTTTTATCTCTCTCTCTCTTCCCCCCCCATCCCCCGTGCATGATAAATACTATAATGCCGACATATAATTCATTCACAGCCTTAGTTTCCTTGGATGATGGCTCAAAAAGTTACTAGAAATAGTCCCTAATATATCCCTACGTCAACAGCTGACATCTATCACTTTGGATAACTGTAATGAAAAAAGATGGTAATATATGGTGATAGTTAACCACAGTAATTTAGGCCAATAGTATTTATATATTTATTTGAGGTCAGACACAAAGCTATTTATCGTTTTATTCCACTTAAAAAATTATTATTCACAGCACTTTCACAAAAGGTCTAACGAACATAGCTTCAAAATGGCCACCGATGAATTTAAACTTTGTGGTTGAACATGACGGAAACAAGTTTTTTTTACAATGATGCACTCACGCAGTGGATAAAAATGTTTTATTCGGTTAAATATTTCAAAATACGATAATAATCATAAACTAATTTATTATATATGAAAAAAGGGCAAGTATTTTCTATTTTCCAATTAAAATGATGCCTGTATTAAAAGGTATTAATGTATGCACTATAGGGGTGTACCGATGCGGATATTATTAATAATAAAACTTCTTGGCATGTGTATCACAGTTTGGAAAACACTGGCCTAGATGATTTTAGAAAATCAGTTGTTTTCTTTCTCCAATTAAACAAATGCATTAGTTTACCGTGATTTTACACATCTTCACCCAAAATGAGTTCATACCTTAACTTGTGCATAGACGCGTCCATCGTATTGGGGATGATCCTTATGACAGAGGCTGCCTCTCACAAAGGGGATCTCAAGAAAAGGAGAATCCTGGCCATTGTGGGGCTGGTGCTGGTGGTCACCTTCTTCAGCCTCATACTTTCTATCTTCCGCTCCAAGGCACATGGGTACCCTTATAGGTAAGTACCATGTTATTGTGCTAGTCCCATTCACATCAGTGGATGATGCAAAACATATGTGCAACTTTGGTATAGTATTTTAATATGAGCAATTACAATTTGAGAACAATTCCTAAGCACATGCAAATATTTATATATTAGAATTGTGCAAACATGTGTGGTGGTTTTAGTTATTTCAACTAATTTATTTTGTCTTTGACAACCTGTTTTTTTATGTGCTCTGTTAAATATAATTAATATTAATAAGAGGTGTGAGAAGTTTACTTTTTCAATTCAAAGCAAAGTCAAATCTAATAATACGATATATTCCCAAAACCGGATCAGAGTATTATATATTAAGCAGGCTTTTATAGGTCTGAAATTTATATATCTTTTTTAAAACCATTCAAAATGTTTTAGCACATTGAATATTATTACTCTAACGGGAATAAAAGAGGAGATAGTGGATATAAGGGATGAAAGGGAAACAAAGTGGAGAAGGAGTGGCAGGATGGAGCTAAGGAAGGGATATATGTTTTACTGTAAGGGAAATGATGAAGGAAGGATAGACGAAGTAGATTTTGCTATCAGAGAAGGGTTCGGGTGGAGGTGGAAGGTATAAATTACCATATATAATAAGAATGTTTAAAAACCTATAGGTAACGTAAAATGTTTTATACATATAGTAAGAATGATAATAACTAATAACTGATTGAGGAAAAAAGGTGGAGGTGATAAGTTTATGCACCGCAAGTTGAATGCCTAGCAGTATATAAAGACAAATTTGAATAAGGATTGGAAAAGAGGGTTAGGTAGTAAATGAAAAAGTAGGGAAAAGAGAGGATTTCTTGAGGAAATGTTGAGGAATAGACTGAGTAGGAGAGAAAAATGAGTAAGGTAGAAGCTTGCTAGAATTATGTCCACAAAATGGAATGAAAGTGGGTAACAAAAAGAAAAGAAAAAGTCATAAAATTACTAGTTACAGTTGGGATAGGGATCAAAAGTTGTTAATAGATTAGGTCCTCCTGAAAAGGCGGAGTGTAAACGTTAAAGTGATACCAAGTGTGTCTCTAGGTAGTGACCACAGTTTGCTAATGGCAGACATAGGAACTGGGAGTGTGGATAAAATAGCAAAACAAGAAATAAGGGAGTGCTGAGAGGATAAGGGAATGAAGAATTAAAAATTAATATGAAAGATAATATTTAAGAAAGGTAAGAAGCTTAGTGTGGATATGGACGCCAAGAGAATAAAGTTGATCAGGCAAGTGTTGGGGAACAGGGGGAGTACATTAGATAGTAGAGGAAGCAAGTTTGAGATGGTATGGCCATGTAATGAGGATGGAAAAGGAAAGGACCTCAAGGAGAATGCTGATGAAGTATGCATAAAAAATACAGCAAGGAAGACCAAGAAAAGGATAGAAAAAGCAGATAGCAGCATGCATGTGATTGAGAGGTGAAGAATAGTGGAAAGAAAGACTTAAGATGAAGTCATTTTACTAAACTGATACAATCACACGCTGGAAACAGTTTCTTACGATGATGATATATCAAATATAATTTACAACCTGTTATATTGCAATCATGTTTAATGTATTCCATCCTGAGCCCATAAATTAAGTTATCCCAACATGTAATTTAATTAATTTAGATTTCTGTCATATGAACTTTAATTTATGAGGTACACACACAATTACAAAGATTTAACATATGTATTTAAACTTTATATATATTTTTTTATAATTGGACCAAGCATGCCAACCATACAAATATAAAGCTGACCCTGATTGGATCTTCTTACTTTACATCCACTACCGGCTTACTAACCCTTATGTAGCTTCATATGCTTCAGAATCTAACTTAAGACTAGGACAGGCACAACATCCAGTCCCCGCAGTTAATTTATCATGGTGAAAGAGTAAACACACATTTCACAAATGATAAACTTTTCGGCTATGCCAGGAATTGAACCCGGGACTCTTAGCTCAGAGACAGACACACTACCAACTGAGCTAAGGTGTTGGATCACTTGGACCTTCTTGTTTGAACCAAACATGCCAACTTAATACGTCTATACACATATTACTGACCTTGCTTGGAGCTAACTGAATCACTTTTAAAGGTTGGAATTTATCAACAATGATTTTTAAGAATCATGATTCAATAGTACAAAGTATGAGTCTTAACCACTTATTTTACCCTTTAGAAAAAGCAAGAATATCCTTTAAAACACTCAAATATCTTGTGATCTGTCTTATACAGATAAAATCTGAACAAAATAGCTGTCCTAGTATAATACATTAATTATTACAATAGCTGTGCAGAAAAAATACTAGTTCTAACAAATTATTATACTTTAGCTTGGATCTCGGAAATTGTATTAAGCAAAGGAGTGTCTAATATGAAAATGATCAAAATAAAAGAAGGGTTGGATGTGCCTTTGAAATTATATTAATTTTATAATAATACTAGCATAACACCAGTTTAGAAATCAACGGCTTCATTTCTGGCATGTAGTTTGTCCTATTGGCATTTGTTGAACAATGATTGGAAATCTGAATAGTTTTTTTGCGGAACCTCAAAATCTGGGAGGTCCATTTAGATTAAAAACTATAGTAAATAAAATATTTAATTTTAAATTTTAGTAAATGTCCTTGTTCAAACATTTAAATCATTTTGGGGCCCCCCATGAATACCACACATTCGGGTACCCTTTTGGGCTATTTGAACCTGCCTAAAAAATTTCATCTTCCTAGGTCTACTGGACTTGAGAATCTTTTGGCTTTGGTTTTTTAGAACCCCCTCACTTTGGAAATCCTAATAAAAAATTTTGTTCTCCAAGTATTTTTGTATTCTTTTTGGTTAGAGCAATGTGCCTGAAAATTTTCAGCTTCCTAGATCTACAGAGCTTCAAAAGTATTTTGACTTTGTTTTTCTGGAAACCCGCCCCAATTTTGCGTGGTCCCTTGGGAATTTTTCTTCAGCAAATATTCCTGCACTCTCCGTATGCAAAACTTCAGCCTCAATCCGGTGCCCCCACGGGAATTTGTGATCACCATGTATTTCTCCACCCCATTTGGTTTAGGAACTACTTGCCAGCAAAATGTCACCTTCGAAGTCTTTGGGTTTTGAGATTGTATTCGGTTGGACAGAAAACTGGTAATTACTATAGTAGAGATAAAAGACCACATAAAAAAGATCATGTTGTCATAGACACAATAAACTAGTCCAGTACTGAACACATTTATTTTACCCTACTTTAGTCCACTATGTTGTAGCTTGTAAGATAAAGCCATTGCTATCCTTCAGCAGTGGCGGCCCTAGGTACAATTATATTATGTGCTCCCCCCCCCCCCCTACCCTCAATTTTTTTTCGAGGGTTTTATGAGGAAAGAGGTCTTGGGGGGGGGGGGGGGGGGGGTGGAAGTTAGTATTCGAGAAAAGATTTCAATGAAAGAAAATCTGGCATGTTCATGCCTTACAGTAGCTTTAGTTAACATTATGAAGATGGGGAGACTGACGTCATTTACAAAGTAATTGCAAAGTACTGGTATTTAAAAAGAAATATTGTCGTTCTGACTTTAACTTGAACTATTTCAATATTGTTAGTCAATAAGTTTTAAACAAAATATTAGAATAAAAATAATACTATCCAAAATGTGCCGACCCTAGGCCCGCCTAGTGGACCTATAGTGTAAATTTGCTTGTACTTCAGCATAAACAAAGGGTACATTTGTAAATATCTGATGCATTTAATAATATATTACAGTTTGTATAACCAATTCTCTCTTATAATTTGTTTTACTTACTTTTTAACAAACTATTAGTGGTGTTTTAGTATAGGGGTGTCAAACTACCTATATCTTACTATCAGAATTTTTGATTCCTTAAATCCTAGTAAATAAAAGTTCTGATATCTTAACAAAACAGCAACATTTAGTATTGCATAATTTTTCATTGTGTATGTTATTATTTTTCCAATTTCACTTTAATATCAGAAAATTGTAAATAACACACTTCCTAACTTTTGTATTACAATGGTTTTGTGCAAAACTTTACACTAGGGTGTATTAATAAATATTAAATAACATATTTTTAATGTTATGTTTGATAAAAAATAAATTGTAGTATTGAAAAATTTGAAATTTTGAGATGAATTAAAATTAAAGATTCATAATCTAGAGGAATAGGAATCACGAGTCATGACATTTTCTATTTTTGTTGATATAGTTCCTACAGCAGGACATTGACATTATTTACTGAGTTGTAAAGATAGCTTAAACATGTTTGATTTTGTTTCTTTACAGTTTCTTGTTCAAATGAGGAAAGAGTTGCAGTAGGAACAAATTACACATGGATTTGCAATACATTTCTCAATGGTTGCTACTGTTCAGTAGTACATCCTTTTATAATACAACAGCACAGCATCGTTTGAGCGCCAATTTATTACAAACACAAATCACATAGGCTTTGATTTTATTTCCAAAAGGCACTAAAGTGTTGTACAGTAAATAGGTGTATGAAAGTTTGTAATTAGTTTTGTTTTGATTATGATGTGATATGTATATGTTGTTGATTAAAAAGTGTAATGTTTTGGAGGCAATTATTTTTCATTTTATAAATGACTTGTTCCAAACACAACTTGAGGGCATCAATATTTATTTATTTGTATTATATAACATTTTTGGGTTTCATTAATTATAAAGCAATATTTTAGTATTAAAAGTCGGCAAATAAAATAGTTTTAGGCTAAAAACTATTTTCAATATTTTTCTTTGGTCACGATATGACTTGCATAATACACAGATCAGATATATTACTTCTTATTTACCACTGTTCTCTGGTTGAGGGAAATATATTTTCAGGACTGGAAGTTTTGATTGGTTATAAGTAACACTATTAAAATAAAAATGTAACAATACAGTTGGTACTATTTTTTCTTGCAATTTCAGGCAAAAAAAAAATAATAGCAAAGAACGATGAAATATGCTACTAAATATATTTTTTTTAAAGTTTAGATATTGTTAGTTCTTATTAAAATCAACATGATTGTCCAGTATTGGCAAATAAAAGGCCAAGTTGTCAATTTCAAAAGACCATTCAAATTAGTTTTATTTCACACACATATAATTAGATGCCCTATATTATTGTAAATAAAAATTTGATTTCTCATAATACAAAAAAACTTGTATTTCAGTTTATAAGTAATAAAAAAATGCCCTAAAAATAAAATTTGGAAAAAATCACAAAAATTAAAATTTGTGAACAGTTAAAAATTGAATTTAGTAAAAATATTTTTAGACTGGCAAACCCTTGAAAAATATAGGTACTTTTCACAAGCCTACAAAATAAGGCATTATCTACATCACATGTTTACTACAATGTTTATAGCTCACATATTATTAAATACGTAGATAATATCCTAGTAGACTTTAATATTTACTGTATTGATTAGAAAATAAGACTTTCCCGAATATAGGCTGCACTGAGTGCAGTGCACTCTAAAATTACACTAACTTTTGAATGAAAAAAAATTTTCTGTCAGAAAATAAATCCTCTCGCTTTCCCAATGTTCATATTACTAAGATTTTTACATTTTTTGTTATAAATAAGTTTTAATCATTGTTGAAAGATGCTTTTTAAATAATGATCTACATTGTGTTTTTTATTTATTTATTATTATTATTATTTAGCACCGTGTCTTACTACCCGTTCGGGTTATATGCTTTAAGTACTAATTACACTAATTGCTTAGGAATTGGGAAGGTTGAATTAGAGGACGTGAACCCGCATTTGTGTGGAGGGAGAGTGGAAAACCATTTAGGAAAAACCACCCCCAGTTCACCCGACCAAGATTCAAACCTCTATCTCCCTGTCCTCGGCAGTCGAGCTCAACACGACTAGCGCGTTAGCAAACTACGCCACCGAGGCGGGTTTTTATTTATTAACAAAGCAATTTCATTCCGACTTCAAAAGTGGGGTATATAGGCTATTAAAAGGCTTGTCTATTCTTCATCCCTGGGTACCATTGTGTCCATTTTTCATTTAATATGAAAAAAACAAAACAAAAAAACTCCATTGTATTATCCCGCAAGTGAGCTCTATTGACCGAGCAGATCTATTCAGCCTCTTGATCTATTCCAAAGAATTAATTTTATGTAAAATTATTAATTCAATTGATTTTCTTTTTTCTCTTTCCTCAACAATAATAATTCTTCTTTTTGTCTTATATAATATATATTTATATATTATATAAGTTCAGCCTATATTATCTTTCTTTTACTCTAATATTATATGTTCTAAACTCCTCAATTCAACCATGTTCAGAGAATGTTTTTTAAGTGATACATTTTTGTTTAAGAATATAGGTAGTACCATATATTTTATTTTTATTTTATCAGATTAGAATTATACTTATTCAGAATTCCATAGATAGGCCTGGGATGTGGTAAAAAAAAAAGGGGGAAATAATAATAAACCCACAAAAGTTTCAACAATAGTTTATTTTATTAATTTTTATCATAGTCTAAATTAGTATGTTTTATCTCAACAATCCATTTTATTTAAATTGTTTATATTTTATTTTAAGTATTCTTTCAACTTCTGTAGATATCCCAGTGGTCTCGAGTATTAAGAGTCAAAGTTAGCCGAGGTAAGGTTTTTTTTTAAATTATTATTTTCTCCTAAATCCCAAGAGTGGCGCCCAACAAATACACAATTTTTATTCATCTTGACCTTAACTTTCATCATGTAAACATATTTGGATGACACAGAAACTATACTATAGATATATAAAATTATTTTTTTCACACTGTAGCCAGGAACACTGGCCATTAGACCAATTTAATAGTTTTATTTTTATTGCAAAAAATTTAAATAAATAATGAACATATTTATTCAAGTAACCAACAAACTGCAACAAAGTGTCTTTAGAACTATGTGTGAAAAGTAGTAGTGGCAGTTATATAAGGTTTGACTATTTAATTTTGTGATCCATTTTGGCTTGAAGTTAAATTCCTATTATTAGAGTCAATGTCTATATATTTTTTAAATGTTTTTGAAGCAGTGCATGTTGGGGATATTATAAACTATTTCTATATGCAACATTTTGTTACATATAATCAAAGGGTGCAATTATAGGCCACACTACAAACTGAATTTGGCCTATGAAACATGAATTTTATTTTAAGAATTTGTGAGCAAACTTTGATTTCGTATATAAATATTTTTACCGTTTTATTTTGTGAACTCAAAAATACGTAATGATTTTTTGAGCTTGAAACAAGTGCTTTTAAAATGAGTTTTTTCATACATTTTGTGGCAAAACTGTTAGCTAAAGGTCAGTGTCCCCATATATAATACATTCATAAATGTTTCAATGAACTCTTAAAATAATTCTATATTAATTTTAATATGCTAATTAAAAGTTCCTTATTAAAATCACTTAGAGAAATCTATAGTTCTCTACCTCTACAAACGTCACCACTAGTACTAACTAGTAGTTCCACCACCCGGTCAATATTGGAATTAAGTGGGTTAAGGTTGAGAAAGTGGGTAAAGAAAGGGGGGGAGGGGGCGGATAGTAAATTATTCTGAAATATAAGTTGTTGGTATGTGTACACTTTGGCTGCTCTTAAATGGTAGACACGTAGATTTTTCTCCACTCTACCTCTGGGTAAGGCTAGAGTAGGCATAGAACCAAAAAGGGGAAAGGGGCTAAGAATTATGACTTCTGGATATGAGGTTACAAACAAGACTCAATATTTATTTAAATATACCAAAAAGGAACCCTCTGGACTTCTATACACTTTACCCTCATAGAGGATGATGATAATGGTGGAGATGAACAAGAAACTAATCTAAAAAAAAATATTACTAGACATAATTATGTAGCACATCAACAAGAGATTAATAAAGAAACATATAAACTAAATTTTAAACAATGTTTTAAAATTTACATTGATAAGATGTTCTCAGGTGCCATACTCCCTATCGGGTGAACTAACGTTCAATTGTAGTGGCCACATTTAACAATATGACAACCAGCCCACTTCCAATGTATCGCACATTCCTCTGAATTAATGTTTTATCGAAAGGTAATTATGTTTACTGACCTTTGAGTAGGCCAGCAGTTCTGAATAGATGTGTAGTAGGCCTATTAAGTCATCTAATACAATTATGAATATCTCATGTTTAGATATTTAAAAAAACACCAAGTGTGAAAAAGGTACGTGGTGAGAAGTAACCCCCATGTGGGTTCTTTAGATGGCCGTCTTTGTGTCGAGTTTCACTTAATTTCCTACCTCATCCTCGGAACAGTTTTGTCCACTGTAGTCTGGTTGGATAATGTGGTTTGTTGGGACTGCCTCAGCCCACAGCTTTCCACAGAGTCCCGTATCCAACCATAAAAAGAAATCGACACATACCTTTCAGGCGATTGATCACTTCAGAACATGTGTCCTGAAAATCAAAGGGGACGTCAGAACCCTGCACCATCCAATGCATTTTTCGCGGTTATTCCGTGCTTACAAAGTATCAGGGTGATTTGGGGTCTTAATATGAACACACCCTCACTATCCCGGACACTCGTAGGCACTTTTCTCCAGCAATGAACCTTTACCTTGGCCACATGGTCGAAGATGCCGAGTCAACTAGTACATGTGCTTGAAATCGGAAGAACCGTCAGTGAAGTAAAGTTAACAACACACCAAATTATCCTTTTTCGTCATCTTTTGCTGCCAACCTACCATAGTTAAATGTCCCAAAAGCACAATATTTATAGTTTTAAATTTATAAAAAAAAACACTAAAAGATATACATATTTTTTTAGTACCTCATCTTACTACCTGTTCAGGTTATACATTTATGTACTAGTTAAACTAATGGTTTCAGGGATTAGGAAGGTTATATTTATAGTAAGTGAACTCGCATTTGTGTTGAGGGAAAGTGGAAAACTATTTTGGAGAACCACCCTCAGTACACCTGATCAAGGTTTAAACCTCAATCTCCCCATCATCGGCAGTCTAGTCTTATGTGAGAGTAGTGTGTTAGACCATACAGCCACCGAAGCAAGTAATTATTAATTGGTAGGAGTAAAATAATAGTCTTAGGGCCGGTACACACAGAACACGAAGCTAATCTAGGCCTTGCTACGCTGCACCATGTTTTTTCCGATTTCTGGCCAGGCAATATTTCCATCTCCCATCTTGAGCCACCTTACATTGCACCTAACGCATCTTGGGCTCCATGTTGAACAGACGCAGTGCTGGTTTGGTGAAAATAACCAAGGAAGTGTTGAAGTTTTGTCTTCAATTTGTTTCCCGTGTATTTAAGTAGTATTCTAGTTAAATTTGATATTTAATAAATGTTTTTATATTAAAGTGGAAGCATTAGTTGAATAAGTCAAACCTCCATCTCCTAAATTTTCTTCATCTCCCAAAACAGCTGCATCTTCTCTTCCTCATTACTATCATATGAGCTCAAAAAGACATTTTGGGGAATGCCATAACTTAACTTCACCAGAGCAGACGAGAAAGAAACCAAACTGACAAACGTCACAGCACAGCTTATCATTCTGTGTGTACCGACCTTTAGTCGAGGAGTGTGATTTTGTGGATTGAAGGTGGGAGATAGTCTTACTTATCAATTACACAAAAGATTAATACATTTATGTAACTAATTTATAAATAAAATACCCTATGCCCAAAACAATAATTTTGATTTATTTAAATCATTTGGTTATTTTAATGCTTACTCCAAAACTACAATAGAGAGAAACAAAAAAATATCATTACCACAGTATAAAAAAAAATGGGCGGGTTTTCAAGGTTGTATGGCTTCCAATCTTCTTCCACGGAGATGGCAGCTCTGTTACCTTTACCGCCAGCCTACTAGATGGTGTAGTCAAACAGTTGCAACATAATCACGATATTTAGGTCTCTGGTTATCAATGATCTAGCACTGTACAATTTGCCAGATATTAAGGCATGGGGTAGTAACTAATGTTATTGGATGCAATCTTTCAACTCTAGAGAAGAACTTATTTTGTACTGATTGCCCTTAAGGTAGCACAATTGTAGCCTAGAAGTGTAGTCAACGACTCCAAACTACACCACTGGCCACAATTTATATATTCCGTTCACGATAGGTTTTTACCTGGATGACAGTTTGAAAATCATATGTTTAGGTTTTGGGTTGCCAACACTTGTAAAAGATCACAGTTTTGTTATAAATGTAAAGATCTTTAATTACCTGTTATATATTAAATTTAAAATAACATAAACTTAAATTTTCTCACACTATTTCATTTTTTTAAATAATTTCTTTTTATCCAACTCGAAACAATATTTTAAACACAAAAGTACTATTTTTCGTTTTGGAACGTTACTGATTTTGTATAATATAGTGCACACATCAATATCTTTTAATACGGCATCGTATTTACTTGGAAAAGAGAAAATTCTTGTCATTTTTTTACATACAATAAATGATTTTATAATTATTTTATCGTATTTTGAAATATTTAACTGAATAAAATATTTTCATCAACTGCGTGTGTGCATCATTGTAAAAAACTTGTTTACGTTATGTTCAATCATATGGTTTAGATTCGTCAGCCGCCATTTTCACAAAAACTTCTATTTTTTAAGGGGAATAAAACTATAAATAAACTTTGTGTCCAACCTCAAATAAAATAAATAAATAATTTTGGCCTAAATTACTGTGGTTAACTATCACATTAATATATTACCATCTGTTTTCATTACAGTGATCCAAAGTGATAGATGTCAGCTGTTGGCGTAGTGATATATTAGGGCTTACTTCTAGTAACATTTCGAGCTGTCATCCAGGTAAACTTAGCTCGTGGATGCCTTATAGCTATCGGATAGCTGGTGGTGTGGAATTCTAGTATCATCAGTTTCCCATCTCCGCTAAATTAGGTGCCTTTCCTCAAATTACTCTCATCTGCACATTATAGATTGAGGCATTAAATACAATTCCACACCAATCATTGTTTTTCTCACATGAAATAGCATTAGTTATTCTGGAAAAGAATAATTTTTCTTTCCTCAATCAGCATTACTTACAGATCATGAGTACTACCATTACTACTTGTATGACCCCTTCCTGAGCCAAACTATTAATGGACCTACTATAAGAATGTTTTTTTTTAAGGTCCAGAAACTCAAACCCCTTGCTAGTTCCAGTATATTTCCGATATTATTTTTATGATTTTGACACATTTCAAAGATTTGCTCAACCTTTTATTATAAGAACTAAATTATTTTAATACCCTCATATTCATTCACTATTACACCACAGCATGTCACCTATTTGGCTGTTGATGTCTTATTTGAGAACAAAACTAATGGGTTGACATAAAATCTACAAACCACCAAGATCTCCAATACCACCACTAATTGTTTCAAGAAAGATGATACCCTATAGCATTTATGGATACTCAACCCTCACCAATCACTGGACACGCCATAAACAAGTTTATGATGACATTCCTTTTATAACAAAATACCCCCTTGAACTTTTTTACATCCATGATTGTTTCCAGCCTTGGCAGCTTCATATACCTTAGAATCCAACTTAAGACTATGACAGACACAACATTCAGTCCCCCGCCATTAATTCACTGTACACTGTAAGAGAGTAAATTCACATTTCACCAAATGATAAATTTCTCAGTCACTCCAGGAATCGAACACGGGACCCCTAAGCTCAGTAGGCAGACATGCTACCAACTGAGCTAAGCTGTCAGATACCCCCTTGAGCTGCAAAGAATCAACATTTCTCATTTATTCAACTCGGCCATAAAATCTTCTCATTTCTTCCCCAAAGATTTCTTTCAAATGGAATTATAACACGAACAACCCATAAAAATCCGGAAAACACTGTTGCTTTACATACTATAAGTCCATACATCCAAAGACACTGATTTCTAGTATATCATCAGAATACTAGACCATTTTTAACAAATTCCAGTTCAAACAATGGGAAATTGCCCATCGATGGATAACCAAATCCAGATTACACCTGGCAATTTTCAGCTCCTAGGAAAGGCTTTTTCTTTGCAATATCTGATAATAAATGACTCTCCATTTGAATGGGGTGGAGCATATTATAAAGATAGTCATTAGAATGTCAAGTTAGGCAATTGAGAAAACTTTATTGATTAATAAGGTATAGGAAGGCATCTTTCTGGAGGGCTGTTAAAACACAAATAGCTTAGAGCAGCGGTTCCCAAACCGTGGTTTGCAAACCCCTTGGGGGGGTCGTGAAATATTCCAAGGGTTTGTCAAAATATTTCTGTAATGGCGGATTTTTGCAGCACTTTGTGAGGAAAAGAAAAGCATTTACTAATGTTTATCGTCTCACATTGAAGTCAGGTGGTTATTTCAAGATATAACTCTTACAAGATTTTTGAACTTAAACACAAGTTTTAGTTTTTCTTACCAAACATCCCTTTCACAAAGCAAAGTGGATGCAAGATCAAATGTAGATCAAGGCTTTGGCCTATTTGGCAGACTTTTGTCAAAAATTAACAGTTTAAACTTCAATTCAGGGGTCAAATTTAAATGTTTTTACTGCGCAAGAATGTATCAAGTTGTTCATAAAAAAAAGTTTTGGGCAATGTGTTTAATTAGCAATCAAATGGAGTGTTTTTTACCCTTCACGACTTCATGGTAGAAAATCAGCTTTCTTTGTATGAAAATGTAAAAAACGTGGTTATGAACACTTGAAGCACTTGAAAAAACCTACAGAAAATTTTTCCCGCCAAGTACAATAATAACAAGTGGATTCACAATCACCAGGAAGAGACAACAGTTTTGAAATCCTCCACATTAAGCATGAGTGAAAAAGAGCAGCTCCTTGAAATTTACACTGATTTTGAATTAAAGAAAAGCTATAAATCTTTGTCATTAATGGGATTTTAGTTAAGTTTAAAGGAGGAGTTGTCATTATTAAAGAATAGAGCTATTACAGCTTTGTTACGATTTTCTTCTACGTATTTGAGTGAGAAACTTTTTCTTCATATGCTTATTTAAAAAATAAATACAGAAACAGGCTCAATGCTGAAAGTGACTTGAGACTGACTATTTATCATCTGTGGTTCCGACTTTAAAGATCTGTGCCATCCAAAGAAAGTGCATCCTTCTCACTAAGTCATGTGAAGAGGTGAGTAGCTATTAAAACGTGTTAACAATGTTGAAACTTAAATTGGCATAGAATTTTGTGATCAAAGGAGGGTATTTCAGTTGTATAAAAGCAGAAATTTCCAGTACCACTTTAAAAAAAAAACATGTGAGAGGTCGGTATGAGGTTAACAGCCACACTCCTGCATATATTTATTGAAGGAACTTATTACAATTAAGCTGTTAAAATTATTTATAGAATTATGAGTACAAAGATCATAGTATTTTTACAACAAACAAAATAAATAAATGCATAAAATTAACAAACATGGGCAAATTGGGGCATTAATCTTTAAACTAAAAAACACTCAAAAATGAACAATAAAGAATTTTTGTTAGTAATGAGCTCTATCACAATATACTCAACATAACAACGTGCAAACTTATCTTTTATAGATTTTCATAATATATAATAAAACTTTTATTATGTTTACATGCAGCTAAACACAAATATAGGATCATTAAAATCTGGGAGCACACATGAAATTAACTTCAAATCACTCAGAACTCGTGTGCATTTGCATAAAGTGAAGCCAATAATCTTAATAACATTGAAACTTGAACGATTTTTTTTTTTTTTAAATCAGTCTTAACTTTATTAGTCTAACTTAACATTATAACCAAGATAGGTTGAAACCAACAGTATATAGTACTATAAACTAGTTAATACATAATTAAACTTAAAACACAAACCAACATAAGATTACCAATTTACAGAATACCCCGCTTTGAGACACCTCACTCATATGCCGATATTAAAGTATGACGTGTGAATATACGCCAAGTATCTGACAGCCGCCTCACTAATAGAACCGTCCAAGCACATGATGCTGCCGGCTTCTTGCTAGACTAAATTGTTTTCAAACAAGGTACATGCTGCAGCTTTGTGTTATGCTCTGTTATTTAATGATTTATAAATGGTTTATTAAGGTCCATTTTAATTAGAAATTCATTTATTTATATCAGTTATGCACATATTATAGGATGATTGCTAGACAATACATGCATCGACAAGTAAAAAAATTGCAATAATTCAATTTTGGATGAAATTCAATCTACAACAATGGTCTGGAAACTAATATGTCATAATAGTGGGGTATGCCTGTATATGTAAAGTTACCAAGGAAAAGTGCAATACATATTCAAATGAAACAAACATAAAATTATTTATGTATTATTCCTAGAATGTGAGTGGTTTATCGCTACACTTTTACAAACTTATTATTATTAGATAGCACATGCATAGACACAACCAGGATCTGCCAATATCTGTGACCATGACATCAATTGGAAACTGTGTTGCAGGCTCCAGTACATGTTGGTAATAGATTTGTTGCACTCCCTATCAGTAATCAGTCTAATTTCTATTCCAGTGTGGTCCAACCCACAATCTATTTTCTTATGGCCAGTCATTTTCAACAGGTTTTTAACAAAATAATAGAAAAAGGTGTAACGCTGATTCGATTGCATAAAAACCCTAGTTACAAAAAAGGCTCAGTCATCTAATTAACTATATGGTATATAATATGTTATATTTGGAAGAAGGTATAATAAAGGTGGGTAGAAACATATAAAAGGGAAAAACAAAATATGTCTTTTACAATGAATAAAAGAACACAGTTCACACTTGACATTGCTGCCATTGGACAAAGAGGTAATGGTGGCCTTTTAAAGAAAATCGATCGTCACCGCCAATCCCCGACCTAGGTTTCATTCTATTGGAACTCATCAGGGAGAAGTGTGAAACGCGCAACGCAACTTCCTAAAAGAGGAAAAAAAAAACACAAAAGGGTGAAAATGGAAAATTGTAAAGAATGATATGACACATAGATAGGTATATAAGTCATGAAACTGCTATATGTCACTCATATACTAGTGCCATTTATTTTTTACTTGATTATTACTATTATTACTTTTTTTATTTTGTTTTCAAAACCAAATCTACTGCATTTTTTGACTGTCCCACAATTTATCAAAGAGCGGACCACACTGGTTTAATCGTTCACCATGAATGTGTATAAAAACAAATTAACATTAATTCCTAGATTTCACAATTGGTACTACAGTTGAACTTGGTTATAACTAGCAAGGATATTACAATATCATGCTTGTAATGAGAAAAAAGCCATAGTGAATTTAATTTGCATGTATTCCCATACAATTTCTCACTTTTATAATGAGCATACTATACAGATATACCGTAAAATTTTGGTAGCAAAGAAAAGTTGAAAATATTCTTAATTGTTCAGGAACATATTTGGAAATACCCACATTTCTATGACAATAATAGTGCATTTGAGTGTTTTAAGGGGAAATCTTATAGATATCTAAGTTAAATCTTTAAAACACGCATCAATTTTAAGATTCATAAATAAAAATGCTAATTAGAAACTTGTTTATTATCAATCAGTATTGATTTAAATTATGAAGAAATAAATTGTGTTTAGTATTAAGTGTGTGGTTTTAAAATTAACCAACAAATAAATTATTGTGTTTCATATTAAGTGTAGGCCTATTATAATTTATACAAGTATTATGAAAGAATGTAATTAGAGTAGATTATTCTTTTCTCTTTAATATTTATTTTGTTTTGTGATCCCATCATTTTTCAAGTTATTTAGAATATTAAAATGGTAATGTATCTTACAAACTTTCTTCTTCTTTACCCAATAAAAGTGGAGTATTTACTTAAAACTTGCAAGATATGTGAAACAAAGTAATATAAATCTTTGCAGAAACATGATGGAAAAAAAGAGCATCACATTGCACCAAAGAGCATAACAATCAATTCCCCATTTCCCAGACCTCCAATTAAAAATATACTTTCTTATAGCTCAGAAACTTTTGGTTTTAGAAAAATATATTTCAAACAACAATTTTATATTTTTAATAGTTCTACAATTTTGCAATGTTAAGTTATTTTGTATCTCAGATAGTTGTGTATATATGTTCCAAATTAGGGGTATCTGTTTATCTAAAGTACACTCTAAGTTATTTTCCCAGGAAATTTAGATGTACCATTTTATTTGTAATGTTAAACAGTGCCTAGATATGAATTTTAATCAAAATCACGGGAGCCAATATTGAGAATGTCAATTTTTTTTAAATCTTTTCATCCTTAAGTAAACTACCATTAATTTTAAGGTTGGATATCTTATTCCAAAAAACCCTCAGGGGAACCTTATAAAAACCCTAGATACCAAGTTTTAGCCAGATGGATAAAATGGTTTAGGCTCAAGCCAGATATATAGACAGACAGAATCGCAAATACTTTTTCAGGTTCAAAGGGTCATCAAACTTTTAACATCCATCAATCAATAAATCAATCAAGTCAATTTTGTTGATGATCACAATACTTCCTGTCTCCAAATAGTCACAAAAAAGTAAAATTAGTAAATATATTTAACTCTACTAATATAGCAAGGAATGATTATAACGAGGAAATTTCGTCTGTCCCCTGGTGCTTGTTTTAACCAAGTTCGAATGTGCAATCATCATTAAACTTGTGACGTAGACCATCTGCACAAAATAGCAGGTTATAAAAGATAATGTGAACAATTTGTTTTTATTTGTAGGCTACCGTGTGTACCAATAAAATTTAAATGCAAAATTGTAAACTAAAATTATTTTATTTATTAAGTTATTACTGTAATTTTAATATGACTTGCTGATGTATACTAAACTTTAGAGAAAGAAATACTCATTTTATGTAAATAGAAAACAAAGATAACTTTTATGAAACAGTTGTGTTCACGTGAAGTACATTTAAACAATAATTGAAGGGTAAAATATGAACGTTCATCAAAGCAGTTATTTGTGCTATGGATGATCAATCAAAGTGAAAGAGCACATTATTTTTACTGTGATAAATTGTAAAAACTAGTGCAGGAACTAAATGCATAGGCCTATGTAGTGTTTTGAGAGTATAAAAGATAATACCAAACACAAACAAGTGCGCACACCGTGTACAATTTAATTGAATAGTCAGATAAATACATTTTACTGAACCCTAGATGAAACATTTCTTCTATAGCATATGAAACCAATCAAGTAACACTTGATAGATTGTACCGTCAAAATATCACAAGAAATAATTAAACGCATCAGTACTGGTGATGAATGATGATTAAATCTAAAAAACAGCTGTGAAGTTGCAATTGCAGTTCCCATTTTGGCAGTGAAAACTAATCCTGAATCGAAGCTTTAATTTTAACATTTCAGATAGTCTTGATATCTTGGCTCTGTTGGTAGCACATATGCCTGCTAAGCTAATGGTCCCTGGTTTGATTTCCAACCTGGCTGAAAAATTCATTATTAATAAAATTGAGGTTTCTTCGTTTACAGTGATGAATTAATAGAAAGGAGATGAGGGGTGTTGTTTCTGTTCTAGGTTTTAAGTTCGTTTATAAGTATGTGTTAATATAATCAGGTGGTTCATAAAATGGATATTAAATACTTCAAATAATAATTAAATTACAAATTATGGCCACTCTACCCCAAACATCTAGGTGCTATTTATAATATCAGACACCTTAAGTCACAACCATTAATTTTACGACCCACTACTTCAGCGATTATATCTTTCCTTGATGGTGTAGAGAATGATGTAGATGAGGTTATAACTTTGATTGTTATAATTTTTACTCGATTGCAAGAATATGATCAATTTATAGACCCCTAATATAAACCATTAGAAATAATAGCTAGTAACCCAGCTTAACTTGTTTGTTGTCAGAATGGCATTTAAAAAAAATATAGATAAAATTTGGCAGATTAGCTCTGAAATTATTATATTAACAAAATTTGGAAACAAACAAGAGAATGGGCAATAATTGACAGTTTTCTGTAAGAAACAACCATCACCTATTTGTCTAGTACAGCATAGCAAGGTGTGAACTATGTTACTTATTTTACTGTAAAATCTATATTGTTTTGCCCCATTTGTTTCTATTGATCTTACTTGTTCCAATTGACATAAACATATATGATAGGTGCTTTCCTCAAAAGTGGTGAGGTTTTTGAGTGAATTAAAAAATTACACCTGAACATCAGAATCGAACCGGGACCTTTGGCTTAGCATGCCAATGTTCTACCACTGAGCTATCCAGAATTCTCTTGTGCTCAGGGTTATTCTTCACTAATATTTTTAAGGCAAAGACTGTGATGGACATGTGAATATCATCAGCTACTGATTTTTCAATGTATCTGACTATAATCGAGATACGATTCGTGTCCATAAATCATTCAACCCACAAGCTTTGCCATTCATATATACTTAATTGTATAGCATTGCTTTCTTCCATAAAGAAGTTTTCCTTAAAACTTAATTCTATAACAGACTTTTGAGTTAGTAGCAAAATTAATTTGAATCCATTATATTAACTTAACATTAAAGTTTCTAGTTTTTATAGCAACTTTATTAATCTAACATCAAAATTTCAAATAAACTTTTACCTGTAGCAAACATTTATACCTAGCATGTTTTCTAAGATTTGAACTCTAAATTTGGAGTATGTAGCCAAGAGAGAGAGAGAAAAGATATTTTAAATTTTTATAAAAACGTATCAATTATTGATAAATGTGTACAGTATTATTTGAATTTTGAAAATCTCTTCAAAGAGGATTCAGTATTTACAAAGACTTTATCCCCACTTTAAAGTTAAGAAATAAAATTTATTTTACAACACGTATGGGATGATTGATTTCCGTTGCTTTGGATAGTCTTCGAACTTGGACAAATACCACCAGTGTGTCAAAAGAGCCGACTCAACCTGTAAAAAAAGGATGGTGCAGGCATAAAGTTAAAAAAATTGTGAATGCTGTATAGTAGGGGTGTGTGAAAGCCACTTTTTAAATGTGAAGCAAAATCGAAGCGAAGCTTGAAACTTGCGAAGAAAAGTCAAAGCTACCTAGGATTTTTGTTGTCACTTGATCGCTATTTTTAATTTTTAAATTAATTATATTTCTAGATCTTGTCAGTAACATGAACCAGGAAAATTTCCTTATTTGTTTCCTAAGGGCTATATTAATAATTAATGCACACAGGCTTACTGATAGCTTAGTAAATTTTCAATAAAGTTTTAATATTTACTTACATCATGGATCTTATAATATTATTTTGCAAACTTTACATATACATGTCTTTTTATCTGCATTTCTCTGATAATAATTATAAATTAAATTCTGTTTTTGTTTCCCACGTTTCGTATCAGCCATTTTGAATAATAAAGAAAATGCGAGGAAGCTATGAAAAACTTCTGTGTCAAAATGCACTTGTAATTTGTCACAGATAATTCCAAAGTGATAGAATATTAAGGACTAAACATTAGACGCGAGCTGGGATGATAGCAAAACTAAAGCGCTTTCTCTACTTCACACCAGTGACCATGGTGTTATTATTTTATTTACAGGTATTTTTATTTTTTACAAAATTGTGTTGGTGATAGTGAATATGATATATTAACATTTGCTTACCTGTTTTTTTATTTTATGCTTACGATGTGGTAGTTAAATTATCAGTCAGTGTTAAAATTCTGTTTAGTAACAGTTTTAAATTATCAAAGATTGAAAAATGTAATATTTAGTAAGATAACATTAAATTGTTAGATAATTTATCAAAGTTTTATCCTTCCTTCAAAATTTTTCGAATATTCGAAGGTTATTGTAGATGTTGAAGTCGAAGCAGAAGGAGGTTTGACCTTTGAATTTGACTTTTCGAAGCTTTGCACACCAAATACTGTATAGCCCAAAAATACTAAAGGCTATAGTACTCATAAGTATCAAATTTGCTTTAGTCTTTAATAAATGGTAAAATAATATGTTTACCAAAGAAATGCTTACATTTTTTTATGATTTATAATCTGTAAATGTGATATGTATACCTATTTCATATACCTATATACTCAGTGTCGTGTAAAAATTTATCAGGCATAAAGGGGGCCACGAGCAGAAAAACTTTAAGAAGCCCGGATCTAGAACATTATATTATTTTAAACCATCCTTAGAATTGTACCCTAGACCTGCAAATGGCTTCCCTAACAAGTTAGCCAAGGATATGATTAAACTCAATAACATCACTAAAGTTTTAAATATTCAGAAAAAGTCCATAGTAATTTGATTTTGCAGTTATTTTATGATGATTTGAGAAACACAAAATATAAGAGTATAAACAATTAGTTTTATTTCCAATTCATTCTTTATTTTTTCCAAAATCCGATGACATAGTTGTATCAAACTATTCAAATTCTGCTGTTTAAATAAACAATAGCTTGCCACTTATGGAAGAGGACAAAACTAGAACTTATATTTGATAACCAAATAAGTTCTTTCCCTAAATTATAGGCTCCAAATAAGTTTCAATCCAAAACAGGAGATTTTTAGTATATACAATTAAGTTTTGCGCCTGGTAGCACTTTACCTGGTTCCTGGTTATTGAACACTTGTTTAAAAAAAATCTAATCTGTTTGAAAGTAAGTTAATTGGAAAATGAATTCAGTTATGAGGATGAATTTTAAAAGCTGCAATTTTTAAGTCTCTTGGCTAAAGTATTAAATAGAATATGGAAATAGCATGATTTTTATCTACATCTCTGCATATAAGACTGGAATGGATTTATTTGTTTGTTTGGCAAACTTTTGAAAATCACCCCAAAGCGTAGCAACCAGGGATGTGGAGTTGATACACCAAGCCTTCAACTCCGACGACTCTATTTTTCTATCGTCTCACTCAAACTCCTTCAGATATGGTTAATGTGTATTAATTAGTAATAACAAATTTACTGCAGTAACATGCTCAGGTACAAATGATTTCATTGGAAGCTTCTTTGGCAATATGAATTTATTTTTGAATAAATTTGTCAATCCAAAGTTCAAATATTGGTCCTAAGGAATAACATTAAAATGATAGTATTTACCATAATATATTTTTACAGTATTTTAAGTTTTTACTTTGAAGCCTGAGTCTGACTTGGTACATCGATTCTGACTACACAGCTCTGGTAGTAGCCCTGATCAAGGTAGAGTAGAATTGTGATCAGAAGGGCATTCTGGAAGGCTTTTTTGCCTATCATAATCCTACTTTATTTGGTACAAAAAGGGGCTTTTTAGAAGGCCCTTCTTCCCAAAATCCTATGATAGTAACAGTCAACATAACACACCTGATTGCTGAGCACCCAGAGGAAAATGAAGGGCCATGTATGGGCACCCCAAAGAATGATAGTCAGTGCTAAGTACATGATCACCTCAGCCAGCAAGTGTGGTGAGGAAACCAGCTCAAACCACCCTCCATATGGTATGCCATGGTGGTGCGTCACGACCTTACCTGAAGGCATTCAACGGAAAAGAAATATGAATAGTGTCTCAATAATAATAATAATTATAATAATATTTAGCACCGTGTCTTACTACCCGTTCGGGTTATACGCTTTAAGTACTAATTACGCTAATGGATTAGGAATTGGGAAGGTTTAAATAGAGGAAGTGAACCCACATTTGCATGGAGGGAGAGTGGAAAACAATTTAGGAAAAACCACCCCCAGTTCACCCGACCAAGATTAGAACCTCGATCTTCCTGTCCTCAGCAGCCGAGCTCAACACGACAAGCGTGTTAGCCAACTAAGTAGTGTCTCAATAGTTTGAGGTAGGGATATGCCAGATGCACATCCTTTTATATAGTATGAACAATGTGTGGTTATGCAGCAATGTGTTTATATTTATGAATTTAAAAATATTTTTTAAGTAATTTAAACACTTAAAACATGCAAGTATATTAATTTTTTCTGGCTACTTTATGTACTCCAGGGTTTCAATAGTCTGCTCCCATTTGGCTGAAACTTTTTTAAATATTTTTTTATTTCCTACTACCAATGACTCATTTTCTTGTCCTGAATGATGGATCATATTATACATTTATATTATTATTTGTTCAATACTACTGCAAACTATTTTCCATTTTTAATAACCTATCGTCCAACACCTTAGCTTCTTAGTAGGTGGTGTGTCTGTCTACAGAGTTAAGGGTCCCAGGTTTGATTCCCGTCATAGCTAAATAATTTACCATTGGTGAAATGTGGGTTTCCTCTTTCAAAGTGACAGCTCAATAGTTGGGGGCGTGCTAGATTTAAGTTAGTTTATAAATCATATGCTGATGTAATCAGTCGATTCCGAAAGTACACATTAAATACCTTGAGTATATGAAAATATTTATTTATCTAGATGGAATTAGCTATCTTTATCTAAAACTACTCTACACTTAATCTAACTTATATCTAATGAAGTTTACTCGAACTATAGAAACTAGCGTACAAAGATATTTATCCCAGGAAAAAATATTGAAAGCTAAGACAAACCTTTTTTATTCTTCCTTAAGTTGGCCAAAATGACAGTAGATCTATACTGATGGTAGCAGGCCCATAGGAACAAACCACAGCCATATATGTCTCTCAATGTGATGTCTTTCAAACTAAACATGGCATTCAAATCTAGCAAAATGAAATTTCAAGATACAAAAAAAGATTAAGTGGTTATCATTCCTTTAAAGCAATTTTTGACTAATCAGATTGAGGGCACCATCTGGGGTTGACTGTCATCTATTTCAATCAAATATGTAGGTCACTAGTATTTGAGACCTAGGACCTTGATATTTTCCTTTTTAGAGCATCTTAGTACACATATAGGTTATACCGACATAATAATTACACTAATGGAATAAGAACAAGAAAGGTATAATTTTACAAGAAATATACTCGCATTTGCATGAAGAAGAGTATGAGAGTATTAAGGAAAAACCACCTTCGGTACACCTGACCAGAATTCAAACCTCAATCCCTCGTCAGCGATAATCCAGTTTAACCCAAGAGCTAGAGCAAGGTGTCTTAGAGTATAAGGTTGGGCAGTTGAGCCAATTTTATGGTTCACTTAAGACAAGCTCATGACATAACAAAGTGACCAGAGCCACTCCACTGCACACAACTGTATAAACAACATAGTGTATCATATTTAAATACATCACCCTACATAGGTGTGCAAGAAATCAAATATATTGTCTCTATATGTACTATGCGGGTTCTTTTTATTTTTTGATCAGAGAGTTATCATCAGTGGAAAGTTTTAGATACTACTTTGAATTTAATCTTTTATTTCACAATTTTTTTGATACAGTAGCTTGTTTTGCAGAAATGTTATATCTTTTATTAGCTTAAATAAAGTTATAATGTGGTATGTTAATATCATCCAGATTTGTATATTATAGAGTATTTCAGACTTTTGTGTTGTCATTAAAGAACAACTAAAAAATATTTTATTTGAAAAGCAATAATCATTAAACTGTTATGATTAATACATTATAATATATACAAAATAATTAAGTGCCCAAATAAAAGTAAATATTAAACTTACATGACTTGATAAAACTTATTTAACCTATTTAAAACCCTAATTAGCTATCTGTGGATAGTTAGGCAAACAGCAAAAGAAATCACACATAGTTAAGGTATTTAACATTTTATTTTATACTACAATGAAAAATAGTTGAATTGCTTACATTAAAATCTTTATGTTCTTTCGATCCTCTCATTACTCCTAGAATGTGTACCGATATTTTATTCAAACATATAAGCTCAGTACCGTTAGCCAATCAAGTAGCCATTTTTGTAATTGTTTTATGTGCTCTCTCTGTCCTTCAGAAGAATTGTTACCATGCCCTTTTTCATCTTATTTTCCTGCAATTTCTCATTAAAGAACTTCATTTTAATCTTTTTGCTTATTGAGTGATTCATTTAAATGAAACTTTACTTTTATTAGAAAAGTGATAAATCTAATTGATAGCTTGTAAAAATAGTACCAGTAGACTCCAGACTATCCGGCCTAATGTGGCAGAAGGACAGGCCAAATGACAAAAAAGTCGGATAGGTCGGAGTTCTGTAAATACTCACTTCCTGCCCCCCCCCCCCTCCCCCTTCCATTAAAGATACAGGTTTTATAACAAAACCCACTCTTATTCATATTTTCTGACCTCTTAGTACAGGCTGGTACTTTATAAATGTCTGTTATGTACTGTACTGTACTGTACGTTTTAAAAATTTATTACAGCTAAAGTAAGTCCAAGAATAGAAATATTGTACACATTTTAAGATAAATTTTATAATGTCCAACTTAATTGCAGGAAACACAAAATCATGTACCCTGTACAGTATGAATACAGTACATACAGTTTTAAAATAAACAAAACATTTATGTAAAATGTAAGCCTAGTTCTTAAAAAAAGATTTAAATTTATTTTACTGTTCATTGATAAATGAATACACAAAAGTGAAAAGTTAGGCCTAAGATAAAAGGGTCAAAACTTAAGAGTTTTTAGTTTTTGAGAAAGTCCTTGATACATGACTACTTCTCCCTTTTAGCCCTCTTTCATGATGCAATGTCCCTTCACTTACGCAAGCAGATGATAATAGCTCACGTCGCTTCCTCCTGCTGATTAATGTACTGGAGTACTGCCTCAATCGTCTTGAACCCTTTTGAATGTGGGATGATATTTTTCCTGCCATCCTCCTCCTATTTTATTACTTCTTCCTGTGTCACCATTTCCACAATATAGTTGTCAGTTATTTCATCAACTTCATTGTTTGCAATCCATTCTCTAATGTACTCTACATTGACACTGTGACAGCCCGGTACATTTTCCACTTCGGTTTCACACGCAGGTTCAAGCTTGAAATGTCCACCCTCATGGTCCACAAGAAGTTTCCAAGACCTTACAACTAAGTGATATGTTTGGAATCTCTTCCCATGTTTTGGCCACCCACCTTATGACATATAGCAAGTCAATCTTTTTCAGAGTGGTTAAGTAGTCTTCAATATTATCAATTACTGATATCAACGAACTGAGAAGACGTTGACAATACTTTTTCTTTAGCATTTTAAGGACACCCTGGTCCATCGGCTGACAAACAGCCACCACATTAGGTGGTAAAAATAAACCTTTGATGCCTTCATCTGTGAGATCAGTGACCGAATGTGAAGGTGCGTTGTCAAGAATTAGCACAGCTTTTCTTGGCAAATTGTTATTTTTCAAATGTTTTTCTATAGTCAATATGAATTCATTTTGTAACCGGATTTTAAAGATTTCTGAATTCATTTTGTAACCAGATTTTAAAGATTTCTGAATTCATTTTGGAACCGAATTTTAAAGATTTCTGAATTAATCTATGCTTTTTTTTTATGTGTGTAAGATAATGGTAGTGATTCCTGATTTTTCAGTTTTTTAAACGCTCTAGGTTTCTTTGATTTTGCTATTAAAGTCAACCTAAGCTTATGGTTGCCGGTCGCAATACTGCAAGCCAAAAGGGTAACTCGTTCCTTGCTTTTCTTGTATCCTGGTGCAGAGGTTTATTTTTTTGGTGCAAGCGATTTTTTAGGGAGCATCTTATAATTTAAACCAGTCTCATCACAGTTGTACAACTGCTTCCCAGAAATTCTCTCCTGTTCAATAAGCTTAAAAAGATTGTCTTTGAACAAAGGTACAGCCTCTTTTTCGCAGATAAAGCCTCCCCAATTATGGTAATCTGACGGTTAGCGAATCTTTTTTCCAGTGATCTAACCATCCATCACTGGCAGTAAATTCTGAATCTTCTCCTTCTAATAGTCGCTTAAATTTCAATGATTTTTATTACAATATTGGCCCAGTAAAAGGCAAAACTTTTCCTATTAACCGTTCATGCCACAAAAATAAAGCTTCCTCAACTTCTTTATGCTTAACTTTCAGCATGGTTTTTCTTACTTTCATTCCACTTCCACTGGCTTGGGCAGCACAACACTTTCAATTTCTGATCGATTTTTCTTCCAGTCACCAAATGTATTTTTTCTAACTAAAAACTATGAAGCAATAGTTTTTGCCGCTACCCCAGAGTCGTCGCTTTATAGCGCATAGTTTCTCCTACATAGTCACTACAACCTTTGTTCTTTTATCACCCATTTCGTAATCTTCAATAAAAAAAAGCACACCAAAATGAAATTACAAACGTAACCAGGAACACTGTCAAATGTATTTTGCACTTGTTGACATCTGATAAGTAACTGACGAAACAAAGAATAGGTAGCGGGGCGGGGAGAAAGCTGCGCTTTTCATGTCATAACTTGTGTTTTGCACACGACACGTAGGATATATTGTATATCAACTACTTTTGTTTCTTCAATTTATGTTCATGCCTAGCTTCACGGGTTATATTTTCCCCTTGAATAACATTTTTGGAGAGACTACAAGGAGGTGTATTGCTTAGTTTAAGGAAAGGAACAGCAGATGATTTAAATTTAATTCCATTAGACATGTTTAGCAGTTCAGCTTGAAGGCCCCATACATAATTATCAGGTAAAAAATGTTCTGAGCAAATAGAACATGAATAAGGATTTGATTTTTCATCCCATTTACATAGGTGAATCCATCTTTGTCTGGCATAAGAATCTTTAGGGAAGTCGTGTTATATAACACAATAAACCTTAGTTATAGCCTATTTATGGATATTATTCCACATGTCAATGGTATAATGCTTTCCCCTGCATTTTTATAGTACTGGTACATGTGTCTACTAAACTTGACCAATGAAATCCCCGACCTTTTCCCTGATTTTCCCTGATCATTTCCCAAAATTCCCGACTAAAAAAGTATGTCACACCCTTCTAACTCCCCCCTCCCTCCCTTCTCCCTAGTTTTTCTATTAATCTTTTTTAATAGTAGTAATAATAATAATAAGTTTTAAAATTGAATTAAAATTGTTTACTAGGAATTAAAAATATTTATACAGCTACAAACCAAAAAAAAAATGACATAATTTACTGATTATTGTATTTCATATTTTTAGTAAGATATCATTTTCCCGGATTTTTATTGTGATTTACCAAATTCCCGACTTATTCCCGTTTTTTCCCGATCACTTCAAATTCCGGCTAATTCCGTTTTCCCTGATTTTCCCGGATGGTAGACACCCTGCTGGTATGATACTTTTAGTATTTTAGTAACACTTCACAACTCACGCATAAATTGACACTAAGATTACAAAAAAAAATCTAAAAACATTTACTATTCAAAGTGAATTTGTTAGTGTAAGTGCCAAATAATAAGAAATAAATAGCAAGCACACCACATTTAATTTTAGCTGCTAAAGTGAAGCAAGCCAGCTGGTCACGAGCTGACATCACAGCAGCGCTGCACACTTTGGAACAAATGGTTTTAGGCCTATACAGGGAACAAGTTAACCTCATACTCCAGCTATCAATGCGGGTCTTGACACTCGTGACCAAATTAGAAATTATACTTGTCAAGCTTAAACTAATTAAATAATATGCTACTAATGGTAGGTGCACCTTACCTTTGGTATCCGTGAACCTGGAGATTCCGCCAATATGCAGCAACAGCGCCAATGTAGTGTGCATAGCCAACAGCATAGTGTAAAATATTTATACGGCTGTCAGAGAAGACGCTGATGAACCAGGTCTCGTACAGTCGGTGCCACGAGTGAATTGTAAGCAAGCAGAGAGAGAGGAAGCACGAAACGGCACTCACTGGAAACCAATCAAACACACACACAAAAAAAGTTATATTACTTTCAACACAATGTGTATATGCTACTCTTATAAAACATATTTTTTAACTAAAATTTTACTAACAATTTAAACTAACCACTCCGAGTTAAGAGCGTGGGGACATGAGTTTTAAATAAATATACTGAAATTCATTTAGAGAATAGTACACTTTGAAGAACAAAAATCCTCAGCATAGCCAGTAGCCTTGGTCGAGTGTACCGAGTTATTTTTCCAAAATATTTTTACACTTTCCTTCCATGAAAATGCGGGTACATTTCTTATATATATATATATATTATAACCTCCCTAATCTATAAAATCATTAGCGTAATTAGTACATAAGCCTATAAGCCGAACGGGTAGTAAAATGTGGTTATAAAACACTTCTTACAAACAGTCTATTTCAACTAACAAAAAAATTCAGCTCTTTAACTGTAAATGTTGTGTCTGCCTACTTTTATATAGGTTCAAGGTTTTATTCGCAGCAAAAATTATTTACTTTCCAATTGAGTTAATTCCCTTTAAGTGAGCGATAAGTTAGGAGTTGGGAGTCTTGTTGCTGTGTTTGTTGTAGTATATAACTACATTTAATAAAAGAGCAGCGTGTAACCCGAACAGGTAGTAAGACGCGGTGCTAAATATTATTATAATAAAAGAGCCTATACCCTGCATATATATTATATATTTTCAAAATTAAGTTATATGTAAACTAACCTTAAATGAATTTGTTTGAAAAAACATACAAAATAGTATTACCATTCATGCAAAAAACTCCTTTTATAGTCATACCCATTAGTTAAATACTCTTCATTTTAGAGCTATAATTGAAACCACAGATTATTTCAAACACCTAACTAAATACGATAGCATATCAAGTTTGAAAAAAATTCATCAAACTGTTTCAGCTGTAACTTAAGATAGGCCATACTTCAGATAAAGGGACAGACAGAACTGTAAGATCTTTTCTAGTTTGGGGTCACATAATTTCAAGGTTTAAAAGCTTCACAATTACAATACATTTCTTATTAAGAAGTATAAAATACAATTTAACTTGGCAAAATTTGGACCAAAAAATGACAAATAATTATTCTTTAATTAGAATAATTTAAAGTGAAATTTTCTTATAGCTAAGAAAGCTTGAAAAGACACACAGAGACTCACTTTGTGAAAGTGTGACTTACTGTATCAGTTTGAAATTTCCAGCCAAGATTCAATCTGTAAACTTTAAGGAGGACAAAGTTCATTGCCCTTATGCATAAACGAATGGAATATTTCCTTTAAAAAAAATGTCAGATCATAAATCTTGAAACACCTTTCTATCAACTACACTTTCTCTAAGCTAGTTAGTACACTCTTTTTCAATAAAAAGTAGTCAAGTGAAGTTACATAGAAATGTTTACTTTCTTGGTTCTGAACCAAGTGGCCTGGATTTGACTCTACCAGGTTGCAATCAGGATGGGTTTTCCCCCATTATTTCTCCAAATGAGCACACCTTAAAGAGTCAACATTTCTCACGCTTTCCTTTAATTAAATCTATTGAAGTCACTTTCAATTGAAAAAAATAATAAAAGTTTTAGGTTCACAAGATACCAAAGTGTTCACAAATGCTTCTTCCTTTGTGTTATGCCTCAAACATATTTGCAATTTTTAAATTGTGAGGTTTGTTTAATTTAATGAAATGTTCAATTTTGGGCTAAATAGCCGCATTGTCTGTAAATTATAAATTTAAAATTAAGTAGGTGCCTACTTATCATGAGTATTAATATGAACTATCAAATGAATAAATAGGAATGTGTCAACAAATTTATATAGTGCTGCCCCACTGAAAGACTCTAAGTTTGTTCTAAGATAATTAAGAAAACCACTGAAAAATAATGACTTGCTATAAAATTAATATTATGAGACAACTTGAATGTTATTATTATAAATGAACATAAGTTAGAAATGATAAATGTGTCAATTTAGTTTTTTTAACAACTGTAAGTAATCTCTAAATATGTATTTAAGCTTTTTTAAGTTAATTTTGTTTTGAATTCAACTTTTTATAAAGTCTTATAGTTCTATCTTGAATTGTAGAAGTTTTGAAGTTTAAAAAAATACAATCCAAGTATTCTACGAGTATGGTCATCTTTAGGCCTGATTGTTTAAGAAAATGTATTTTTAAGGGAACAATATTTAGAAGTGAGCTGAAATATTATTATGACTATAAAAATAATGACCCCCTCAAAACTTAATTTAACCATTTAAGAGTTTCTCTTAAAACCAATATATTTTCTCTCTAAAATAATAGACTTTCAAATTAAAAAAGAAATGTCTATTGCAACCTATAGCTAGATATAAAAAGAATGTCTTTTCATGATCAAATAATTATTCATCAACTACATTTTTGCTATAACAGCCTAAACTAAGAAATTAACTTAAAGAGTTACTCTGAACACCCCACTTCAGTGGCAAACATGGTCTAAAGCGCTATTATCGGAGTACACTAGACTCCGGTGACAGGGAGATCAAGGTTTGAATCTCAGTTGGGTGTAGGCATACTGAGGGTAATTTTCCAAAATGGTTTTTCACTCAGCCTCCACACAAATATCCCTAAAGTCAACTTTACTCATCAGTCATATTGTCTGGCTTGCCGGCGATGGGGAAGAAGAGTTTCTAAGCTGTTGTTTTCTAAGTGTTTTCCCACTCTATCTTTACACAAATGTAGGTCAAATTCATCTAAATCTATCTCTCTATAATTACATGAGTGTAAAAAGTTTATAATTTGGCTAAGTAGTATGATTTAATCCTCGAGAAGGAATTCATAATGCTTCTGAATATAATATTTAATTTCTTGGTTCAGTTTCTCCTGATGACCATATATATAGTTATTATCTCCTTCAAAAAAGCCATCCTGATTATTTATCTCTATCTGCCAAAAAAAAAAGTTTTTCCCTCTCTCACTCTCAATTTCCAAAAGCAAAATTTTGATGAATCCTTTTTTTACCTGGGGTAAGAAGTCAAACCACAAATTATCTAATCGGTACTTGCACGTATCCTCAAAATACCAGGGTGTAATTTTGATATGATTCAATCTTTATATGCACAGTTTATGTTACATTCCAATTACTCAGTAGGTGCAGTTTTAAGTTGATTTGTCACAAATTATCTTAGCAATGTTAAAGTAAACTAAAAAGATTATAAGTTGGGACATTATTTTACACACAACATTGTACAATATAAGATTGAAAACAGTAAGATTTGGGCCATTTTTATGCGTCCCATTTCAAAAAGCTTTATTATTTAGTTATATTATATTATTATTTAGCACCGCGTCTTACTACCTGTTCGGGTTATACGCCGTTTAGTTATAGCAGTTTTTATACTGAGACATCGATTTCACTAAGCCATCTTGTAGACCTTAAGGTAATGGTATTATATATTGAAATTTAATTGAAAGAACGTAAATAAATATAGTTAAAAATGACACCAAGGCATGAGTCCTGGTTTTGACCACTTGGACAGTTTAAGGTGAGGTGTAGGGGAAGCAAGAAAATACCCGTGTTTTTGCGATTTTTATAGCAGAACATTTTTTGTCCAAAACAAATATAGTATTTCTCCATTATAAACAGAGTTTAATTTTCTACATATGGTGATATTAACAGTTGTTAACTATCTGTTGTGAGCATAGTGGCATTAGATGATAAACTTTTTAAATGAAAAAAAAAAGTTGTCATTAAATTCTAGGACACCCTTGACAACTATTCAAAAACTGTTGATATCACCGTGTGAAGAAGTGTTTCTATTGGAGCAATATTTTAATTATTTTGGCCATAAAAAGTTTTGCGATAAAAACTGCAAAACCACTGGTCATTTCTCGCATACCTTTCCACCCCGCCTTAAGTTGCTCATAGCCAGCATTGACATTTGAACAGAAGCCTGACATAATCAAATCAAATTTAGATTAAGCTCCCTCTGGCAGTTAAACCCATTTTGTGTATGGGGAGAGCAAGATTAGCAAACATTTCAAAATCATGGGGTTTTGGGGGCTTCACCCTCCCCACCACTCCCCAAACCAAAGAGGGATTCAAGGACTCTCCCTTAGTGAATGCCCCAAGAATATGTTTGAAGTATTCTTCCTCTTGAAAATGTTTGAAAGTTGAATTACCTTAGACAATATTTGGGCTGTCCCTACCAGAAAAATGTTTCAAAAGTGTTTACCTCTATAAGCTATTTGGAATGGTTCTCCCCAGTCAAATTTTATAAATTGAATGCCTCTGTAAGAAATTTTTAGTGGTTTACTCTCCAGACATTTTTTTGAATGTTGGATGTCTCTTTTGAAAAGTTATTTGGAGTTTGTTTTTAATGATAATTAGAGTTCAGTACAACCTCTCACAGACAGCCTAGTAATTATTTCTTAAATTTGTATGTGGCACAGATCTTATTGCTTGTCTGAAATATCCACAGCTTACACCTTTTTAAGGGCCCGGGAGGTGGAGAGTGTAAAACACCCAGGAGGAAGACATTATGAAATAAATGCATTCAGTCGAATATATATATCCGGATATATTATATATTCGCATCAGTGTGTGTGTGTGTGTATGTATGCATACATATAAACAAAAAAAAGTTCACTTTTTTTATATAAGTCTTTAATCCTTAGTTAGTCGACAACTGATTTGTTGGCTGTTGGTCAAAATAAACTTGGGAAATTGCAGTTTTATACCAGCCTACACCCCCTCTACTAACTAAAATAAATATATAAAATTTTAATCAAACCTTGTACCTGCATATATTGATTTATAAAATGTATTCTGATGCAAGGTTTCGTGTTTGAGAATATCAGAGAGAAGTGAAATAAATTCAAAAGAAGGCAAAATTATTACAAATGGAAGGAAGTGAGAAATTCTTTCCAGGGAGAGACATTCGCCGCTGCTGTATACCGGTATCTATAATTTACAGATGAACCATATAAACCCCATTTATCCTAAAAGACAACATGCAGGCTTACTGTGACTGATAATAATACAGCACTGTTATACACTTTTCCATTGTGGAACCAACAGAGGGTACATAATTAAATCTCACAAACAACATGCAATAAAAATGACTAATATGTACTTATTAGTAAGGTATAACAAAGTTCACCATCTTGTTCCTTACAAACCTCTTAATTTTAAGTGGCTTTACTAAAACTTAGCATACAAATTAATACCATTTACACTAAATACCTCTAATCTAGTAAGTAAGCTTATTATATATTATTGATCTCACCTTTGACAGTCCTGTCATCAGAAGCCAACAAGTCTAAAGCAAAGCTGAAGGCAGGGGAGAGTGTAAAAGTCCCAGACACAAAGTACAACTGAAAGGTCACAAGTGTAATGACTGAAGTGTAGGCTGCGGCAAACACATAAAAATGACGGAACCATCTGCAAACAAGGGAAACTATCAAAAATACATACTTTTATTTTTTATAAATACTCATAATTCCTAGCTGCAATTTGTAGCCCTACTGTTTTAAGATGTTATCGGACTCGCTTACCCAGTCAAATAAGTAAATAGGGTATACTATTATTTATTTTAACTAGGCCAATTGTGCTTAACACAAATGATTAACAATTTAATTTAGGGATGAGGATAGAGTTTAGAGGAAGTTAATTTGTGTAAGTGTGGAGAGCAGGTAAGAAAACTACATAGGGAAAACCATCCCCAGAACACTCGACCGAGGTATTAATCTCTGCCTATCTGCCACCGACCATCCATTCTAAAGCAAGCTTGGTGTCTTTAGACCATGTGACTACAGGTGCAGGCACTCATTGTTTACTTTGAAAGGTCTTTCCTTGATGGACTATTCTATGACAAACTATAAGATACACCATAGCATAGCCATGGAGGTTTTGTTAGGGATTAAGAAGGTCATGTTTAGAAAAAGTGTTCCCCTCATTTGTGTGAAGGGAGAGTAGAAAACCCTTTTGGAAAAAACACCTTCAGTATCGACCAAGATTCAAACCTTGATCTCCCCGTCATCGGCAGTCTAATCTACTGCAAGAGTAGTGTGTTAGACCCCGAGGCCACCGAAGCGGGTATTACTAACTTAAAGTCGAATAGGTTGATAATAGTAGCTAAATTAAACTTATGCTGACACAATAAATGATCAGATATAGCTGTATTGGTACAAGGTGAATGTTATCTAACAGTTTAAAAAGTTACTAAATATACTCCCAAAGATAAATACGCAAATCCATGTGTTCTGAATTTGTACATTTTAAAAGATATCAATTTTTTACATTTGTATAATAAATATACTGGGATTAACATTTTGTCAATGTATACTATTATACAACTAAAGCCCATGTGTTAACAGTATAATAATAATATTTAGCACCGTGTCTTACTACCCGTTCGGGTTATACGCTTCCATGTGTTAACAGGTTCTGCTATGGTATTTTGACAAAATTACTATGTATAGTTGAGCTATTTAGGCCTAATTAAATTATTCATCTCAATTTTTTTTTACCTGGTGTGTGTTGTAATTAAAATAATGTGGCCAAATAGAGGCTAATTTTTCCAGAAAATTGTTTTTTTAAGGCTTCTCATAAAAAGACTATTAAATGAAGCATCTTAAGACTTTAAAAAAAATAGGCTTATAAACAAGAGCAAAACATTTTTGAAATACAAGAGGTTTGTTGCTAATGAAAAAAAAAAGACTTCCAAACCCATTTCTTTATGAACGAAAATCAAGGTATAATGTGAATGAAAGCATCCAGCAAAAGGTTCAAAGATATTTTGAAGAAGATGATAATAGTATTGTGTGTCCCAGAAAAAAAGATTGCGTTACAAAATGCAAAATAAAAAAGCAAGAGAGAATTTTATGTGACAGCCTAAATAATTTACACAAAAATTATGTGGAAAACCATACATACATTAGCTACACAACATTTTGCCGCTTTCGCCCATTCTGGGTTGGAGCAGTAAAAGTATCTGAAAGAAACACTTGCCTCGCCTTTGTAGTAAGCATGAAAACCTAACATTGCTACCTAAGCAATTAAATGCATTAAATGTGATATCTACAAGGATAAGTTCTGAGGTATTGAATCAGTTGTGCTGCATTAAGAATAGTGTCAAATACCTCCTCAGAAATTGTGAACATTGCCAAAATAATGTTGTTTTGTATAATGAATTTGATGGTTGCACGAATACATTATATTCAAAGTGGATGAACAAAAAAGAAAAATACATTTATAAAAAGACAGGGAAAGAAGAGATTACATCCAAAACAACCAAGGAAGAAATAAATTGCTCATTGTTGGAGATGATGGTGTCTTTGAAAAATTTTTGTCAAACTTTTCAATTCATGAAGCAAATTGCATTCATCAACATGCAACCATGAAGCAATTGAAGGATTCACTAAAACCAAATGAACTTATCATGCATATTAATTTCAGAGAAAATTATAATTGCAAATATGCAAGTGAAGCTCAATCCCATCATTTTGGAGGCTCTAGACAGCAAATCACATTACACACTGTTGTAGCTTACATTAGAACCTCTTGATGAGAAATGCACTCCTTACTCTTTCTTCACTCTATCCGAAAGCATGTGCCATGGTCCTACTGCTATTTGGGCCCATTTACACCCTATATTATTAAATATTTTTGAAGCTTTTCCTAAGATCAATACCATACATTTATATAGCGACGGTCCTAAAACTCAATATAGAAATAAGTCCATGTTTTTTTATGTTGCCATAATACTTCCAGAACGTTATTGAAACTTACAATCAGTAACTTGGAACTATTCCGAAGCAGGGCACGGTGAGGGTGCCCCAGATGGTATAGGAGGAGTTCTAAAAAGAACTGCGGACAAAATAATAGCTCAAGGAAATTACATTCATAACCTTACTAGTTTAATGCAAGTACCAAAAAATTGTACAGGTATAAAGTTAATGATCATCCAAAATGAAGCAATCGTAGAAAATAACCACTTAATCCGACTAGAAAATAATCAATTACAATGCAAAGGTACAATGAAGGCCAAGTGTGTTGGAATACACCTGTACATCTCTCCAATTTCATAAGTTAGGTTGCTTTAACTGTGGAAGTGGCGAGCCATATAAACATTTTAATTTAGGAGAAATACTTGTCCAAAAGATAATTTAAGAAGTACTCAAATACAAGCCTCTGGAGAAGGAAGTAAGCAAAATGTTAAAGACTTTGATGCACTTCCACCTCTGAAAAGTGGCAAGAAAGGTAAGTTTAAGTTAAAATGAATTACTGAGTTCATATGCTATTTCATAATCTTGTGAAATAAATGCTAACAAATTTCTTTTAGCTGTCACAATAGACGACTGGATTTTTATGAAGTATCATGGTGTGTTGTATCCTGGAGAAGTTACTTCTGTGAGAACTCAAACAGTTACAGTAAATGTGATGTGCCCAATTGGAAATCAATGTTACAGGTGGCCATTTCCTCCTGACAAGCATGCTTATGTTCTTTCAGGTATTCACACATTTACTACACAGCCTGTGCCTTGCAGTTCACAGGCAAATGCTTTTTACATTGATGAAAATCCTAAAATAGAAGCCAATATTGCTACTATACCTGTCATTGTCTCTGTACAATTTTAAAACCTGCATTATTGACTTGTATTAGTAATAATTTATACCAATAAATAAGTGTAACTTCGAGATATTTTCTAATAATAATAATATTTTGTCATCACCCTGGAACTATTTAAATTGAAGCAGTGCTTAAATTGGTGAATTTTAAAAATTATGAGTTGCAGGTATTCCTAAATTAATAATATGTACTTTATAAGTATATCACAGAAAAAAAAATTTTAAAAAAAAAATAAGTTTTTATTTCTTAAAATAATTAAGTTCAATATTTTCCCTCTATCTGAGAATGACCCAGGCCTGCAATTCTTGTCTTAAACTAGGCCTATGTTAGGTGTCTAGGCTATCTAACCTACGTGTTATTGTATTATTATTGTAGCAGTGTAATCTCAAATATAAATTCTAAAATTCTTTTTATCTTTAATAACATAGGATACACATGTTATCTGATTAAAAACATGAGGTCACAACAATTTATAAAAAAACAGTGAGAATAGTATGCAAAGAGGGCAGTACCCGGTTAAGTTATTTAATTTTATTTTCTATATCATATTATGGAAAATTTAATATTTTTATCATTTATGTGCACATACACCTATAAAAGCAAATTTCCAATGATAACAAAATTAATATTGTAAAATAATTTTAGGTCTATATAATTTATAAAATTAAAAATATCACCTTAATCACAGATGTAATCATTTTAAAAGTAATGTCACAACATGGCATCAAAAGTATTTTAATATGCAATACCTAACACTTTTTATTACTATAAGCTATTCGAACCAAACATTACCTAACCTTACAAGTATCAAAGACATTTATTTTTATGAAATTCCAGGATTGTGAAATATTTTTCATTAAAATACCGGTACAGTCTATTAATTTTTAATCTTTCTTCAATTATTTTATCATCAAAAATTTGCTTTTGCTGTGTGTAGGGTTCCCATCCATCCAAGTTTCCCCACACATATCCTCTTTTTTCGGGCACCCAGGGCTGTCCGGGTTGGCTCACCATCAGTGTCTGGAGTTAATATTTTGAGCACTTTAGTTCAAAAAATAAAGAATAACGCCCATGCAGAAAATTTAATCTTATAAATAGGTGTGGTTTGTATTAAAATCTGTTTAAGTGTATTTGTTAAGAAATGTGACTGATTTCATGAACATAGTAAATATGTAGGCCTACATAACCCAAACATTTTTTGTTTTTGTTAAATAGGCCTACATTGTCAGTGTTTTGTTCGAAAATGTCCTCGACTTTGCAGATAGCAGTCCTAGGTTCAGTAAATTGGGCATGGCAACCCTACTGTGTATGGATGGTTAACAATTATTTATTTCTCATAACACGAAATAGAAAAAAAATATGAGAAAATCCTGCCTCTTTGCGAACAATACCCAAAGGTTACTTATTGCTGTAATGTTTTTATTTCTATTCAAACTAATAATCAAGAGACTTACCGCTTGGGAACTTCAATAGGTGCTAGTTGTGATGGTTTCCCCTGGTAGGCAAACTTGCCAAAACGAAAAGTTTGTTTAAAAAATATTGGTAAATAATGCTCAATGTTATTCATCAATCCTCCCCCAACAATCATAAACAAAGTCATGAGAGAAAAACATATTTTTAACAAGTTAATTTCAGTCAAGAAATAAATAAGTTTCAGGAAATTAAGATCCATCTTGACGCAGCTCTCGATCCACCTTGTGTAAACCTCGCCACAAAACTGACACTCAAATATTATTTGCTATATGAGTATTGAGATGTTAACTTTTAACTTTCTAATCCTTTCCTTGATGAAAAAACTTCTGTTTCATTTTAATAGCCAAGATTTCTCTTTTGCTTACATATTTTCCTTTCCATCCAAGCGAATCACGAACACGGGAATTCATTCTTCATCCGTTATAAAACTTTCGTTCGTTTGTCTATTATTAAACACACACGCCCCACTGTAATCAAGATAGCATGTCACGAAGAGCTCAAACCAATATTTAGTCGTAAGAATCTTCCTACATTCTGTCGCATACAAAAATGTGAGGTTCCGATATTTACAATACATCTTATCAGCTGACGAATGCACAGATCAAGGACGATACTGCTTATCCGTTACCAAACTAATAAAACAATAGAAAAAACTGCAAACTTTTATTTACCGCTAGTGTTGCCATGGTAACACAGTGGCTAAGAATTGAACCAATATGGAGGTTGGCTGTGTTTGTCACTAGATGTCAGTGTTTATTGTTAGTTTTCTTAGAGGTTTGTCGAAAATGGTAAATAACCTAAGGAGGGAGTGTAGGGGACGCGAGAAAAGGTCAGTTTTTATTTAAAAACTCTTTTGGTCAAAAGAAATAAAATATTTCTTTCATAAAAACATGAGTTTTTTTTACATGATGACTTCAATGTTCTTGATTATCTGTCAAGGTGTCCTGACATTATTTTAATGAAAACTTTTTTCTATCCATTTAAATAGTTTGTCATCTAATGCCACCATGTTCATGAGTCATGTCAGATATTCAACAACTGTTGATATCATCACGCGAAGAAAAGGGATCTTTCTACTCGAGAAATATTTTATTTAATCTGTTCAAAAAAGTTTTGTTATAAAATTTTTTGACAAGACGTGTATTAGGCCTAATCACAGCTTGTGAATGTGTGGAATGCCAGGCCTCCACCATGGTTCGGATCCCACGTTAAACTGTAGGTCCTCCATTTCATCTCACAATCACCTTACCATTACACATTAGCGTAAGTGCGTCAAACCCGAACGGATAGTAAGACGCGGTGATGATAATAATAATAATAATAATAATAATAATAATAATAATATAAAATAATAAAATAATAAATTATAAACACAGACCTTTTCTCGCGTCCCCTGCACTCCAACCTTACCATAATTATTAATTAATAACTTCAAGGCTGAAAATTAACATAGTAAAATAGCAATAATAATTGGGTTATTTCTCTATTTGTGTCTTCAATAAATTATTGTTTTGCCTTATACATTTTTGTGTCATCAATGGAATGCAGCTTGGTAGTTGCAATCCCTGCGATTGAGAACTGTAGGTGGTACTAAATATATTGTATTAAAATTAAACTTAATGGATATTATGTAAATATAGGACATACACTTACGAAAAAATGTAAATAGCATATGAAAATTCCTTTACCGTCACGCGATAGTACCCGTAGGTTCATACACATAGAGAGGAGAGAGAAGAGAGAGAGAAGGAGAGAGAGAGAGAGAGAGAGAGAGAGAGAGAAAGATAGGAAATAACACCCGGAAGAGAATAGAAACCCTATCTCCCAGTCACCAGCAATCCAGCCTAACATGAGCGTGGACGAGAGGTGATGATGACCATGACAATAAATAGTTCTTTCGGGACAAATATCTGTGGTAATGTGGGAATAGAGCCCGGAACCTTTAGATCAGCAGCCATGGGCGCTGACCACTAGTCTAAGAAACTGTCTTTACTCTATATAATGAAGCAATATTGTGACAGCCTGCACTATTGTTTACGTGGTATGTAGGACAGGGTTCGAAACCAGACTGGGTACACTGGGTAGGTTTGTTTCCCTATGTGATCTATCATTATGGTTTTATTTTCATTAGGGTTTTAAACTTGGTTTTCATTTGGTTCATGTGGCTGAATAACAAATCAACGTCCGCTTTGGAGTGAGAACGTAACTAATAGGGTTTTCACAGTTCTATAAAATAATTTTCACCCATTGACTCTCTGTACACACAAACTTATGACCAAAACTTGACAAAATTTGTAACTTTAGTCTATTTTAAATAATATAAAGAAATACTTGTGTTCTTTTTTACATTTTAAAGTTATAAAAATAAAACTATATTAACTCAATTTTATTAAATGTAAAATTAAGAAGTAGATAGCACAATAAAGGTGCTTCTCGTTCAATCTGCAGTGTACAGTCATAAGACAGCCCAGCCTCTTTCGACCTTTAGCGTGAAGCACTGAGATTACTTCTTGTGTCTACAGAAACTTCTCTGTGTATATTTAAATCGGCCAGCCCGTTCACTCTGATGTAAATTGCTGAGGTAGGTTTTCATGTGCCGTAACGTCAAAAATGACCTCTCAGGCGTACTTCTTGAGACTGGAAGGGTTCAGAAAATCTTCAACAAATTGAGTACATTGGGGTACAAGTCTTTGTGGCATCTATTGAGGGCATCAATAGCATTGGTAACAGAAGCAATTTCGTTTAGTCTACAACTTTTATGCCATAGGAGAAGTTCTGAAGTTAGCACCAAAACAAACGGCGAAGCCTCTTCTACAAAAACAGTTTGTTCGGATATAATAAACAACTAAACATTTTCAATGTATTGATGTTTCAAAACTTTGTCAGAAATTGTGTTTATGAGGGTATCAATCCTTGGTAAGTAAACAGCTTGATAGTAATATTCTTCCCCCTAACGGCTAAAAACATTGCACCTTAGAGATTGTCTTGGCATTCTTATAATGGTCCATACACCTTCTGCTATCATTCTTGCATTTTCAAAGAGTTTATTCAAGTTTTCGTCAGCATTCCTCCTTTTACTTACCAAGATATTCTTTACACTCTTGCCATGAGTAACAGCATTTGCAATTTCTATATCGATGGTTTGTAGATTTTTGCTGAGGCAAAGAGTGTGGCCGAGAAGTTTTTTTTGATAATAACAATGATGCTATGAATTCTGTTTGCCGAATGGCAACTCTTAGTACGTTAGCAGTTAATTATCCCATGTTTTGTTTACTTCTAAGATTTCTACAACTGAACCATCACCATTACTGAATCACGCCGTCCAACCCATCTGATTGGGCACAACTGCCGTAACTTATTTCTGTGAATCTCAGGAGTCAAGCTATTTGCGTGTTTCTCCAGAGATTTGTTTTACAGGGTGGGTTGTCACTTGACACTCCTAAAATATTAAATTGATCTTGGGAGGGGAGGCTTGACCCTTCTTAGCCTCCCTATGGGTGCACCACTGCATCTAATAGGGTTTTGGAACCCCGTGACCGGCTAATCAGACTAAAATAAGCTTGGCATTTAGTCCAAGTGTCCACTGATTCGAGTTTGTCTATTTATTTCAAACATATAAACCACGTAATTCCTTCTACATAGCTGACTTAAAATCAGTCCACGCCTTCCTTTGTATTACTTGACCTACGTAATTAGGGGCTCGAAAGTTAGTTGCATCACTCAAAAAGTACTCCACCTATCCCAATATTGAGCCAGTTCTATCCAGTCCACCTCATTACACCTTATTGCTTCCAGATCCATTATAATGTTTTCATCCCATCTGCATCTAAGTCTTACCAATGGTCTCTTCCCATTGGTTTTACCATTTAATACCCTAAACATGGTTCAGGATTCTCCCCATTAACGCCGCATGTCCTGCCCACCGTAATCTGCGGCATTTGATTATCCTAGCAATATTTTGTGATGAGAAGAAGGTATGCACCTCATAATTATGTAATCTTCTCCCCTCCTCAATATCTTCATCCTTTTCTGGACTAAATACCTTCCAAAGCATCCTGTTTTCGAACACACTAAATTTGTTTTCGTCATGTAAAGTAATAAACCATTGCATAAAAGAATAATTAAATACATTGTTCAACTAAGATAATTAAATTGACTATTAATTTAGATAAACCATGCTTTTCGAGTGGATGTAAGTGAAGAGCAGACAAATCCAGCAACTAAGCCGGAAGTCAAGGTAATTTCATAACCCTACTACTACTCACATAATAGCGAGAGATGCTCACATGCTGTCAAGACAATAAACATGGTCGTCAGTACCGCAGCTGAGCCTAAGGACCTCCGTAGCGAGTACACCATTATGTCATCACACGTGACATGTACCCAATCACCCCTCATTAACCACGCTACAACAATGGTCATCGAGTATTCCAGCGACGAACCATTTAAAACACAACAAAACTCTATAACATTTTATGTTAATGCTATCCGACCGTCTTGCATAGGTTTCGTTTATGTTTTGTTCTCGAAGCGAGGGGATTATGGTACCTTCTCGTCTTACGTCCTGCGTTTGTCGGCGAAGTCACATCCTTCCCGATAGCCACGTAGCCGGAAGCGCGTGACGTCTCTTTCCGGTGGCGTCGAATCGCGCACATCATGCATAATTTACGTATCGCCAAGTGAAAGATTACTTTTAGAACCTTATTACGTATAATATCGTATACTTTTATAGGTATTTTTTCAACATTAGATTAAATTGAATTAATTTAATTAACCTATATTGGTGAGCACGTGGTCTAACGCGTCACTCTTGTGTTGGACTTGACTGACAGTGACGGTGGAGTGATTGGGGTTCGAATCCTGGTTGGGTGTACTATGGTCTATGGGTGGCTGCATGCGAACTCAGCCCCGTTACAGTAGCCCCATGGCTTCTTTGGTGCTGAGTGACAGCTGACAGCTGATGGCTTTGAAAATTTACCAGACCAAATTATGTATCCCTACGCCGAACCATATGATCTGAAAAAACATGTGTTAAGCAGCTGTCACTTCTGACAGTCAACATTTAGGTATATACCTAAATGCTGACAGTCAGAAGTTGGCTGTGAGCTGTCAGTCAGCACCAAAGAAGCCATGGGGCAACTGTAACTAAGAGTGGTTGGTAAGACCGGTTGTCGGAGTTAGCCCCATTTTGGTGTACTAACTCAGCCCCGTTAAGAGTGGTTGGTAGACAGGTTGTCGGAGTTAAGCCCCATTTTGGTGTACTAACTCAGCCCCGTTAAGAGTGGTTGGGAGGACGGTTGTCGGAGTTAAGCCCCATTTTGGTGTACTAACTCAGCCCCGTTAAGAGTGGTGGGAGGACGGTTGTCGAGTTAAGCCCCATTTGGTGTACTAACTCAGCCCGTTAAGAGTGGTTGGTGAGACAGTTGTCGGAGTTCAGCCCCATGTTGGTGTACTAACTCAGCCCCGTTAAGAGTGGTTGGGAGGACAGGTTGTCGGAGTTCAGCCCCATGTTGGTGTACTAACTCAGCTCCAGCTGTTGTGGCGTTGCAATAAAGATGGATGTAAATTTTTCTCGAGGTGAACAAAATACAGCAAGTGATGGATGGTATGACACAACACAATCTTAACCTATCCTAGCCTAACCTAAGGGATGATAACCTAAGCAAGCCTAGACTAATATAAGGCATAACACGATCTTAAGTCTGTGCATAATGAAATGGAAAGTTTTGGGTTGGTTCATGGTGCTTTGTACGGTCTGTGGGGCCGAACTAGTACTACTGCTAATGGATTGGTGGCGCCAAATTCATATTTCCCTCTAAAAGTTTTTCCTCTAAAGGTTTTTTTTACTCTGACTAGACGCGAATGCAGGTATATTTCCTAAAAATGTTCTCTTCCTCACTTCTACTTCATTACCTTAGTTAATTCTCGTTGGTAACCCGAAATGGTACGAAGATGCAGCGAAAATAATTAGTAGTATCAGGGATCTCCTAAAAATGGAGTAAAAGGTATCAATCAATTGCTCTCAAATGTTTGTCTGTATTTTAATTGTAAGGATGATTTAACTGCAAGTTTGGCTCTTTTTTTATTTCAAATGTTTATTATTATTAGCACCACGTCTTACTACCCGTTCGGGTTATACGCACTTACGCCAATGTGTAATGGTAGGGGGATTGTGAGATGAAATGGAGGACCTACAGTTTAACGTGGAATCCGAACCACGGTGGAGGCCTGGCATTCCCCACAGTCACAAGCTGTGATTACTTCTTGTCAGAGGGGAAGGAAAGGTTTGGTAATCAGATAAATATGTGCCGGGACCGAGGATTGAACCCCGGACCCCCAGCACATAAGTCCGATACCTTAACCCTAGACCACCAGGTCACCTTTCAAATGTTTTAACACGTGGGTTAATTAACCGGTCAATCCACGTGGCATATATGATAAAGGTGTTTCTAGAAGTGCACCCACATCAGTATAGAGATAAAATGAGGTAAAACAGCCCCAAGTGCAACCAACCGAGATTTGAACTCAATCTTCTCGTTTTAGGCCATCCACTGTTGCGAATCAAAGAGCACGTGACCACACAGGTGTGGTCAAATAACTTGATCAAGAACAATATATCTAGTTCTAGACCAGAAGCAGGCAGCCATTGATCAATACTTATTAACTCGTGAAGATACACATTTTAAAACAGGGTGCAAAACATGATTCGTGTTTATTTTATATAATTTTGAAACCACTTTTATTAAACACATACAAAATTTAATAAAGTTGTAGGGATAGACTTTCTCGCGGATTTTTCAAGAATATACATTTACTAAAAACTCGTAAGATTTGTGAAACGATAATAGGTCTATTACATTGTTGTAGAACATTACACCAAATATTATAAATTAAATAATATACCATGTTACTTTATGGCATTAGGAACTAGGAACACTATTACAGAAAAATTGAGAAAAGAGAATCAAATTCATTTTTAAAGTCCTGAATTAAAAAGTTATAATTATATTTGATTGTAGTTCAGAAATTATTAGTTTTATAAAATATATTTCAAATAAAAGATTTTTATCTTTAATAATACTACAACTTTACAATGGTAAGTTATTTTGTATCTTAAATAGTTGCGGAGAAATAATTAAATGTGTAAAGTTTCCTCCGTGTCAAGTACCCTCAAAGTTATTTTCATGAGGAAACGAGAACTTCCATTTTGTTTATAATAATAAACAATGTTTAGATATAAAATTTAATGGAAATCGTTAGAGTAGATTTCAAGAAAATCGATTTTTTTTTCTCTTTTTGCCCTTCAAATTTAGGGTTAGATATCTATTTCCGAAAAATTCCTCGGCGGTACCTTAGTAAAACCTCAGATAACAAGTTTTAGCCCAATCGGTACAATTTTTTCGGCTCTAACCCGAGGTACATAGAAACAGACCGCAATGCGAAAACTTCTTTTTTTGGTTTCAGGGAGTCATGAAACGTCGACATTTACCAAAATCTCAAGCTAATTTTTTTTGACAATCACAATACTTCCTCTCCGGATTGTCGATAGAAAGTAAACGGGAAATAAATGTATAACAATTATCTCTTAACTGAAGATTATGTCCTCAAAGTTTAACTACAAAGGCTTTAAGTTATTTAAAAAAAAACCTCCATGGTGTGAGCCCGAAAGCGAGTAATTCCGACCGAGTGGCCGCCGTCGTTAGTGATGCTAATGCTAACTATAGAGGATAGACAGAGTCATGTGATCAGCACAAAGCGCCCTCCAGCCATCAATATCAGTTTTCTAAACCGGAGCTGCTACCTCTTTATTCAAGTAACTCATTTGTCCTCACGCGGCTGAGTTTGAACCCGTTCACAGAAAATATTTGGTGCGCTGGGGATCGAACCCAGAACTTCTGGATCAGTAACCAAGAACTCTGACTTCTATACCACAGAAATGGTCCTTGAAATTAATATGTATTCAAAATTTCCTTTTGCTTTCTATTATCTTTTCACCCAGGCCGGTGGGTACGTGGACTGAGTGTCAAGCTCATCTAGTTTAGTTTGCTGATGACAGAGTGTACCAAGGGTGGTCACTAAATGGTTTCCAACTCTTTCTCCATCAAGTTCATGTACATTTCCTCTACATTCTGTTTTATTAACCCCTCTCGTAACAGTGGAGTCAAATTCATATAACCTGGGTCAGAGGCCGCGTGGTCTAACGCACTAATATCGTGTTGGACAAGACTGCCGAGGGCGGGGAGATAGGAGATCGATCCAAGTCGGGTACACTGTGGGTGGTTTTTCCTAAATGGCTTTCCACTCTCCCTCCACGCAAATTCCAATATATTTTCTCTAAATTAAGCCTTCCTGTCCCTAAACTATTAGTATAATTAGTACATAGGCTTATATATTATTATTATTAGCACCGCGTCTTACTACCCATTCGGGTTATACGCACTTACGCTAATGTGTAATGGTAGGGTGATTGTGAGATGAAATGAAGGACCTACAGTTTAACGTGGAATCCGAACCACGGTGGAGACCTGGCATTCCCCACATTCACAAGATGTCTTGTCAGAGGTGAAGGAAGGGTTTGGTAATCAGATAAATCTTTGCCGGGACCGAGGATTGAACACCGGCCGCGGCATAGAAGTCTGACACCTTACCCCTAGACCACCAGGTCACCCATAGGCTTATAACATGTACAGGTAGTAAGACGTGAAGCTAAAAAGTCCTATAGCTCGCCTGGATAATATGGGATGACATTTTTTTTAAATATTTTTCAAAAACTTTGTTTTTTTCAACTTTCAATATTATAAGTAGCTACACATAGCTTGATTATGTTTATAATAATTACCGTAAATTTATACTTTGTTTTACCTTTAAATTCCAAACATTGTTACTCAGCTTTTTTTTAATGATGGACAGTTGCACACCCTTGGCTCAGTTAAAATGGGCCCTATTCGTTTTTTTATTATTATGATATTGTGTATACAGCAAGTTTAGTCCAAATTGGTTGAATGTATTTATTTTACCTACCACCAACAATTTTTTTCCAAAAGTTTGTTCCATTTTAAACCATAATTATCAGCTATGAACATCTTAATTAATGTAGCTCAATGCATTGCGGTACAGTTTGAATTCCAAGCATAATTTTTTTTTTTTTAAGATTGTTGATCTCCATATATAAGTAATAAGAACTATTATTACTATTATTAGATGTTCTATCTCACAATAGGTCCATTTCTTTTGTCAGTTAACTTAGACCGCCAACGCACCCTGTCCGCTGCCTCCTCCTTCAGTTCCCAGAATTTTCCTTTTTCCTTCAAGTCATCTAATATTTGAATCCTCCTTCTTCATAAGCTCCTCTTTCCCTTAACCTTTCTTTCTATGACGTTATGCAGAAGACAGTTCTCCCTAAGGATGTGTTTGATCCAGTTTGCTTTGCACCGAAGAATCACATCTTAAACGGTTCTCTTCTCATCCATTCTTCTTGGGACTTCTTCATTTGTCACGCTGTCTGTCCACCTCCTGATTTTCTCAAGTATTCTTCTACAGCACCACATTTCAAAGCTATCCAAGTTTTTATTTTCCATCTTCTTAAGTTTATGCTCCATAGTGCGATGATTCAAATGTAGCATTTTATCAGCTTCTTCCTCAGATCCAAACTGAACTTACTGGTCATCAGTAGCCTCTTGTTGAAAATGTAATTGGCCATAACAATCCTTGACCTAAATTTCTGGGACCTGCACCCTTTTTCAGCAGACTTCCTGGCAGTAGGTACTTGAACTACTATATGTTTCCAACTACTGGTTTCCAATTTTAATTTTCCGTGGCTCTTCATTTCTTGAAATCATCATCACTTTTGACTTCTCAATATTGATCTCTATGCCATATCTTCTATCTATCTCCATCAGCTGGTTCATCATTTCGTGCAACTCTTCTTTATTTTTGGCCTGCAATGCTAGATAATCCGCATATTTTATTGTGTTGATGACGTGTCCTATCATGAAATTTCTACGTCCCTCCAGGGCTTCTATGACCATCCACTCGCCATATAAGTGAACTGGGTGTCAAACAGTATTCCTGTCTCACTCCTCTTCCTATCTCTACGCTGTTGGTATCTCCTTCATTCAGCCTCTCCTTCATTCGCTGTCCCAGGCATAGATTTGCAATCAGCCTTTTGTCCCTCAAGTTTATGCCGATCTTCTTGAATATTTTCATCAGTTTCTTCCATTTCACTTTATCAAATGTGTTTTTCAAGTCGATGAAACTGATGTAAAACGTCTTCCTTGACTTCCAGCACTCTTCCTGAAGTTATTCCCATCATAACGATGGCATCTCTGATTCCTTTTCCTTTTTCTGAATCCAAATTGGTCATCTTCCATCACGTTTTCTCTTTTCTTTTCCATTCACCTATTGGTATTCTTGCCACGATCTTCACCCCGTGAGATATAAGGCTGATGATCACTGCATTTCTTGGCTTATTTTTTCTGCTTTAGAGACACAGAACTCAGGACCAAAATTATAAAAATATATTCTAAAGGTAGGTAGTAGGCCCTACGCCGAGTTTGATTGGAAACTGACCAAATCGAATATTTTCATGTATTTAACCAATTTTAAACTTTTTTTATTTTTTCTAAATCATCGAGACAACCTACAGCTAGCTATTTGTATAGTCCAGAGCTTGGAATAATTCTAGCCTTGATAGATCTAACTAGATACTTCAGCTCCAAATGAGAGAAAAGGCTCTTTTTTTTAAATTTCGGGCAGTCATAGTCTTGAAAAGATGGGCCAAAGGGATATCCAAAATACCAACCAGTGATATTTGGTTAACATTTACCTTTACATAAAAAAAATCAACATAATTGTTGCCGTTGGGTGGACTCGTAGCCCCGTGTTCTCCGAAGTGTTTAATTCAGCGTTTATTTTCTTATGTACGGTTAAATGGTTTGGACTTAGCTTATCTCAAAAATATTTTAAATGTGGATATTAATTCGCCGTATCAACTAGAATATAAAACACATGGTAAAAACCTCCTAAATTTAACTGTCGGTAAGTATATTTGACGTGAGCTCTTTTTTTTTAACTAACACATTACTGTATTTGACCTGTTAGTATCTGGGGACGCTTATTATAGCTGGAGTAAAAGTAAAGTTGTTAATAGAAGTTGGGGTCCTAATACTGGCTGGAATGACTTAATTTTAACCTGGATTTTCCAATAATATTTCATCGGCCTCACACTACACAATTTTCCTAGTACCCCCCTTCCTGTTATTCAACTCCCCTGACTTCAACTTCAGAGAGAATTTTCCTAGTAATTCCCACACTTTACTTTGTGGAAGTCACTCACCTATCGTTTTAATTTGTATCAATTTAACTTCACCTAGGTTATTTTTTGTAGCCGTAGCTCCAAAAGTAGCTGGGAGCTACAATTAGTATAGCCGGGTTAAGAAATAAAGTTGTTACGGTTACTATTAGGTACAAGACGGTATACCAGTATAAGACTTTAGGACTTACAAAACAGCTTAAATGTTGAACATACGCAATGCTCGAGCCTTTGACTAACAATTCATTACTATGATAGGGGAAAAGTGCTCGCTTCAGGACCCGATATTCGTCGGTTCAAACCCAGCCAGTGTCGATTGATTTTTATTGAAGGACAAAAATACGTAGCACAACTTCCTTCGGAGGGGAGGTAAATACATCGGTCTCATGTCAATTGTGGCATGTGAAAGAACCCTGAAAAGTATGTGAAAATACCTCTCCTGGCAAAATTGGTACCTTTCGGTCTTGTTCATAGAAATTCTCGTGTGCTGATATAATCAGTCAGTTCGGAAAGTGCACGTTAAATATCTCAAATAAATAAAAAATAGACCATGCCGAAAAAAGGATCTGGGAATCCTAACTCAGTAGTCAGACGCAACACCGATTCAGATAAGATGTCAGAGGCTTGCATTTAGTGGTAGGCTTGCCGTCTTAGGTTGGGTTTGTTACAAAAGTGTACTTTTGCTGATCAACTGAATTTTAACTAATCTAAACTTCAGCCGTTTTTAGTTCCCACGCCCCCCCCCCCCCCTCCTAACCTCCCCACCCTCAGATACACACGTGTGCAGGTCCCAGGTGCGTGCAAAGCACGCGGCAGGAAATAACACGAGTGATTCAGGTGTTCACAATACTCAGGAAATACCAGTGACAAACAGGTTCCTGGACATTCAATGAGCAAGAACACTTCTATAATTTCTTGTTAACGGAGATAAATCGTTTTTTATTAATTACACTTACTTTTTTGAACAATATTTGGTCGTTTTGACGAACTTAGAAAATTAATTAACTTAAATATACATGTTGAATGTATAACTTGTCTATCTTTCACATTTACCGAGTATTTTAAGCAAATATTTAATTTTTATTCTTTTATTTTAAGGAAATAGCTCATTTTGTATGTTCAATTATTGAGCTTAGTCGGTAGCGTGTCTTCTTACTAAGTTAAGGGTCCTGGGTTCAATTTTCGGCACGACCGAAAGATTCATCAGTCGTGAAACGTGTGATTTAATGACGAATTAACGGCCGGGGCCTGGGTCTTGTGTATGGTCTATATTTAACAAATTCTTAAAATTGAAAAATTACACCTGGACACGGGAATCGAACCTGGGACCTTTTTCTTAGTACGTCAATGCTCTAACCACTGAGCTATCCAGGAATGGTCTCGTGTCCAAAGTCATTCTTCACTCATATTTTATAAGTCGTGTGCTGATATATTCGGATGGTTCATAAAGTGCACGTTAATTGCCTAAGAAAATCACTTTTAATGTGTTTTTTTATGTTTATTAAATTTGTCCAAAGCTTTGAAATTTCGAATCTTAGGTAAGAATTTAGTTAAGATTCGTATTTGTTTCGCAAAACTTAATCTTAATATCTGATAGATTAGAATCGAGTTATAAATCTCAGATCTGAATAGATTCCAGATTCAGATTCGATGGAACTAATTTCAAATTTTAATTAATTCAAACCTTTTATAAAAATTGGCATTATTATCCAACTTTAAAGTATGGATCATTCCAGGCCACTCATGTGGTCGTATTTAAATCTTAATTTAACTCACAAATTCACATTATTTGACTTGATCATAGTCAATCGTGAGTTTCCTAACATTAGTGTTAGATTTATTTTTTAAATGGTAATTGATTTGTATTTGTGTACGAGAACAGATTTAATTAACGATCCAATTCGTATTTGACTCTGGCGAATTTTTCAATTAGTAATTTATTCAAGTCGCTAAGCAAAGATTCCAAATCGATTTTATCGAAGATTATGTATTTGCACAGGCTTCATGATTACTATAATTTTTCACTGTCTATTGTTATAACACAGACATAAGGTAACGTTGTTTGTAGAGCTGTTCTAACTATTTCTTCAAGGCAATACCGTTTTGTAGTGACGAAGAGTAGAACTACTTAAAGTGGTGTTTTTGCAGTTTTTATATCAAAACATTTTTTGACCAGAATAAATACAATTTTGCTCCAGTACAAAGATATAGTTTAATTTTCTTCACATGTTGATAACAACAGTTGTTGAATATTTGTCATGAGCATAGCGACACTAAATTAGAAACTTTCTAAATGAAGGGAAAAAGTTGTCATTAATTTCCAGGACACCTTTGAACAATATTCATGAACTGTTGAACTATATGAAGAAAATAAAAATCTATTTTTATACTGGAGAAATATTTAACCGATTTTGACAAAAAAAAAAGTTTTGGTATGAAAACTGCAAAAATACTTACCTTCTCTCGCCTCCCTTACATCCCCACTTCAAAGCACTACAATGTGAGGGTGAAACAATAAACTAAATAGTTCCCCTAGCTCCGCCCTGCAATTCTCACCACCATATGGGTTATTCACACACGATATGAATGGAGAAGGTAACCTTTGGATGTAATATAACTGCATATGCGTATAGCGAAGGGTGTAAAAAAATTTAGTCAATAAAATCCAAGCACACCCAGACAGGATTCAGACTCCAACCTTCCCTTCCCATCATGGTCAAATCAGACAAGGCGAGATTGATGCTTTTTCACAAATGTCCAACGGGGATGGGTGTGGTACACTCGTTATTTTCACTTTATATTTAGTGTTCCGAAACAAAGTTCCCATTAGGAATATCCGCAAGTTTAAGGACATGTGATGAGAAATATGAAACTTAGTAAAACATATTACCAGCTTCGGTGGCTGCATGATCTAAATCACTACTCTCGCAATAGACTAGACTGCCAGTGACGGTGAGATCATGGTTCGATCCCGGTTGGGTGTAGTGAGAGTGTTTTTTTTCCTAAATGGTTTTCTACATTATATCGCTTCATTCAAATACGGGTACACTTCCTCTAAACTCAACCTTACTCATCCTTATTGCATTAGAGTAGTTGATACATAAGCGAATAACCCGAATGGGTAGTAAGACGCGGTGCTAAAATCAACACATACCCGAATTCACCTAACGTAATAATGGGAAAAAGCAGTGTTAAGCGTAACTGTGGAAAATACCCTAGGTGCAATCGACTGAAATTAGAACCGAATCCTGACCTCCCTGGTCAGTGCTGAGCACGGCGATCCAGCTTGCTACCTTTGAAGAAACCTTGCAGGCTCGTAGCTAATTCAAGCGAAGTCAACTCCGAGCGTTTGTAAAAATGTTGTGCCCTCTTAAGAGCTTTTAAAAACCAGAAAACTGCAAGAATTTCCCAACTCCTTAGATCAGTGATGCGTCTTAGTACTGAGCTAGAAGGCTCAGGTTCACTCTTCAGAGAGACCAAAAATATTTATAATTATGTAAATTGGAGAATCTTCCTTTCATAATGATGAATTTACTTCCTGGGACTGGATGTTCTGTCGGTTCTAAAGTTAAGTTAGTCAAGTCTTGTATTTATACAATAATTTGGTTCGAAAAGCGCATGTTAAGTTTTCTCGTTAAGATTTAAAACACTTGCCCCGTGTTGAGTGTGAAAAACCTCCGACCTATATAGCTAGTTTACCCAAACAACATAAAGGTTTGCCCAATTGCAGACCTACCAGATGGCAGGGGAATTCTTACAGCAAGCGGATAGAGGCAGGTGGAGGACTTTGTCGCGGCTGGGCCAATCCCCGGATCCTCTCACCCCAGAGGTCCCGGGTGCACCTACCACCGGACATAGTTCAGACTAAACTTGTGAAATACCTGCAGTGGTGACTAATTATTCTAAGACTTTAAACTCGTATTGGTTGTGGTTGTCGGCGTGATCGGGTTTAATAATCCTTGTCAAAAACACAAAACTGTCTAGTGATAAACAACATAGTCATTTATTGGATATACAAATAAAATAATTGTCATTGTTATTCACACAAAAAGAGATGTTTAGTTTTGCGATGTTAATTTTAAACCTTGGAGTAAAATAATAGTATTAGGATTTAAATTATTTACCATTTATTTTGTAACGTGCGAATTATGCTAACTAGCCACAGGAAGAAAGTCCCAAACCCCTCTCACATCTGGAACCTTGTTATGCCTAGTATATTGTCCCATGCCTAATTGGGCTAATGTTCGTACTTTCTATATGATTTTATTTATGGACCATCATGATTACGGTCTGAGGCCGTGCTATAGCGTCGCTGCCTGCCACGCAGATCCAAAGACGTGGTGGTGTTTGTTGGGAATTAAGTTGGTGGTGTAGCTGATTATGGGCACGTACACCATAGTAGCGCACTGATCTATGTGCCGATAGATTATCCCAACTTCTCCCAGAAGCCCTGCGTGTCTGTCAATGTCATGAACCTAGAGCACCCACGAAAAAAATTACTCTTGTATTATTATATTTTTATGGACATTTCTTGTGATTGATCCTGTACTTGTCACAAACTGCCCGAGGACGAGTTAGATTCTACGAGCCAGGGAATTGGTGATAACCCGGTATTGTTAACAACAACCCGGCATTCTTCCCATCAATCGAGGAAAGATTATACACATTATTTGACAACTGCATAGTAATGAAATGCTTTGTAAATAAGAAGGAACCTTAACAAAAAATGTACCATTTTTGTGTTATTGGATATTCGTTTAGTTAGTTATTTATATAAGGGCTTATTTGTTTAAAATGGGTGTTTTCCTTGCAGTGTAAATTATGTGTGTATGTATGTGTGTGCATGTATGTGTGCATATATTTATGTATGTATGTATGTATGTATGTATGTATGTATGTATGTATGTATGTATGTATGTATGTATGTTGTATGTATGTATGTATGTATGTATGTATGTATGTATGTATATGTATGTATGTATGTATGTATGTATGTATGTATGTATGTATGTAAGTATGGTTTTAGGTTTTCGTCCCAAGAGATACCGCCTCGGGAAATGATATGTTCTAGTAAAAGTTCAGCTTTTTTACGTGCCTATTCTGGTACAGTATTAAGTACAGCAGGGATGGAAAGTACAGACAGTTCAGGGGTGGTGGTATTTTCAGGCGGTGAATGGCGTTGACTAAAGTGCAGATAGCGCTGTAGAACTTGTTGGTATAAAATCCATTTAGATTTGTCGTCAAGTTTTGAAGCGAGGATTTTTTCCATTTCCTTGTCCAGCTCGGAGATCACTAGATTTGTGGCCGATGCCACTTGTTGGCGGTGTTGCTCGTAATGGTCTAATGTTTCCGGGGACACCAATATCATCTTTTTCGTGTGTTCCATTATCTACTTGTTGAATAAGGAACCGAGGACACCGCTGATTAAAGGGGCTAAAAGTAAGGGCAGGAACGCTCCTCTCTTCTGAACGAGTAGTCGTCTCTTCTTCTTCCAGAACTCTCCTAGTTTGACCAGCTTGCGCAACACTTGCTTGTGAGCACGTAACTTGGTCTTCTGCGCATTTTTCAACGGTACCCGGCCTTTTAAAGTGTTGTAGGCACACTCGCAAACAGAGTCAATCAATTTCTTGTCGGCCGTTTTCAGCAAGGCGACAAGTTGCTGCGGGTTCATGCGATGCATCGCACGTAGCAGAGGTGCTTGATTCAACACTTTGGGACTCATGGTTATGAAATGATTTGTAATAGGGACATGTCAGTGTTTTTATAGCTTTTTCGTGGTAGGTACACGCAGCACCCGAAATTTGTGTGGGTTCTATATCTGAACCATTCGGGTGTACCTTGTTTGAAATCTAACAATATATACCCGTGAGGAGTACTTGTAGCACCAGCGTAAGCCTCTTGTAAAACACCGGGGTTTTCAGGACAGACTTGACGTGCAAAGTGTGGAATCTGAGCTTTATCCCTGGGATTTTTAAAAAGCACGAGATAATGTGCGTTTAAGGAAATGTCTCTTTGGCCCTTGCCCTGGTGGAATATATTTTGTGTAAGGTACACTTCGTCGAAATTGAAAGGTAGCAACTTATTGGCTCAGCCCGCGAGGTATGGCATACCTTCACACATAACTGCAAAATAGTTTGCCTAGCTACGCCCAAGGCCGGAGTTAGAGAAGGCCTTAAGTCCTAAATTTATTTCTTGACTGTTGCTAAGGAGTATTGTGAGAGGGGTTATATCTCTTAGCGATACACAAATGGTTTGATTTACTAAATTAATTTTGCTTTATTGTTCTGATCATGATAAAATAAATAATTTATGATTTACATACTAAGTTAATTAATTATATTTGCTCTCATTAACATGCGGGCGTTAAATTTTTTTAGCTTTTAAAAATTTAACCAGGTCAAACGTTATTTTGGCACTGCTACTCACATTGATTGGTTTTACATGGTAACATTAAGCAAGTCTCCCCTTTTCCAGAATCTTTATTACTGTTTATAGCCATTTATACATTTATTAATGATTAATTATTATATTCCACACATGTAGCATAAATAACAGATTAACTCTAAGAGATTTTTACTTTAGTTTTAAGAAGTTGAGTTTAAAAAAACTTTTGTAATTTAAAGGTCCCAACCATGATTTAAAATATTAAAATTTTTTAAAGTTTTAAAAATATCAGTCATAAGTAAACTACCTTCAAACAACTTTCATTCAAAATCTAGGTATACAATGTTATTGGCAATGAAAACACTCCCAAGATATCGATTTGAAATCAAATCATTAGAGCTGTTTTTAAAATATATCCAATTTTGAAAAATCAGTAATCATTTACCAACCCTTAAACGACCTTTTATTCCAAAACAAACTATACATTGTTATTTGTAATGCAAAACGCTCCCAAGATACCCATTTTAAACCAAATCGCTAAAGTCATTCTAAAAATATTTCAACTCTTTGAAATTCAGTTATAAGTAAACTACCTATAAACGACTTTTTAATCAAAAAACAAATATACAGTTTTATTTGACATGTAAACACTCCCAAAATACCCATTTGGAACCAAATTGCTATTGCCATTTAAAAAATATTTTACCAGCCTCTGTGGTCTCGTGTTATACTAAACTGCCGAGGATCGGGAGATCGGGAGATCGGGGTTCGTTTCCTTTCATCAATGTCGCACTTGCCACACTGACTTGAAAACGGTGGAGATCCATATAACAATCCCTAAAGAGAGATGGCGATGAGCTTTACAAACATGCCAAAACAATAGCGACAGATTTATGGTTTCAAGGATAGACAGCTATGGACTTGGAGTGAGAAGAGATGAGTTGTCTGCTCTACTATAATCAGGCCGTTCTGTTTTGGCTATTGCGGGGTTGTATCAGATATATTTACAAAATCCGGGGGCAAAATATGAAGCATTTTAGCTCGTATCAGTTTTCATGGGTTTTAGATTGAATATTAATGTGAAGGAAGTACCATTATAAAGTTAAAAGAAGACTGCATTAATTTATTTACTTCCTCCATTTATTACACATGTTTATGTATATCAAATAATTAATTGAATATTGAATTTATTTGGCAATTTTTTACGCAATTAATTGAAGGTTCATCGAAATAATATTTATTTCAATTAATAAACCTCTTCAAGTACTTCTAACATTCCGAATATGAAATCTTATCATTTATTGTTTCTAAAAATTGTGAATTAAATGCCAAAGTTTCAACCTTTGATTAAACACTGTGCTTAAAATATACATTTAAGCTAGATTTAATACACCGATCCAAGTTTGTTTTAAGAAGACCTATTAATTTATATATATATATATATATATTATTATTTTATTAATTTTGGGTCATACACCCTTATAATCCGTCAACAGGTCTCAGTAAGATAGCGCAGTAAAAATAAAATCTTACTGAGAAGAGCGACATAGATCCTACCTCTTTGAGGGGTTGCCCCTTTTGAGGCCTCTAACGTCGAACACAGGGGTCACTCGGTTTAAAAAAGTAGAGGAAGACGCTCCTTAAAAATAAAAATAATACATTTGTCAATATAAAGTGAATATGACGCGTGAAGATTATTCCGACCACTGCAACAATCTTAAGAGGTAATCAAAGAATTTAAATCAGTCCCGTCTGTCCACCTTAGCAAGGGGTCATGTGGTTAATTCGAATTTTTTATGTGAAATATGAATAAGTGACAGCATTAACGTAGTTTTAACACAGTCAAATTAATATATATTTTTTGGATTATGTAAAGGGTGGCTTGTTATTAACGCTTCAGATTTTTTTTAAAATCCAGCCCGTCTACTATTTTTTTTGTTTCAATGTGGTTCTTATGACCAACTGAGTATACCCATGCCCTAGATTGATTCTGGGTAGTACTGACGCAGATAGTCACTATCTGTGTAAGAGTCTGTCCTGGTACTCGGGTAGTAAATATTTAGATACTAATGTTGTGCGTGTATGGATAGAGAGACGTAGCGTCCTAGGTTAATTTAATTTGTAAGTAGTGATATAGTCATTAGAAAGCGCGCGTTAAGTATTCAAATAACTTATCAAATGTTAACTAGGTCAGTTCTTTTGAATGTATACTTTTCGCTCAGATGTTCTCTATACCATGACAATTTCCCTACACAACGATTAATAGTAGTTAAAAGTTAAAACAATTTCATAATATAATCAAGCTCTAATTTTTAATTATAAAGATATATTAACCGGATTATTTGAGATACCGGTATATAATAATATATTGCATTGGAAAGAAGTTTGTGTAATGAACTTTCGAGTTTATAATGACATAGAGTAAGTAAGTATATAAAGGAAGCTCACAAACTTATACAAAACATAGCAATTAACTTATTTTTCTTCGGTACAGGTTCAACCTGATTTGTCTGGGAGGAGGATGGGGGGGGGGGGGTGAATGTGTTCGCAAATAAATCACGTAGGAAGGACGTAATTATAGTCTCCCGATAACCTGTCCCGTCTTGGAGAAACTTAGAACAAGAAGCGCGTGTCCGAGGACGGCCAAATATGGCGGGACGACTTCACTCACGTGAGAGATGGATCGAGATGTAGGCGAGAAAAACGATGACCTCTCTTTCATAAACACACTGAAGAATGACCGGTGGACTAAGGCGTCACTCTCGTTAAAGACTGGGCTGCCTGTGACGGAAGAGGTCAGGATTCGGATCCTTGCTTGGTGTACTGAAGTGTTTTGTTTTTTCCTAACTATTTTGACACGCTTCATACACACAAATGCTGGTAAATTTCCTTTAAAAGTGTTCAAATGAACTTTGAATTGATCATATCATTTTATTATTTTGTTGGTAAACAATCTGCATGATTTTAGCGGCCGTCTTGGTCAGCGAGAAAGTTTCAATCGCTGTCAGGCCAAACGGTTTAAAATCTAATGGTTTGTGTCGTTTTCTGGGACTATCTCGCTATTCTGTCTAAGCTTATCCTCCCTTTTGCCCTTCATCTACAACCACCCTTTGTCATGTCAATAAGAAAGAGGGGAAAGAAAACTACGAGACTTCTTATCTTTAAGGTAAAGAAGAAAGCCCGATACAAGCTCTCAAATATCTTAACAGTTTCTGTGAGCCTATCAACAAATTACTGCATTTGTTAGATGAAGGTTAAATCTGGTCCCCTTTTTCATCAAGCCTGGTCTCATAGCTCCGTGAATATGTTGGAAAAGTCGTTGAAAATTAGCTAATGTCACATTTTCATACCTTTATTTATATTAATCAAACTCAAAATATTATAGGGTTGTTAAAGAAAAAGAGCCCTGTTGGAATCTTTTGAATTTATTTTGTTGTGAAACATCTTTTGAAATAGCGCATGGTATAATTAAATATTACGTTATAGCTGAACGCCTGCGCGGCTATTTCTCGCCTATCAAGGTAACCTCGTTAGTAAAACTTTAGTTTTGAAATCGGCATCGTTGGGGACATTACTTAACATTTTCACCATTGTAAAAACAGCTATGACGTATTTATTGTAGTTAATTGAGATGTTGATAATAAGTGATTAAAAACTTAATGAATAATGTAGTACTTTTACTTTATCTCGACTCCTTGGAGAGAAAATATTATGATCATCAAAAAATTGAACTAGAGATTTTGATAAATGTTGACGTTTCATGACACCATGAAACAAAAAAAGTTGTTTTGGCATTGCCGTAAATCTTTCTGTCTGACTGTCCGTCTGTCTGTACCTCGAAACTATTTTACTGACTGGGCTAAAATATATCATCTGGGCTTTTCATAAGGTCCCCCGAGGAATTTTTGGAATTAAATATCCAACCCTATAAAAGAGTAATTTACTGAAGGGCAAAAAGAGAAAAAAATCAATTTTCTCAAAACTTTCTCTAACTATTTTGATTAAATTTTATATCTAGATACTGTTTATTATTATAAGCAAGATGACAACTCTCATTTTCTCAAGAAAATGACTTTAAGAGAATTTAAATTAAGTATATTTTCTACATTCATCATTTCTCCTCAACTATTTGAGGTACGAAATAACTTATCGTTGAAAAGTTGTAGTACTATTAAAGATAACAATCTTTTAGTTGAAGAATATCTCTAAAAATCAATAGTTTTTGAGCTATAAGCATATATATGTACTTTTTAATTCATGTTTTTGAAAATCAATATAATTCTTATGTTCTTGTTGATTCTTCTTATTGATGATTATCTTATCTTCTTATTGATAAAAATATTTCTCTTTTCTCAATCATTCTGTAAAAGTGTTCCAAGTTCCTAATGACATAAAGTGGTTTTACATCTTAATTTGGAAGTTTATCTCGAAGAGTTATTAACAATTCTCGGTGGCCTCATGGTATTAGACTCTCGCAATAGAATGGACTGCTGGTGACGGGGGGATTGGGGTTCAAATTCCGGTTGGGTGTACTGAGAATGATTTTTACTAAATAAAGGTTGGTAGCCTTAATATAAATACAAACTTTTCATCTTTAGCACATGAGTGTATTAGTACGAGTAGTAAGACGCGGTGCTTAAAAAGTGTTTTTTTTTACTACCACGTCTTACTATTTTATCAGGTTATATGCACTCTAATGGGGTAAGAATGAATGAGGAAGGAAGCATTTTAGAGGTATTCTACCCTCATTTGCGTGGAAGGAGGAGAGGGAAACCCTTTAGGAAGTACCACCCTCGGTAGACCCGACCTGGATTCGAACTCTAAACTCCTCATCATCAGCAGGCCAAACTATCATGAGAGTGACGTTTTAGACTATTCGGACACCGAAGCAGGTAAAAAAGTTATCAATTACTAAATATAAGGGGTAAGGTTGAGGAGGGTAGCTTAGAGAAAGTACACCCTTAATTAGCCGGGAGAGGTGATTGGGAACCCACAGTGATTCATCGAACCTGAACCCCAGCTCAAGGGCAATCCGGTCTACTGCGAGCCCGACGCCTGACTTGTAACATCTTTGTATATGCTTGTAATAGTATTAAAATAAATGGGGAGAGAAGGTTTCTACTCAAAGTTTCCAAAAATGTCATGGAAGTCTTGGAAGAATGAGGGGAAGGGGTAAATTAATTGCCTGGAATATACTTTTTTTTTTCAAATGACCACCCAAATAAAGTGTCCCCTGCCCCAAACCAAGTTCCCATCTTCGCACGAGGCAGGGATGGGAGGAAAAGATGGCGGGACATTCCCGGAACACGCCCCCTCCCACCCCCTCTACCACAAGATCAGGTGTTCCTGGTTTGACAAACACGCGGCGCGGTTAGCGTCCTCTCCCTCATGACGTCACACAAAGGGTGCCGCCACCAGGGTGTATTTCGGGCATCCTTCTCTCACTTCCCGACGCCATCATTCTAAACTGGCAGCATCCCCTCCCCCTTAGTACCCTTTCCTCCAGAATGTGGTTATTCTTAGAACGACTACCCTCGGGCATAGAGGAACAGCCACCTAACTCCAAGAAAAACAAATTATGTGACCATGACTATTCTTTCAATATTATTATTACTAATACTTTCTAAGGCTATTAATTTCCATCACTGCCTTTCATTGAACATTTTTAGTTTTTAAATATTTTTCCTTGGAAAATTATCCACCTACTTAGGGGTAACAAACCCAGTTGACGTATCCAAAGCTTTAAAGTTTCCAATTTAGTTTAATCTCTTCCAAGGACGTTAACACCAGAAACATCATCAAATGATTTAAATAAAGCAATAACAGCGATTCCAGCTCTCTTCTAATACTCATGTATCTATCTATACGAGCGCTTGGTGTTTGAATCTGTAACTAACGTCTGGTCTGCTTTAGACAAGATATGTTAATACTTTAATATCGTATTCCAAAGCCAATATAAATTCACCCCTGAGATTCAATTATCTGAAATTTTCTTATCGGAGATTTACCGGGAAAAGTTTAAGGTGGGATGGAAGAGGATGTGAGAAAAGTTCAGTGTTTTTGCAGCTTTTATGACAATTTTTTTTTTTTCCAAAATTAATTAAATATGTCTTCAGTACAAACAGAGAGTTTACTTTTCTTCACATGTTGATATTATTATTATTATTATATTATTATTATTATTATTATTATTATTATTATTATTATTTTATTATTATTATTATTATTATAGCATCGCGTCTTACTACCCATTCGGGTTATACGCACTTACGCTAATGTGTAATGGTAGGGTGATTGTGAGATGAAATGGAGGTCCTACAGTTTAACGTGGAATCCGAACCACGGTGGAGGCCTGGCATTCCCCACATTCATAAGATGTCTTGTCAGAGGTGAAGGAAGGGTTTGGTAATCAGATAAATCTGTGCCGGGACCGAGGATTGAACCCCGGACCCCAGCACAGAAGTCTGACACCTTACCCCTAGACCACCAGGTCACCTACCACATGTTGATATCAACAGTTGTTGAGTATCTGTTATGAGCATAGCGACATTATATAACCAACTTTTTAAATTAAGATAAAAAATCTGTTTTTAAATTCCAAGACACCCTTGACCGATATTCAACCACTGTTGATATCACCATGTGAAGAAAATAAAACTATTTGCTTATACTGGAAAATTACTTGATTTATTTTGACCGAAAAAAATGTTTTGATATAAAAACGGCGAAAACTCTGGATTCTTCTCACGAATTCTTCCATCTCACCTTAATCTTTGTCAAAGACCTTCCCTGGGATTGTAAGCCCATTTCATAGTCAGACACCTACCTATACCGAAATGGAATGGGCCAGTCTCATATGAAACTGGCCCCAAGTGGTCGATCACAAGTGGCACAATTTCTATTCCGGATGGTGCTGTCAATGATATTTACTGTTTGTAACTGTCCTACTATCCAATTAGTGAATATCAATTAGAAATGGTTTCAGCATAAGCTTGCACAACGTCTGAAAGCGGTACTATATAATAAGTTATAATGTTCATTTGTATTCTGTCTAACTTGATCACCGAGGAAAATTATAAAGTTCAAATCAAAGGAGAAATTACGGGCGATATTTTAACATGAAATCCAAAGATAAATCTTAAAACCGTATTAACGATAGCAAAAGGACCAAAATTCTTAGAAAGATGTACTCGGTATTATTTGAATGGGCTGATCGAGGTCTACTGTAAATATTTTAACTTGTCCGTAAATATACTTAGTAATTATGTAAATATCTGTGCGCTTTGTACTCGTATTTAGATCAATCTTATCTTTTGTGACATATATGAATTAGTTTTTAAATATATTGTTAGTAGCTCTACATAACTACTATGTTTATAGATTATATTATGTAAGTGCTCAAATATAAGAAAAGTCAAGGCCTTAACTTTGCCCGAGTAATAAATAATAATTACATAAGGAGCTGGAACAATGTGTAAAGCATTAGGGAAAATGTGCTAGTTTAAAAATGTTTGTAAGTCGTGCTATGATAAAAACCTGGTATGGAAAATAAGTATTTTTAACACTTTTCTCCGGTTCTCTCCCCCTTCCCTTAAAAAAAAAAGCTATCCAAGCTCAACACCTTGGCACAGCCAATAACGTGCCTGCCTACTAATCTCAGTGTTCCGTGTTAGATCCATGAAAAGGTAACAAATGTAACAATACTTATTTTAGCACTGTGTCTTACTACCTGTTCAGGTTTCTCGCTAACGAGGAAGGTTGAATTTAAAGGAGGTGTACCTAAATTTGCGTAGCGGGAAAGTGGAAAACAATTTTGGAAAAACCACCTTCAGTACACCCGACCACTATTCGAACCACGATATCCCTGTCACTGGCAGTCAAGTCCAATACGAGAGTGACGCCTTAGACTATGCGGCCACCAAAGCAGGTATCACTAAATTGAGTTTTAGCTAGGACGAGTTACACTGCGACTAAAATGTGATAATAAAACCCAATAAAAAATTGTTTAAGCCAATAGCACACATTGAAGCTGTTTACATTTAAAAAAATACTTAGCACCGTGTCTTACTACCCGTTCGGCTTATACGCTTAAGTACTAATTACCCTAATAGATCAGGAATTGAGAAGGTTGAATATAGAAGAAGTGAACCCACATTTGCGTGGAGGTAGAGGGGAAAACCATTTAGGGAAAACTACCCCCATTTCACCCAAGCGAGATTAGAACCTCGATCTCCCCGTCCTCGACAGTCTAGCTCAACACGTAGCCAGTGCGTTAGATAAATACGCCACCAAGGTGGGTTACATTAAAAAACTACAATAACATTCATTTGGAGAGAGGATAAGAAATCACAATGTTAAGTCCGTTATCGTAGTCTACTGGAACTTGAGGTTAACACCAGCTCTTGAGGACCCTGGTTCGACTCTGTGAGCAAATACCTAGATTAAGTTTGTATTTTGTGTGTATAGATTCGTTTTCATACGAAGATAATAGGCTCTACTCTTTTTGTTGTTAAGGTTACTAGGCAACACAAATTTTATTGCACAATTTTAAAAAGTGTATAAACTATATATTATAAACAGTGATTCAATTATTTCAAATCATTACAGCTCCACGACCTTTAAGGCGTCAAACTTGCTATGTTATGCTTTTCATGTGCCATTGTAAAGATAAAGTAATGTATGGTGCTGAAATTTAGTATAACTAGACATTCATATGAGGTGCACACAATGAGATATTCATAATATATATTTTAAAATCTCTAATATAACACCTGCTTCGGTGGCCGCATGGTATGAGGTGCTACTCTCGCAATAGACTAGCCAGGGAGATTAGGGTTCGATCCCGGTCGTGTTTATGGAGAGTGATTTTTCCTAAATGATTTTACACTCTTCCTCCACGCAAATGGAGGTACAATTTCTCTCAATTCAACCTTCCTAATCCCTAACCAATTATTGCAATTAGTACATAGGCGTATAACCCAAACGGGTAGTAATACGCGAGGTTTAAAGAAAGTAGTATGACGCTTTCCACCTCCAATAAGGACGTGCAAACGGTGCCGAAACCTCAAAGGTTTAAACGTAACCATTCAGCGGGGATGGAACGGGCGCTGCTTCGTGGGTGGGAAGATTAGAGAAGTGAATAATTTAAGGAACCATCCCTCGCGAACGGAAGGGGCTGGATAATTGGTTTAGCAATCGCAACAGCAATGACATCCTTTCGTAACCTCGACATTTTCGATTTGACAATTAAATTAAAAAACTTTCCTTAAATTCGTTTCTTTTTTAATATTCCACCAAGCTCTTCGCATTTAGGAAGGAAATTTTATTTTCACTGCAACGAGGTTTTTCCTACCCCACATTTTCCAAGGTTAATTTCCTGTTCTACCTTAAGAGTGTTTAAGAGCTATAGTCGAATCGCCTTAAGAAGTATCTCATCGAACAAATTCAACACTTTTTCCCATTAGCAGTTATTTTTGACACCATGGTTTTTAATTATTATTTTAGTATTGCTTCTTTCCAGGCTATACGCATTTAGGAAATCCCCCCCTTAATACAGCTGACTTGGATTATAACCCCTATCTCCCCCCTTAACTGGCAATCTAGATTACAGAAGCTTGACGTTTAGTCCGCGTGTCCATTGGCGCGGATGCCATAACTTACGGATGCTGCCTACCTGTGACGTCACGGCCGGTCAAGATGGTATCCTACGTGATAATGAATTTACGTTTTACTCAGCGAGTTTTAAAGAAATAGCGTTTAAACAAAAACCATACATTCTTAAATAATTCTAAAAATAGTCCTACAGTGTCACGACTTTTTTTTTATCTTGAAGTAGGTTTTTTTTAAAAATTTTAAACGTATTTCTTATGAATCCTCTACAACTTAAGCTATTTGTCTTGGTCACGAAAATGGCTTGTAAGAGTTTTCTGCCAAGATGTAGATTAAAAAGTCCGTGGTAGCATAATATGTCTATTTAGAATAGTAAACAAGGAAAAGGTAACATTAAAAAGCAAGTCAATGTTTTCAAGGGGCAAATATTTAAGGGACTGTGTAAGCTTGTCAGAGGAAGAGGGTAAGGGCTATCACCACATAGACAAGAGCCCTCTAAGGGTGAACTTCTATTGTTCTTTCTATTTTGTCCATAGGCGTCTAAGTGTGATAGTGCTTAGACTGCTTAAATGCTTTAAGTTAAGATGCAACCAGCTTCGAAATTTCCAAGTAGGCAACGTCGTTAATCTTAGGACTAGGGTTGAAGAGAAACCCTTAGAATAAGTTCACCCCATTAGTGCGGAAAAATAATAAGAGAAGAATCCTACAAGCAACAAACAGAGATTCGAACCTCAATCTGCCAGTTTCCGGCTACTAATATTAGATGAGCATAACGTTTTAGTCCACGTGCCTACCAGTGAGGATGTCCGAGTCTGCTGTTCTTCCTTCCAGAATCCTACCTTAGCTTAACGGCCGACGCCCCGATGAAAGTGGCCAGGTGCGTAGTTTGCTGCCCTTGAGGAGGCTGCGTCTCTACAAACAACGGCCATCAGCTACTGCTAATTCCCACCAGGTTCATGAATATGCATATTTCCTGAGAAGCAACGAAGGTGCAGGCAGGTATTTCAAGGGCGGCCGCTCCACGGGTGTGCCCTTATGATCGCCAATATTACTTCTTACTTAGTATTCGGACTAAAAAAGTGTTGAGAGCTCGTCTCACCCACACGTATAACCCTATACCACAACTTTTCGTACTGATGGATATATCCGGCAGTTGGAAACAGGTACCAGATCAACTTTCACGTATATCTCAAGACATGTAATCTGCCACATCATTATTTTATTTTATATATTATGAATGTTGACCAGAAATATTATATATTTTAAAAGTCTTACGAGCGTCCATTCATAAATATTTTCATTCATTTAATGTATTTAACGTGCACTTTCTGAACCGACTGATTATATCAGCACACGAGAATTTCTATGAGAGAGAACGAAAAGGGCCCGCCAGGTTTTCTGGGAAATGTATTCTCACATATCTTACAGAGTTCATTTACATGCCACAATCGACAAGGAACCGACGACCTTACTTCTTCTACAAAGAAAGTTGTGATACGGATTGTCAAAATCCGTTGACCCCGGTTGGGTTTGAAACCACGAACATCGGGTCCTGAGGTGAACACTTTACCCTAAAATCACCCAACTCGACAATTCGTTATAAAATCAAGGTATAATTTAGGTAAGTAATATACCTACAGCTCTAACCAGAGGTTGCACTGTGGTGAGACTTACTGTAACTTTTTCTACTTAAAAAAAGTGAGATTTAAACCACTGTACCATTCTATCATATTTTAAAAACAACAACAAAATTGAAAATTCAAACATTTTAATATTAAAAAAAAAATACTAAACCCATCTCAACATCGCTTTTATCAAATGAAGATTATCTTCGGTGTCCGCATGATTTAAGGTGCTACTATCGCAGTAGACTAGACTGTCAATGACGGGGAAATCAAGGTTCGAATCTCGATCGGGTGTATTGAGGGTGGTTTTTCAAAATGGTTGCCCCCTGCCTAAAGGCAAATGAGGGTACATTTCCTCAAAATTTGACCTTACCAATTTCCAAGACCATTAGCGTAGTTAGTAAATAGGCGTGTACACCGACCGAACAGGTAGATTTTTTTAGCACCGCGTCTTACTACCCGTTCGGGTTATACGCACTTACGCTAATGTGTAATGGTAGGGTGATTGTGAGATTAAATGGAGGTCCTACAGTTTAACGTGGAATCCGAACCACGGTGGTGGCCTGGCATTCCACACATTCACAAGATGTCTTGTCAGAGGTGAAGGAAGGGTTTGGAAATCAGATAAATCTGTGCCGGGACCGAGGATTGAACCCCGGCCCCAGCACAGAAGTCTGACACCTTACCCCTAGACCACCAGGTCACCAACAGGTAGATAAACGCTGTGATAAAATAATCTAGAGTAGTTAAAACTTCACCTCGATATGTTTACTGGTATGAAGGAGCGTAATGTTATATATTACATTTCTCGTTAATCGGTCGTGAGCAGCAACGTGTCATTTTCAAATTCTTGGAAAATATTTTTATTTAAAAATTGACTACGCATCATTGCTTGTAGCATTTTTTTTTCGCCGCATCTTACTAACTGTTTGGGTTATACGCCTATGTACTAGTTACACTGATGGATGAGGGATTAGGAAGGTTGAATTTAGAGGAAGTGTACTCGAATTTGCGTGGGAAGAGTGGGAAGCCCTTTAGAACAAAACAGAATCAATACACCCAAACCCCCTTCGGTGGCCGCATGGTCTAAGGAGCTACTCTTGTAATATACTAGATGCCAAAAATGGCAATATCATGGTTCGATCTCAGTCGGGTGTACTGAGGGTGGTTTCCCTAAATGGTTTCCCCTCTCTCTCTCTCTCTCCACTCAAATGTGGGTACACTTCCTCATCCTTAACTCATTAACGTAATTAGTACATATGAATGTAGCCCAAATGGGTAGTAGGCAGGGGTGTAGTGGAGCGGGAACGCAGGGGAACGCCGTTCCGCACTGCTTTTCGTGGAAATATTCAAAATATTTTTTTAGCAAAGTTTTATACTATGCAATTCCAAGTTAGCTAATTGATTTTATATCAATATTATGTTAAAACTTTTTTCATACTACGAATCAATAAATTCTGATGAAATTTACAGTGCTCTATGCGAATGCCTGGAATTTTAGGGGAAGAGTGTTAAGTAAGTTTCTGCATTAATACTCATTAAAAAATACTCCAAATAGCTTCTAGAGGCACTTATGTTTGTGAAATTTTTTCACCTACGGAGGTTGGGGGCTCGAACCTCCCCCCCCTTCAACTTTGGGGTTGCTATGACCTTGTGTTCTGGTACTGCTAAATTTACGACCGCACCACTGGTAGTAAGACGCGGTGTTAAGAAAAAAAACCACCCAAATGGGCTAGATTCTCAATCACCCTGTCACGTAATAGCCAAATACTTTTAAATAAATGGCTAGGAATTGTAAACAAAATTTCAAGAAAAAAAAATTAGAATCAATCTTAGCATGAAAATATTCTATCTCCGTAAATATCTTATTAATTTAAAGATTGAGAGATTTTGAATATATTACATTTTATGAACAATATTATAATATATTAATGTGCGTTGTGAGATTCAAAAATCCGTTGTCAAATTAGTTTTTAATGAAATGATCCGCATGTAATAGTGGTCGTGTAAACAAACGTACGATTTCTAGCTGACTGTATGTGTACTGCCAGACTGAGCAAGCGAGCGACTAAAATATAAAATAGAACACATTGGTTGTAATAAGAGGTGGCCAGACTGGGGCGCGCTCGACCTGGTACAGTCCAGTTTACAGGCGCTAGACAATATTATTGTATGTTGGTTCAATGAGTGCTAGAAAAACTTCTAATTTTTATTGTCATCGATAGGTTTTGCACACTTGCTACTAACGGCCTAGTTTAATTGTTAAGATCATAAACCATACCTATATGTATGTGTATATTTATAAAACTGATATGTTAAAATACTTCAATATTAGAAAAGTACGCCTTTACAAATAAGAATCACCATTAACGTGGAGAGAGGATGGGAAAACCACAACAATAAATGTCAAAAACCACCTTCAGTTCACTGAGCCAAGATTCGAACCTCTGTTTCCTCAGCAACTATCGAGAGCTATCTGCTAATCACGCGCTCTCTCGCACGCTTGTCAGTCTGGCCGAACCCTATCACAGAGTCGATTGGCATGTGATGCGCGCTCTTAACCGCTGTTGTTGTGTATGATCTATATTTAACTCAGGTTTAAGTCGTGTGCTGATATAATCAGTCTATTCATAAATTGCACTTTAAATACTTCAAATTAACACAAGATAAATATGATAGTATTGTCTAGATAAAAATAAAAACCTTATAAAAACCCTTCGACCAAGTTTTTTTAGAACAAAAGAATGTCTATACATTTGTATCGCTACAGTTTTTATAGCAACGATTATTTTTTTGATAAGATAATGAAAATATTGCTTCAGTAGCGACTTGTATTATTTATTATCAGGGGCCAAATTTTAATGACATGTCCTCTTGGTACATCCTAGCCAACGCTCATGTGCACATACATTCTGTTGATGCTACCCTGGTTGTAAGAATGTGCCACTTTTTGTCATGTTGGAATTTTAGATTATATTTTCTTGGTTTGTGTCCTTTTTTAGTTTTTTTTTGTAATTTTGAGTGTTTTAAGGCATTCATGTTGAATAAGAATTTTTTTGAATAGGCCTACTATCGATAGCTCGATATCCTATAAATGGCACCATACAAGCTGCTAGACAACAAACTGCTCGACAAGCTATAAAAAAATATTTGGAAGGCTGGGTGGGTCAAGTGGCCGACACGACTTGGACCAACTGCTAGACAAGCTCAAGTATAGGAGTACAAAGTGATAGACAACCAAGCGGTCGACACGAGAGAACAAATCTGTAAAAAGACCAACTGCTAGACACGCATAAACGACATGGACCAAGTGATCGACACGAGCTGGACCATGTGATAGACAAGCTCCCATATAAGAGGACAAAGTGATAGACAGCCAAGCGGTCGACACGAGAGGACCAACTGCTCGACAAACACCAGATGAATCCAGTTAAGAGTGGGCTAAGTGACAGAACAGTTATTTCAAAACTAACAACGTGATAAACATGGGCTTAGAAAGTTGGGTATAAGGATGGTCTGGATCCTCCTAGAAATTGCTGTCCTCCTGACACCCTAGATTTAACTAGCCCAAAAAGGGTGAGGTCCCCTTATATGTGTATAAACTTAAACTATCGTGTTTTTAATTTTAATAATTTACTTACACATTGCACTCTTCAAAACATATTTTCTAACACTGGTTTAGTTATAATTTCGAATAAATAATAGGTTTTGATACATACAATATGGTATCTGAATATAAAGAATGTTTCTCTGAATGAAACGAGTTATCGGATCTGAGGAAAGGAGACAAACGTTTTGTTATAAATGGTAAAATCATACTTTAAGAACTAACAAGATGAAATAAAATTTTATATAAAAGAGCAACTGCCAGAAACTAAGTTGGTAGCTTATGATCAGGGTTCGATTCTGCCAGGTACAGTGAGGGTGATTTTTCTTAAAAGGTTTTCCACCCTGCCACCACGCAAATTCAGGTGCACTATATATACATTTAATCTTCCTCATTCTCAACACATTAACGTAATTAATAAATACGCGTATAACCCAAACAGGTGGTAAGACACAGTGCTACAAAAAAAATTCTAATTGCACTAATGGATTAAAGAAGAAATGTTGTTATTATAGGATATGTGCTCTTATTTGCATGTAGGGAGAATGTAAACCATTAATGAAATATCACCCTCCATACACCCGGCCGGATTTGAAGCCTGATATTCCCGTCATTGACAGTCCAGTCTATTTTGAGAATGACGCTTTAGACCATCAACCATCGAAGCTAAGAATATTTTGTTGATGTTGCGTTAGCACCAGGTTTATTAATGGGTTAGAATAAGGAGCTAAGTTAAGATGAAATAATCCCCCGCATTAGTGTAAAAGTTAGATGTAAAAATCACAAGGGTGGTAACTATCAGCCCAATCCACTCAGTCGGAATGATTACTCTTATTCAAGCTACTCTAAAACTGGTCTAGGGGTAAGGTGTCAGACTTCTATGCTGGCGGCCGGGGTTCAATCCTCGGTCCCGGCAAAGATTTATCTGATTACCAAACCCTTCCTTCACCTCTGACAAGACATCTTGTGAATGTGGGGAATGCCAGGCCTCCACCGTGGTTCGGATTCCACGTTAAACTGTAGGTCCTCCATTTCATCTCACAATCACCCTACCATTACACATTAGCGTAAGTGCGTATAACCCGAATGGGTAGTAAGACGCGGTGCTAATAATAATAATACTCTAAAACCTTACTAGACCGTATGACAAACAGCGTTATTTAGGAGGTAAAACAACACTTACACCTAGCATAGTGTTATTTAGGAGGTCAGACAATACTTAGACCTAGCAAACAGTGTTATTTAGGAGGTCAAACAATACTTAGACCTAGCAAACAGTGTTATTTAGGAGGTCAAACAATACTTAGACCTAGCAAACAGTGTTATTTAGGAGGTCAGACAATACTTACACCTAGCAAACAGTGTTATTTAGGAGGTCAAACAATACTTAGACCTAGCAAACAGTGTTATTTAGGAGGTCAGACAATACTTAGACCTAGCAAACAGTGTTATTTAGGAGGTCAGACAATACTTACACCTAGCAAACAGTGTTATTTAGGAGGTCAGACAATACTTAGACCTAGCAAACAGTGTTATTTAGGAGGTCAAACAATACTTAGACCTAGCAAACAGTGTTATTTAGGAGGTCAGACAATACTTAGACCTAGCAAACAGTGTTATTTAGGAGGTCAGACAATACTTACACCTAGCAAACAGTGTTATTTAGGAGGTCAAACAATACTTACACCTAGCAAACAGTGCTATTTAGGAGGTCAAACAATACTTACACCTAGCAAAAAGTGTTATTATTAAGGAAGTCAAACAATACTTTACACCTAGCATAAAGTGTTATTTAGGAGGTCAAATATACTTACACCTAGCACAGTATTATTTAGGAGGTCAAACAATACTTACACCTTGCATACAGTGTTATTTAGGAGGTTAAACCATACTTACACTACTTGACATATGTTTGTAGGGTTTGCTAAAGTAAGAATGTAGGTGAAAATAACTTGAAATCAAGGACAAGCGTGTATTGAATTAACTGTTCTGTCACTTAGCCCACTCTTAACTGGATGATATCAAAGTTTGTCTAGCAGTTGGTCCTCTCGTGTCGGCCGCTTGGTTGTCTATCACTTTGTCCTCCTATACATGAGCTTGTCTAGCAGTTGGTCCAAGTCGTGTCGGCCACTTGACCCACCCAGCATTCCAAATAAATGTTTTAATTTTGTCTACCGGTTGGTTGTCTATCACATGGTCCAGCTCGTGTCGATCACTTGGTCCGTGTCGTTTCTTCGTGTCTAGCAGTTTGCTGTCTACCACTTTGTCCTCTCGTGTCGACCACTTTGTTGTCTATCACTTTGCCTGCTCCCCCTATAAATACATAAATACTCAAACATAAATGTTGCCAACACATATTTGTTGGAACTAAAATATAACGCAGAAAATTAACTTTGTACCTCTTTGCTTGTTTGGTTATAAAATACACATTCCTGGTGATACACAACAACTAGGCTGGGGAGGGTTGCGTTGGGAGGGGATAGCTATTACATCTGAGGCAGATATTTCAATGTTATAATTAGCAGAATCCAAAAGTTTAGTTGTTAAAGGCTTATCAATTCATATATTTTTTTATTTCAATTAGTTTGTAAGGTGACCTGGTGGTCTAGGGGTAAGGTGTCAGACTTCTGTGCTAGCGGCCGGGGTTCCATCCTCGGTCCCGGCGCATATTTATCTGATTTCCAAACCCTTCCTTCACCTCTGACAAGACATCTTGTGAATGTGGGGAATGCCAGACCGCCACCGTGGTTCGGATTCCACGTTAAACTGTAGGTCCTCCATTTCATCTCACAATCACTCTACATTACACACTAGCGTAAGTGCGTATAACCCGAACGGGTAGTAAGACGCGGTACTAATAATAATTAGTTTGTAAAGTGCGTGTTTGATATAGAGGTGTGCTTTTATTACAAGTTTTGTTCATTTTTAAGGTAATTTTTTTGTACGGTTTAAGTAAGTTTTTAGCATTTTTAGGTCATTTTATAGGTGATTTTTTTTTACTTTTTAAATCATCAAACTCCGGGCCCTAATTATTATTTTCTACGCCCAGTGATCTCTACAGCATTAGAATACTTGGTCCTCATGAAACTTGAACGGCCCACTAAATTGTCCCTTTTTATTAATTCCGGTCTCGTTTTGTCCCTTAAAAAAATCCTTTGAAGCTTTGAACGTTTTGAATGTCAAACGTGCGAAAGGCTCTGCTAATGATGCGTGAAATGATAATCATAATTATATTCCTAGGTTGAATATGTGCACGATATGACGATTGTCAACTATTGAGAACGCACTCTCTCTGCGATAAGTCGAAATTTAACAGTCTGATTAATGTTGTAACGTGCGGTAGCACTGCTGCATCAGCTGTTCAAACAAATAGCAAATGGTAAAAATTGTGCTTGGGTTGGTACATTGTAGTGCAGTTCTTAGTCCTGTAATAAAGTCTTATTATGTCATAAGGCAAATAGATCAATGCTTATAGGCCTACTCTCTAATACATTTCAGTTCTAGTATTCCAAGTGAAAAAAAACTTTTTTCAAATATGCTATATATACTAATTGCATACTATTGAATTCTTATGTAGAGCGAACCACATGTCTCCCGTTTTTGTCCCTTTCTTTAAATCAGGAAAAAGTCAAAATATGCCATTTTTTTGTTTTGAAAATCTGGTCACCCTATAGTAGTGACGCGATTTCCAGTCAAGTGTAGTAAGTTTTTTTCTAAATGATTATCCCATGACCCCTTCACGCAAATGAGGGTGCACTTAATCTTAAATCTACCTTTATAGACTCTACACCATTAGTATAAATATATAGATAGCTCGAATGGGTAGTAGGACGCTGTGCTAAAAGAAAAATAGAATAGTTGTCCTGTGAACAGTAGACCTCGCTCCCTCCATTCCAAATAATGCTATCTACTGTAAATCATGCTACAAATTATGCCATTTTTTTACTTTTTTAATATTCGTCTTACTACCCGTTAGGGTTGTACGCCGTATGTTATAATTGTTACTATTTCTTCTTAGATTTCAATTTTAAAAATCTCTTAAAATTTTTTCTTTGATTTGAAGTTGATTTGATTTGTTTCCTTTGTGCACAGATTTATCTGATTACCAAACCCTTCCTTCACCTCTGACAAGACATCTTGTGAATGTGTGGAATGCCAGGCCTCCACCGTGGTTCGGATTCCACGTTAAACTGTAGGTCATTCATTTCATCTCACAATCACCCTACCATCACACATTAGCGTAAGTGCGTATAACCCGAACGGGTAGTAAGACGCGGTGCTAATAATAATATATTTCCTTTGTGATCAAGTTAAGAAGAAAACAAATGAATACTGTATTCATTAGTGACTTATATTAATAGATAATAACTATTGTTCACATGGTTTAAGACGTCAGACTCACAATATATTTCAACATTTATATATATGCGTCAGTTGATCTAGGTTCAAGGAATGACCCTTCCAAATTGTTTTGAAATTGGTCCACGCACTTTTCAGTTAACGCTAAACAAATAAACAGACTTTGAGTGGTCACCATCTTGAAATGACTAACCAGATTGAAAATCCATTTGAATGCCTTGTTTGTCCTTGGTTCACTAAAATTCCCGGTTGAATTTCGTTAAATTGGTCCACGCATTCAACAGTTGTAGTGGTGAATACTTTAAATAATCAAGCTATATTCAGGTATAATATAATTAATAAAATTAAAAACCAACCATAAAATAAAACCTAAAGACATATAAAATGCCGGATGGTCAAGTTAAAACATGATCTTGGTATTCTTGGTCTCAAAGTCTTATCACATGTTCGTGTGGCTGACATGTTGATACCTGTATTTCATTGCGATTGCGTGTAACCGTGCTTGATTTATTAACAACCAAATTAATCAAAATATTGAAGAAAAATTATTTAGCAAATAAAATATTATTCACGAGCACAGTGTTATTGACTGACCAAGTCACCGACAACGGTTTAATTCTGATGAAGCTCGCTTAGTTCTCTACCGTGCCAAAAGAGAGCTCTCAATGAACCTCGAACCGACAGCGAGTTGGAATTCTTTCATAGAGAATAGTGTTTTTTTTTGTTTTTTTCTGAACAGAGTAATTCGCTATTTTTACTATAATTTAGAGCTCTCTTTGTACAATGGGCCCACGCCGCCAACCGGCTACTCTTGCCAAGATAGTTCAGCTAATTGACAAAGTAAAAGTGGCAGCGTTATATTCTTGGTAATTACATTTACATTGATGTCAAGTATTAAGGACACTTATTACTCCACTTGTTGAGGACAAATTTTTCTCACTAGTAATAACTAACACTTTCATTAATTTATTCAAATAGTGAGGTACACTTAGAATGATTGTACTATTATATCAGGACAGTACGCTTTTTGGGGAGTAGGGGAGGGAGAGGTCCTGATATTCTGCAGAACAATCGGTAGTACACCCATTGATACTGGTTTTTGTTTTTGAAGTTAGAGAAAATATTATCTCGAATTGAACAGCGCTAGTGCAAGGAACTTTACGTGCAATGACAATTAAAATTGCTATTTAATATGAGTGATAAATATAAATTTCTATGAAAATAGAATAAAGTATCTACATTTTACTTTTGTTATACAGAATGCACCGTAGCATGTGAGACCCAGCTCAGCGGTAGACAAGAGACAAAAAACAATTTAAAAAAAGCTCATATAAACATATGTCTCATTTTCCCTAATTTCCGAGCTGTAGTCATGTTTGTACTCCAGAAATGTGGAACTGCTTAACCTTACGGGACGTGCTCAAAACGGCCCTTCTATGCCTGAATGCAATCCTGCAGTCATCATGTCATAGAATGCAGCACTTTTTAATAACCCATAGAGGATGCCTAGTCATTAAGTCTATAGATATCGAGTATCCTATACAAAGAGTTTAATGGAATCACTTGGCTGTAGCTCAGAAACCAGGTCAAATGGATCATATGTTTATATGAGCTTTTTTTAAATTGTTTTCTGTCTCCTGTCCACCCCTGAGCTGGGTCCCATTATTTGTTACAATACAGCTTGCGTATGTGGGTGGGTGGCATATGACAGCTAGCAGAAGGTTATTTATAGCAAACATTGACTGAAAGTGACTAATGTTGTATTATTGGCGTTTTAGTAACTTATTGAAAGGACAAAATATATTAATAAAATTATTATGTTTTAATTTTCAATTGTGGCAACAAGAGATATTAGAATAGATGAATAATTAAACTAAAAAGTATTATATTCACACTTGTATCTTGTTATAGCAGGCCACAAAAAAAAAGTGTTTTTAACTTAAAGAAATCCACAGCGTAAGAAGAACACAACCACCTTGACGAGTTGTATGACGTCATCAACCGCCCTTGTTTTGGCTGGTTCACCAACGAGGAACAACACATGTTAGAAGCTATTGTTTGAAAATCAATTTTTAAGTGAACTATAGACCCCACTTACACAGAAAAAGAAACCTCCAAACTGATATTTTCATAAGTTCTTGTTTCACTCATATAAAAACTGTAAGTAATGTACAACAAATTGCTTGCGTCAATGTTCTGTCAAACCTAACAACAAATCAACATGTGGTCTTACAAATCATATGGTTTGGCGATTGGAGATACAGTAGTTTTTCCTAGCCGTCAGATACCATCTCAACTACTGTGGATGCCTTTTACATCTTTCAAAGATGTTTCTTTATGTTACCTATTATTTGTTACTAGGGTTGTTTTGATTTTAATGCTAAATAGTAATAATATAAATGTATTATTGAAGCATTAGTTTGAAGTGGTTAGCATCTAACTTCCTAAATTTATTTCGTAATCAATAATACAGAAAAATATAATTAAAATTGTATTATGTTTCTGATTGAACTAAGTTTTTCTTGGTAATATTATTTCTTGAAATTGACAATTAAACTAACGTTCTTTTAGGTAATATTTGACTCGATGGAAACCTTAACCTTGAATTAGCAATTTAAATTGAAATTTAATAAAAAAAAATGGTGTTGAAACAATTTATCTCCTTCCTTATCCCATTATTTTTCTCTATCTGCTCTATTTATCCTTCTTCTTTTACTTACTCTCAAGCATTTTGAGAGATAAGTATTGTGATCGTAAAAAAAACCTCAAGATTTTTATAAAATATGTCGACGTTTTATGACCCTCTAAAACCCGCCTCGGTGGCGTAGTTGGCTAACGCGCTTGTCGTGTTGAGCTCGACTGCTGAGGACGGGGAGATCGAGGTTCGAATCTCGGTCGGGTGAACTGGGGTTGTTTATCCTAAATGGTTTTCCACTCTCCCTTCACGCAAATGCGGGTTCACTTCCTCTTATTCAACCTTCCCAATTCCTAATCCATTAGCGTAATTAGTACTTAAAGCGTATAACCCGAACGGGTAGTAAGACGCTGTGCTAAATATTAAATTAAATTAAATATTATATTATGACCTCTAAACAGAAAAAGTGTTTTGCGTGACGCTATCTGTCTGTATCTTGGCCTATAGAGCCGAAACCATTTTAACGATTGGGCTAAAACTAGGCATCTAGGGTTTTCAAAAAAGAAAACAAATTGATTTTATTGAAATCCACTATAACATTTTTGATTAATTTTTCTATCTACTATTACAAATACAATGGCACTGTCGTTTTATAATAAAAACTAGATAGCTGTTGCCCGCGGCTTTTCTCGCGTGGAAGTTGATTATATACAAATACGAAAATATACATATGTATTTACAGATTAATTAAAATATTACGTTACGTTGATGACCATAACTTGACCTCAGATCAAAAATAATGCAAGTCCGATACAAACTTTCACCCCCTTTTTCATCCCTTATTAAATAAAATTTCCAAAATTCCTGAAACACGTATTTATTTGTTTTACGTCAATAACCGAAATACAAAATTTTGTTTATATAACTTTCAAAATGACGGACTTTACATATTACATACATATTATTCATATTATCTCCCTATTTTGACCCCTTTGGGGTGGAATTTTCTAAAATCCTTTCTTAGTGGGTGCCTACATAACAAAATGAATATACAGTCCGAATTTCATGCTTGTATGCCTTGATAGTTTGCGCTCGGCGATGATGAATCCAGTCAGTCAGTCAGTCAGTCAGGACATGTTATTTTATAAGTATAGATTACTTAGGAAGTACTTTACATAAGCGGAAATTTCCAATTTTGATCATATATCGCAGCTATTTTGAGATTAGAAATAACTTATTATTGTGTTAAAAATAAAAAAGTTATTTTTAATATATTTTTATAGGCTAAAACCAACAGTATCTTAGCTATCAGCAAATATATACAAGATGTTTCCGTGAAAGCTTGCAAAAATTAAACAGGACACAAGGAATGCTCCACCGAACATTTTGAGACAGGGAACGGGTGGTCTGCGAAGCCAGCTAAGTAGGATATGGGCCTAAACATATCTAACACTGTTACTGATGTCCGGTTTGTTTGCAACTAAGCATTACATGTAATGTGTTTACATCTATTTGTAACATCACGTACAGTTAGTACTGTACAGTAGAACATATCATTGACAAACCGGAGGAAACCTACCATCTGCCGTTGATTCATGTATGTAAATACAATAAGACAGAGCCACCCTGTGGACGATAGGTAAACCAAATACACATCATAGCTTGACTAGCCTTCAGGCTCTCCTCCAAATGTTTAGGCCCATATCCCCTTTAGCTGGCTTCTCAGACCACACGTTACTTATCTCAAAATGTTAGGTAGAGCATCCCCTCCCTATGTTCTGTTTAATTTTTGCACGCTTTCACTGAAACATCCTGTATATATAATTTTTTCATGGAATTTGTTAGTAACAAATTTGTTTGTTATCTTCTTTGGTGGAAGGAGACGTTCCTCTTTTCTCAATATTTTTGGAACAATATATATTATATCATATTAGGTACTATTTGGTGGAGTGTTTATACAATAATGTAATTTTATTTCGTTTCACAAATATTACTTGTAAATAGAAAATGTCTCTATATTAAGATAAAAAAAAACGAGGGTCTATGCGGTGCATCTTATCATTATTCTGTAACATAATAATTGGTGTGGGCTAATCCCAATCCTATCAGTTCATATATTATTATTATTATAAGCCTATTTTCAATTATTAGTTTTTTTTATCTAAGTCTTACTAGCCGTTTGATCCATTCGCATTTCATTTACACTAATCGGGTGGGGGAGAAGGTAGAAATTTAGAGGTATTAGAGCCGAATTTTCAAGGATGGAGAGTGTAAACATATAAAGTGGGGAAAAAAATTCAGTATTTCCAGAAAAGGTTTGAGTTCTGAACTCCCCGTCATTGGCAAACCATAATTGACGAGTCTGGCATTCAGTACGCATGTAGACCGATGATAGTAATAAACACTGAGGCTATTAACAGCTTCATCTAAGGAGTAGGGGATGATAAGGGATGTTTAGAAGAAGTGCATCTGTAATAGTGTGGCGAGAGGATGGAAAACTACAAATATGAACGTGTGGAAATCCCATCATCGCCCCCAATGCTTGTGGCTGAGATTCAACTCTTGACCTTCCACTTCCCCAGCAATCCAGTCTATTTCGAGCCTGATGCCTTAGGCCACATGAGCACCGGTATGGGCTTCTCCCCTCACCCCAAGGGATGCTGTCCTCAAACTAGTCCTAGTTCTCACGGTGTGAAGAGATCTACGTCCTGGAATACACGCCCCTCACTTGTGGCGACAGTACCGCCAACCTTTGAGAGGTGAGGGGTTGGTAGCACCTGAGCCTGATTGGGGTGGAGGTTACTGTGCTCTGCAGTCGCACACCGGAAGTACGTCTCAAGATGGTGCTATCCACCCGCCCCGTTGTGAGAGGTATTTCCGGTCCCCCTCCAACGAGGAGTGCTGAGATAGTCTTGGAGAACAGAAGACAGGGGGAGCTCTTGAAACCCGCAGTGGTGGCCGAGCGGTCTATGGAGCTGTAGAGACTCGCAATTCACTTGGTCTTCGTTGATGGGGAGAGGTTGAGATTTGGATCCCATTTGGATGCACAGAGCTGACGAGCAGAAAGGGGGAAATTGAGGGGACCTCTACATTTGATTTTTCCCATATTCCACGCTTATATGAGTGTATTTTCTTTAAGGTCATTCGACAATAAGAATTACAGTACTAATATTTTTTGAGTCCATTACATCTTGCAGGTAATTTAGCATAGGTGAGGGGATGGTGGAGAGCGGTCATCTTGGAAATGATAGCAATAGCAAGTAACAATGTCACAGCCTATTCCAGCAACATCTAAGGAAGCTGGTGTCCACTTTACCTGGAAGTGTCATTAGTTGGGATTATCTTAACCATCTGTCACACATATTATGTTCTGCTAGTCGGTGTTGTCTCTACAATCGGTACAGTCAAATCAAGAAATTTCATAAAATAGACATTTCAAATATATATTTTCAATCATATCGATTCGGATATATTAATAAAATAACGAGTACAGTTAGGTTTTAAAAAATCTAAAAAACGAAACGATATAATACAAAATTAGATAAAATCAAACAATTGGAGTATAAAAATAACAATATTTAAATATGATTAAAAATTAAGTACTTTTACAACTTTTAGATTGCTCATACATTTAAAAATAGTTTTCTATTAACATATTATAAATATTTCATTGTGTACATCTCATATGAATGTTTAATTAGACTACATTTCATCCCCATACATTAATTACTTTACCTTAACACTGGTACTTGGAAAGCATAAAATATCATGTGTGACCCTTATAGCCCATGAGCTGTAGTGATTTGAAATAATTGAATCACTATTTATAGATTATAATTAACTATACACTTAATATCTTATTTATTTAGCACCGCGTCTTACTATAGGTTCGGCTTATACGCTTAAGTACTAATTATGCTAATTGATTAGGAATTGGGAAGGATGGATTTAGAGGAAGTGAACCAGAATTTGCATGGAGGGAGAGTGGAAAGCCATTTAGGAACCCCCAGTTCACCCAACCAAGGTTCGAACCTCGATCTCCCCGTCCTCAGCAGTCTAGCTCAACATGAAACTAACGCGTTAGCCAACTACGCCACCGAGGCGGGTGGGTCTGCTGTAGACCAGATGTGTTAATATATATATACATATATATTATAATCAAGCCTTTCACGAATGTATCCCCTTCCCTGGGTCAATGATCTGAGATATTTTTCAGAAAATGTTATAATGTAAGCCTGATGTCTCACACTGTGTGACCACCGGCGCGTGTTTTCCCTATACTTAGAGAGAGAGACCCACACAGCCCGTTTCCCTGCGGAGACCGCCCATCGAGATAGACCTGCCCGCCACGCACAACTGTTGCAAGGAGCTGCCAGCAGGTCAAGAGGTCACGCGCTGTTTGCCCCGTTATGACGAGAAGTATATCCACCACCAACAGGCACTTCATTGACTTCTCGACAAGGGCTCGACCTTGACAAGTGATCTTGGGGACTGCACACTTGCGAGCGTCGCCACACTATTTACCCAGTTGGTTCGACTGACATCCCATGCCAGCCCGTTCCTCACTTCTTAATTAGGGATAGAAAAAACATTTTACGACAAATTTTCAAAGTGTAAAAGTGTCCGCAGTGGCGGCTTGTGGCCCACTAAGTAAGTGATGGGGCTGATTTGCAGTAGGTGGCACCTAGGAAAATATATATATATATAACATACCTGTGGTCAAGTGGTCAGAGTTCCTGGCTAAAAATCCAAAGGTCCCGGATTTAATCTCCGGAGCTTCCAGAATATGTATATGAGACGGTAGATCTGGAACCGGGTCAAACTCAGCCTCATGTGGACCAACAAGGAGCTACTTTGATAAATAGGTGGTGGTTATGGTCTAAAAAACTGAGATTAATGCTCGTTGGTGGTTTGTTGTGCTGACCACATGACACCCTCTATCTACAAATGTGAGCACTATCGTAGCTAAAGTTAGCGGCCGCTCGGTCGGTATATCTACATATACAAAGCTGCTAAATAGGGGGATGGAGACGAAAGGGTAGAGGGAGGGTAAAAGTTGTTAGCAAATACCAAAATATAATTTTCAGAATATGATATCTAGATGGTACTGTCCTCACTAAAATGCATGGATTATAGCTTTGGCTATCTGATTCATTAATAAATACCAAAATACTCAAGTCAACCATAAAATTATTTTAATTAACTTATTGATGAGATACTGAAAATAAAACCCAAACAACAACACTTCGTGATGATAATCCCAGGGATGCATGTTAAAGGCTTTCATTAAAATAATGACTTTTATATTAGTTATTTAAGGTATTTAACTTGCACTTTCTACTAATTTTTTAGATCAGCACCCGAGGATTTTAATGAGCTAGAGCGAAAAGGTTTACCAATTTTGCCGGTAAAAGTATTTCCACATAACTTTCAGGGTTATTTTATTTGCCATAGTTGACATGGGACCGACAGCTTTACTTCTCCTCCGAAGGAAGCTGTGTGTGCTACGGATTGTTAATGTTCAAAAAAAGATCCATCAACCCCGACTGGATTTGAAACCATGAACATCAGGTCCTGAGACGATAACTTTATCCCAATACCACCGAGGTCAGCTATAATATTTAAGAATTAACTTATTTGTTCTTTAGCAGGCCCAACGTCGTTAGTGACACAGTCAGCCACCAAGCGCTGTGGTCGAGAAGAGAACTGGAATATCTGTCATCGCCCTATTGTAACTCATCTGCTAATGTTTTTGTCTTAACGTCCTTAGGAAAATGAAAACTGAAGTGTAAACTTTAAAGTTGAGAAATCTCGATTGCATTCGTTCTATTTAAATTGGTGGAAAAGTTTTCCTTTCACTTCTCTCCGTGGATCATGATGATAGAGCTAAAGTACATTCACCACTCGAGTTTACTTGGATGGCAGCTCAAACGCTACTAAAAATAGTTCCTAGTGTAACCCTACGCCAACAACTGACACCTGTCACTTTGGATAGCTGTAATAAGAACATATGTTAAAGTATGAATGTATTGTTAACCACAGTAATTTAGGCCAGTACTATTTATATTTATTTGAGGTCAGGTAAAAAGCTTATTTATCGTTTTATTCCATTTAAAAAAAGTTTTGACAGCACTTTAAAAAAGTGTCTAACAAATATTGCTTTTAAAATGGCGACCAACGAATTTAAACCATGTGATTGATCATGATGCAAACAATTTCTTTACCCGAAGTTGATAAAAATATTTTATTCAATTAAATATTTCGAAATACGATAAAATAATCATAAAATAATTTATTATATGTTTAACGAAAGACAATTATTTTCTCTTTTCCAAGAACCCAAATGACCTCACTGTGTTGACAAGCCTCAAACACACTCTTTCCCAAGTAGATACGATACCTGTATTAAAAAGTATTAATGTATATACTATACTAGCTTTTACCCGTCGCGGCTTCGCCCGCAATAATTGATAAAATCTTTTAATTCTTAACTAAGCTATTTTGGTCATAAGTCAAACATTATTGTTTCAAATATCAATGCGTTTTTCTCAGTTCTAGTTGTAAATAATTTTTCCGTATTTTAATTTTCAATTTTTAAATATTTCGTAGTAAAAGAAATAAATATTATTAAAGTTATCAATTATCAATTAAATTATTTTTAATTTTTACGTTCTTAATTAGTAAGATAAATAAATGAATGAAATAATGATTTTTGCGATCTACATAGCTAAAATTACATCATTTTTATTATTTATTAGTATGAAACTACGTAACACTAATTACTATTTACTTTAATTACAAAATATTAAACCACAAATTCTTTTATTTTATTTATTTATTTTTACTTATTTACTTTTATTTTAAACACTCTGGCAATGAGGTTGTGGTGGTCTGTAGCTGTCTGGCCATGCATAAGCTCTTTAGTTATCTCTTCCCAAGAGGGGTTGCGCGTCAACTTGATGAATAAGGCTGAACGGCCGTGGTGGCGGACATACGTAAATGCATCCTGCGTTTACATGTGAAGATATCTGGGGCTATTAACAAATGTTGATAGAAGAATCACTATCTGTCCCAAATTATTCGGATTGACATGCGCGTCATTCCTCACAGCATCTTGCAAATGCACGTAGTTTTCCGCCCGTAACTTTCTTTGATTCAATGATATATATATAACCTCAAGCGTTCACTTTACATATTCACATATATGTCGACCAGGAATAAATGTAACAGTCCCCTGCAGTGAAGAATTAAATTAAAATCATCTCGAAGCATCATTATATGAAATGCATAAAAATCCATAGAGGAGACTTTTTTGGTTGTCACAGGCTGGCCAGTTTGAGGATTAATTTGAGATATTTCAAAGTGATATCCTTCCTGGCCCTTCCAAAAAATTATTGGGTACTGTAGGGCATCGTAAAACCTGTGTGTGTCAGCAACGTGGGACAGCGTGTTATCTCGCACGCGTAGCACGATGTCCCTGTTGGTTGTATGTTCATTTCCCGCCACGATGGCTGCTACGTCATTTGTGGTGGGCGCAATGTACCTCCACTCGTGCTGCCCGCGTGGAACATGGTCAGGGTGAATAACCACCTTGCAGCTCTCATCGGGCATATTCTCCATGGCGGTTTTAAATTCCTTAATTAAAATATTATGTTCGTTAAATATCATCCGTATTTTTAGTAAAGTATTTATTTCTACTCCTGGGACAATGCTAACGTGCCTTTCAGTTTCTGATGATTCATCTCCCATGAAATATATCTGTAAAAATCGTGGCTCTGTATTTGGCGCAGGGAGCAGTGATCCGATTTGGTGGTACACTTGTCCTTGAATGATAAAAGTGGGTGAAAATCCTGGCATGGAAACGACACTATCCGCACCAAACGACGTCATGTGGAAGCAACTAATATATTTTCTAATGTTGTTCAGAAAGCAACGTGACTCTAAATTCTCACATAAGAAAAGCTCTTTTAATGTTTGCACTGGTTCCTGTATTCGAGAAATATTTACTTTATCACCAGAACAACACATCCCAGGATTTTCCTCCTCCCATTTCAACGCTCCGCATAATCTATACTCTTTGTCCATCCTCTTAAATTTTATGAGCCTATGGCTGCTGTAGTCAAGAGTTGCATCGTATTTTAATGCATGTAAAATTAATGTAATGTTATTTCAAGACATACTCTACCAACTTATGAAAAAAATATACTATTGAACTTTTAACATAAAAATAACAAATGACTGGCAGCATCATCTAACCTGCAAATTATTTAAACATTAGTATTTTAAAATCAATGTAAAATCAAAGGTTGGGAATAGTCCTATATGTTATTCAAGGACATACTCTACCTACCTACCAAGTTTCATTCGAATCCGTTCAGCAGTTTTGGCGTGATTGAGCAACAAACATCCAAACACACAAACTTTCACATTTATAATATTAGTAAGATTACACTTCATCGAAAACATTCCAAAACCAAGATAATTACTTTTAATTATGTTTGAAATATTGTTTCAGATTGGATAAGAAATTGTTATTAAAATAACTAAATAATGTGAGAAAAACTTAATTTGACGCTATTTTAAGTTTAAAATATAACATGTCATTAAAAAACTAATAATTTATAACAAAAGAGTGATCTTGTGCAAGTGTTGGCGACCCAAAACCTAAACATATGATTTTGCAACAACATACTGTACAGTATTCTTTTTAAAAGGTTATCTCCATGACGGCCCAACTATAGTATGAATATTGAGTGTACCGAGACAGCTGCGGATCTCATGAACTGACGTATGAATACGTGGAAATAGATTACAATCATGTTCAACCAATGGCCCGCGGGCCACTTGCTACCTCCGAGTACGTTCTGTGCAGCCCACTAGCTCAAATCGAAATACTTCAAAATTACCGAAATAAACAACAAATTAAGCTCATTAGGTGACGGAAATGCTCGCTAACATCCATGAAGTCTCCAGAATCGTAAGTTTAATGTAGCTTGAGTAATGTGCTTAGGCCCATGTGTGGTGTATACATGTATGTACTATATTTGGGCATTACATATTATAATGTTTATTTATAGCCCCCAGACAATTCCCCCAAGAACTTGTGCGATCCTCAGTCACGGAAACGGTTGAATATGCCTAAAGAAGAACTTGTTTAGCATTCAGAAGACTCTTACTATACAAATTGGACTGTAGACTCAGCGACCGGGTGTAAGGGAAGACAGGGCGGGGTGGGGGTGGGGAGTTAGGTATAATTGCTCTGACGGCGGCTACAGCGATTAGTAAGTAAGCTGACGAGTCTATGAGAGTTCCCAGTACTGTTCATCTACGACGCACAAGAGGAGTGAGGGGAATGGGAAGGTCAAGAGGATCTTTGACCTGATTAAGTTTACCCAGAGGGGAGAGGTTGAGCCTCCATCACCGGCAATTGACTAGCATCCCCCCTACCCCATTCCACCCCCTCTCTTAGTGTAATGTCATTGAAGTTAGCAGTTTGGTTTGTCGGTGACGGGAGGTATAATAATAGGAGCTAAAATACAATGTCCTTGGTTCAAGTTGTTGATACGAGTGGTACCGGAAATAAATAAAGGCGATTTCCTACTCGCGGAACAGGGGGCAGAGCAGTCCAAGGCGTTAGACCGGCATGGGACCTCTAGTGACTGTTGATGGGGAGATCAGGGATTGGATCCCGTCCGGGTGTAATGGGGGAGAGAGGGCTCACGCATGTGATTTATACTCTGGTCTTCCACACTTTCTCTATAAACCCAAATGGGTAGATTTCCTTTGAGCTACCTCCTTCATCCCATCTCCTTGCATATACCTTGTACAGAACGAACGAATTATAAACAATAGTTTATCATTATTAAACTTGCCCACGGAAGAGCACCGTATTTATTCGTTGGGGAATTTCATGTGCACTTCTTAAATACACAATTTTTATAAGCACATGACTTACAAAATAACATCCATAGTAAGAAACTGGAATCTGACACCTTAGTCAGTCGGTAGCATGTATGTCTACTGAGCTAAGGGTCCCGGGTTCAATTCCCGGTATGGCCGAAAATTTATCATTGGTCAAATGGGAGTTACCATTTCATAAATTAACGGGGGGGACTGGATGTTGTGCCTGTCCTAGTTTTAAGTTAGTTTATAAGGCACGTGAATGTAGGACAGGCCCAGCAAGCCAGTAGTGGAAAATATACGGCTTGAATAAAAAACGAGCCCAGGCCACAGGTTGGAAACAGTGTAGAGTAAAAACTAAAAAAATGATTTTACCAGTTGTTCTCTATGGGTGTGAAACGTGGTCTCGTACCTTACATGATGAAAACAAATTTAGGGGGTTTGAAAACAAAGTACTAAGGACGATATTTGCTCCAGAAAGTGATGAAGATACTGAGGAGGGGAGGAGGTTACATTATGAATAGGTAATACCCTGTACTCACCACAAAGCATTGCTAGGATAACAAGTCTCGTAAATTACGGTGTGCAGGACAATTAGGGCGAATGGTAGAATCTATAATCTGGTTCAGGGTATTGACTGGCAAACCCAGTGGGAATAAACCATTGGGAAGACCTAGATACAGGTGGGACTGGGAGGTTAACATTAGAATGGACGGGAAAGAGATAGGGTGTAGTTAGGTGGGTATATGGGGATAGGGGGTGTACTTTTGTAAGCGTGGCAACGAACTTTCAAGTTCCTAACGCCATAGTATAAGTAAATAAGGTATCAATATTAAATATATTAAAAGTGACTATTGCATATTAGATTACAATTAGTAGATTATGTTAATGTTATATACTGATAATCCCATCTTGTTTTGCTTATAGTACAATTAAAGTATAATACTATGCATTGATTTTCTTACGAATGGACATTTTGAGCACCTTTTAAAATATAGGCCTACCAACATATATTTTGCGGTTAATATTGGTATCATTTTAATATTGTATTATTATTTTATGGCTATTGACAAAATATATCATAATTGACAGCTGCAGATCACATGATTTGATGCATGAATATTTGAAAGTGTATCTAGTAGCTTTTCTAGCTCTCAAATATTCATTCGTAAGACAATTGGGGTACACACACCCAGCTATAGCGGCTGGGATGGATCCGTTTACAAATAGTAAATATTTTTGTTAGCACCAACACCCTGGAATACAACTACAATCCCAAAATGAATTGACTAAAACACGAGAAAAACTAACATAATCATGATTCTCTCCCATTCAATAAAGATAAGATTAATCGAACGGAACCAAGCTAATTGTCGTGCATGTAGTGTCCCAATTTGTCCCCGGCTGACATAACAAGTGGTGTAAATAACGAGGTTACAGGAGGAGAGTAAGAGGAGGTGGAGGGGGAGAGGAATGTGTGACGTCACATCCCGTGGCTGGTCGCGTCACTTCCGGTGGCCACGGTGGAGGTCCTTTGCCTCTACTCTGCCTGGCTTGCGACCTCCCATGTCATTATTAAATATTACGCGATGACCAAATAACCGCACGCACGCACCTATTTTTCGGACTTTCCCCTTCATCGGTGGGCGCTTATAATAAGAAGGCAGTCTCTTCTAGTCTGTATCTTCGATGACGGGTAGATCGGGACTCGAATCTCGGTCGGGTGTACTAAAGGTGGCTTTCTATACATTGTTTCCCAATCTCCCTCCACGCAAATGTGTGTACATTTCCTTTAGATTTTACTTTTTTCCCTCTTATTCGATTTTCGTAATACATGTATGTATAATGTGTGAATCCCAAATGAATACTAACACGTAGGTAAAATAAAAAAATAATAAATAAGGACATTAAAGATGGATATATTATTATTATTATTATTATTATTCGCTGCACGTCTCACTAACCGTCCAAACTGTCACCACATTTGCAATAATAGGAAGTGAATAGGAAGCTAGGATTTAAAGGAGGTGTAACCGCATTTGTGTGTAAAGGGACTGGGTAATCACTTAGAGAAAAAAACACCTCACAGATATATTTTCTCTATACTCTACCTTCACCGTCACATCAGTATAAATGTGCAGATAGGTAGTAAGATGGATAGAAAAATAAACTGTGATGGCTATCAAACTTAAATAGTTAGAATTTTAATCATGAATCTCAAAAAAATGCTGAGGTATTTAATATACAGTTTCTGATCCGACACATTAACTCAGTCGGTAGCGTGTCTGTCTACTGAAATAAGTGTTCCTGGTTCGATTCTCGGCTTGGCCAAATTTTTTATCATTGGAGAAATATGGGTTTATCCTTTCACAGTAATCAAGTAATGGCCTGTGACTGGATGTTGTGCCTGTCCTAGTTTTAGGATAGATGATAAGGCATATGAAGCCATGACAGACCTAGCAAGACGGTAGAGGAAAATATATAGCTTGAATTAAAAAAAACTGACCCAGATCATTGAAAACCGTAATGAATGTAAAAACAGTGCATTTTCTGAACCTAATGATTATATCAACACGCGAATTAAAAACTAACTTAAATCTAGAAAAGTCACAACATCCAGTCCCCAGCCGTTAATTCATCACTGTGAAAGAGGAAGCCCACATTTCACCAATGATTAATTTTTCGGTCATGCTGGGATCGAGCCTGGGACCCTTAATTTAGTAGGCGGACACGCCACCAACTAAGCTAAGGCGTCGGGAATCTCAAGTGCTAATATTCAGAATTTATTTAACTATTTCTTAACAATATTTATTTTTAATATCCGCCGTGAGGATGGGAAGTGTAAGAAAACTGGATTGGAACTTCAAAAAAATATACATAACGAAAGAAGGATATTTGAGAAAGTTAAGTTGAAATGAAAGTGACAAGCGAGCGATAAAGTGTAAGAGAGAGAAAAAGAAAGGAGAAAAAGAGAGAAAACTAGAGGAGCATGTGTTTCCTGTTGGAGCGGTCCCGAAATATCCACTTCTGCTGGCAGAGCTTTTCCTCCGTCTCGCCACTTCCTGTGACGCCACTGAACTGCACTGCGACTCTCTTCACTTGAGAAGAGTAGTATATATATAGTGGGTGGAGTCAAACATATGTGACAAGGGAGGGAGGCGTCAAAACAATTGGCAAGGGAGGGGGCATCAAAACATGTGGCAAAGGAGGGGGAATCAACATGCGTTTAAGGAGGACGGATGTCAAAAATGTGGAAAGGAGGGGGGCGTCAAGGCATATAGTATAACCCCAAAGAGTAGTAAGAAACGTTGCTAAAATACATATGAAATTTGTTTGTTTATCGTTGTTGACGGTAGAGAGCGGTAGTCTGCAGCAAGAGCGAGTAGGAAGTGAGCTTGGTGCTTGTCACGGCCTGCTGGTAGTTCCGCAGCCTTTGCCTTTAGGGCAAGGGCCAGGCGCAGGGTGACGGGTTCCTCTATGTCTAGACGCCCGGTCTCCGGCGGCAGGAGTAACGTCCAGGCCTCTGCTATCGGGATCGACTGAGCGGTTGCAGTGCTCTGGAGTCCTTGCGCGTCCGGGGGCGGTGCCGGTCCATCTTGGGGTGCAGACCTGGCTATGGCCGTCTCCATTCTCTTGATTCTCTCTTCATTGGAGGCCATTGATTGTGTGATCTCGTGCAGCATTTCCAAGATCTCACGGTTGTCATGGTGTGCCATGGTATCTTCGTCTGAAGTGTAGTCTTTTCTGAATTGCACTGTTTTAACTGGACTGGTGGCTGGACTAGTCCTAATTCTCGATGGGGTGGAAGCGGATTCGCCCTTAAACAGATTCTCAGGCCGAAGTGGAGGAGTCCTTGTAACCGCAGGCGGACTCCCGTTGGTGTCTCTTGCTGACGTAGTCGGACAACCTGGGGCCGAGACAGTTTTCCCCGATCGAAGGTCCAGGATTGATGCGCTTGGAGTCCGACCCCTTGAGCCGATCAACTGGAACAACCGCTGGATGTTTGAGTGACTAAGAGGCGGCATCAGCCTACCGAAACCATCCGACGCACCATTCCTCTTCCGGCGAACCAGATCCTCCCCTGGAATGGACGAAGTGGTGGAAGACTGGATACGATGGGTGCCTTCTATGAGAGGATCCGGCGACCCGAAACGCTTTTCCCCTGTTTCGGATCCCGAAAAGCAACCAGACAGTCAGGGTGATACAAGATTTATCACCTTGGACGGAATTCACCAATACACCGAAATTTACCCTATTGTCTGTCGGCAGGAAGAACACTTCAACGGATACCAGAGAACGCCGCCTACCTATGGAAAATTGATCTCAGGTCGGGTTTTTACCACATCAAACAGGATGCAGACTCCGGCAGGAACATCGGCGTCTATTACAAGGGACGCAAGTTCGCGACTACAAAGCTCCCCATGGGGCACCCGCTGGCACCAGCGATATTTCAACACATCACAGAGGAAGCAGTCGCAGCGATCGAAGAATTTCTCGAAAACACCAGCGGGTCGCCTACCTTGACGATCTACTATTCATTAGTCAGTCACCAGATGAGCTACAACAAGTTCCATGGCTGCTCCAGACTATGGGATTCACGCTTAATGAAGCCAAATCTTCGGTGGAGGCAACGAGGAGAATCATCTACCTTGGAATAGAGCTCGATACAACAACTTCAACCCTGAGGATTACACCGAAGACTCACCGGAAGTCGCTACTGATCCTCAAGCATCTCGCCAACTGTAACGACAAGGAGGTCCAACGGATCGCCGGGTTCATCACTTGGATAGGTTTCAACCTGAGGTGGCCCGGGTACGCTACGGCGCGGGTGTACAGAAGAGCCCCAGGCATAGCCAACGAACTGCTATTGTAAAATATATAATATAAATAAATGGTACGAAAATATGCACGGACTTTCTCGCTCTATTATTAAAAATTGATATATTTACTCAAAACTCGTAATATATGTGAATCGGAATAATATACACTAGAAAACCCTAGAATAAATTGCACTATCCTTATGTAAAACATTTTTGAGTCGCGGTTTTAAATTTTATAATTTTATTTTTAAAGAATTAATGTCCTAATTTGTATGTTTGGACCGATAAAAAAGATCAATATTGTGTCCACAAGGGTTAACACTTCGTATTAAAATTCCAGCTTCTGGTTTAAATTTTCGACATTTCATTAGGTGTTGCAAATCTTCATGCCATCATATTGCTATTAAATTCCTCATTTATAAATTTTGACAAATAAAAAAATGTAAATATTAATTATTGAATATAAAATGGAGATAGATCATTGTTGTACAAACATTTCTCCTAAGAGGTTTAAGGAAAAATAACATAAACTTCTTGAAAGACTGTTATATTTAATTATTCGATGGCATTACAAAATTATAGCGTTAAAACTTAACTAGTATCTCTTTACAACTAAAGCTCGCAAAATTGTATTAATATATTATTTATCAATATTTCAGAAACCGTTGGTTTTATAAAAATATATTTCATATAAAAGTTATTAATTTTTAATAGTGCTATAATTTTGTAACGATAAGTTATTTAGTATCTCAAATAGTTGCGGAGATACGGTCATTTCCACTTCTGTAAAGTACCCTAAAAGTATTTTTCATGAGTAAATGAAAATATCAAGTTTATTTATAATCTTAATCAACGCCTAGATACGAATTTTAATCAATATCGTTAGAGCAGATTTTGAGAAAATCTTTTTTTTCTCTTTTCACCCTTTATTAAACTACTTTTAAAATTTAGTTTAAAGAGAGACACAGACAAACGGCATTGAAAATACCAATTTTTAGGGTTTGGGTGGTCGATATCCATCAACATTTTAGGTTAGATTTTTTTTACAGTCGCAATACTTTACCTTTAGTTTCCTAAAAGTTAAAAAATATAAATATTTGCGTATAGATTGAAAATATTGGTTTTATAAAAATATTTCTCGAATACAATATTTGTATTATAAATATATCTAAATATTTGTAACGATAAGTAATTTCATATCTCAAATAGTTTCGGAGATAAAATAAAAAATGAGAATTTACGCATCAGACCGGAGCCCTTAAAGTCATTTTGCCGAACTATTGAGGGTAGCTATTTTATTTATAATATTTATAAATGTTTATAAATTAAATTTAATCAAAATCTTTAGAGCAGAGTTTGAGAAAATAGACTTTTCTCATTTTGCCCTTTAGTAAACTACCCTTAATTTTAGGGTTAGATATCCAATTCCAAAAACCCCTTCGAGCAATCTTATGAAAAACCTAGATACCAAGTTTTAGCCTGATCGGTAAAATAGGTTAGGGTCTAGTTGGAGGTACAGATAGATAGATAGACAGACAGACAGACGGAAATTCAAAAACCACTTTTTAGGATTCGGGGGTCATGAAATGTCGAGAATCATCAAAATCTCGAGTTAGATTTTTGAAGATCACAATACTTTATCTACCTGTAAGATAGCGAGAAAGTAAAAATTATAATTAATATATATCAATAGGATAAAAAGTTCCTACAGAATTTAATTTCCGTGAAGTTTAGTAAACCCTATACACATTTGAAAACCATAATTAGCAAATGCCGTAAACATAGTTATGGCCTTCTAAATAAAAATGTTTTTTAAACATTTTGATAAATTTTGCCTAACCTTTATTCATGAGCCAAAGAGTATTTTATAAACCTAGCACATTTGAGTGATTTTTATTTTAACTGCCTATTATTAATAACGGAGGGAAAAAAAATAGTTTTGAGCTACCTACATTATTAAAATCACTGTCCTTAGTTATAACACACAAAAAACCCTCCAAATTTCTTCTGGAGGTATTTAATATACATAGTGTTTTTTGGCCACCAGCGGTTGGAGGTCCGGGACCTTAACCTCTCACCTCGACCAAAATTTCAATACAACTACATCCTAAATCCGGTTCATTGATGGCGGTCCATCTCACGCAATCTGTCTCTGTTGTTTTCCTCTAATACTACCCCCCTTACCCCTTACTATTTAGATTGAGTCGTTAATAACTATGGCGGTCATACCACATCTTAACACCCGTCCGGGATATCTGTATATTTACAATAAATGGAGGTAGGGATCAGGAGGTAGAATTTACATGCAATGCACCCAAATTTGCGTTAAGGTGGGGATGTAGGAAGCGCCAGTAAAGGTAAGTGCTTTTGCAGTTTTTATATAAAAACTTTTTTTTAAAATAATTCAAACATTGCTTCAGAATATTATTATTAAAGTTTAGAGTCCCTAGACACAATGAGGTTATTAGGGATCTTCCGTAAAAATATAGAGTTTTATTTTCTTCTCATAGTGACATCAACAGTTCTTTAATATCTGTTAAGGGTGTCCTGGAATTTAATAACGACTTTTTCTGTTCATTTAAAAAGTCTGTCATCTAATGCCACTATTGCATACAGATGTTCAACAACTGTTGATATCACCATGTGAAGAAAATTAAAATCTGTGTTTATACTAACACAATATTCTATTTATTTTTGCCAACAAAATGATTTACTATAAAAACCGCATAAACTCTGGCCTTTTCTCGCGTTCCCTACATCCCCACTTCAAGAAAGGAGTGGGAAACCATTTGGGAATAAACCACCTAGGTAAACCTATCCTCAATTTGAACCCTGACCTCCCATACTAGAATAGAGTGCTCAATTCTATTCTAGATATATAAAGGGTTAATGTAAGCTCTATAGAGGTGGTTCCCAAACTGTCGAAAAAATTTTGAAATGTAAACATTTTGTAATTATTTGAAAAAAGTAAATATTGAGAAAATGTGAATGTGAAAAAATCCATATTAAAAATAAATTATAAATCACCCTCTCCCACCTGCCCATTAAATCTAGATGGGTCGCAAATTTTTGGAAAGCACTGCTATAAGTGTTGCGATGTTTATTCTTATTCTTCTTCAGTGGTGAGGCGTGCTAGCATCCAGTGCTACTACCGCTAACAATTTAGAACATTGCATGCGTTTCTATAAGGCAGATTGGATACAAACCCTAATATACTCACTACTGCACATGCGCGAGAACAAAATATTCCACCACCATCACTCTGGTTTAGAAGTACATTATACAGTTAGAAATGTCTAACTGAAACACTTCAGCCATTTTTACACTATTGAAATACATTTTTTTCTAGCAAAGAGGATAATTGTAATAAACCCTTTTCCTCCTACGTGCTTTAAATTTCTATATTTTTGAATACAAATTCTTCTTATAATTTTTATATTCCTTAGTAATTATATAGCTTACCATTCTTTGTGCTGGGGCTGATTCCTGAATAGCTCAGGTGGTTAGAACATTGGCGTACTAAGGAAAAAGTCCCGGGTTTGATTCCCGTGTCAACGTGTCATTTTTCAACTTAAAGAATATAATATTTAGATGCGGCTATAACCGTAACTAACAAATATAATAGCTTGGTTATTTAATCCATCGTGATATGCACAGTACGTTCGTACAATTATTATTGTAATATTGGCAGCAAAAAGCCAACTACCGAGTCGAAGGTGGCTTCTTTATCTGATAGCTCTTGATATTAATTGATCACATATTTTAGCCAACGATTTCCACAGGTCCATCACAGACTCTGTCTTAAAATATTAATGGAAAATGACCCTGGGTTCGAGAAAATTCCTAGATAGCTAGCTCAGTGGTAGAGCATTGGTAAAGTTGCTAGAATAATATATATTATATTTTTTTAAGTGAGCCCTTGTTCACTTTTAGATTTAAAAGAAATACATTTCTTAGAAATAAAAAAATGGATAGCTATGTCTGCAAATTGAAGTAAAGGGGAAATTTGCACATTAGTATCTGTTAACATTTTCTGAAAGTTCAGGTCTCACCTCTGATATTCTTGTCGGTTATTTTGCTGTATCACACGTTTACGTTGAATGCTTGAATTTGTTATTTATTTTTCAGAATGAAACCTATTCCTGGTGCTCCAAATATTCTATTTACATGCACCATCAACCATTTCATGGCTCTAGTTTCTTCTGATTAATTTCAGACCTGATATTTACCCTCCCTTTCCTTGCCCATTCCTACATTTTTATCATTTATTGCCCTAGGTGCTGTCCCGATAAACGGCTTGTCCATTTAGCCCAACATTTTGAAAGTCGTAAAGACATTCATTTCAAAATGGTATACCTGTCCATGGGTCCAAATCATTAATATAATTTATATCTTGGGAGTGGATGTGGCATTTTTCTTTGTGCGAATGAGAAGTTTTCTTTCTTCTCGCTTGTAGGCTGCATAAAAGATAGTATAAGACAGTGTGTGTGTGGAGGTTGGGGGGGAGGGGGGGTATGGAGGAACGGGATTATCATTTATTATATAGGTGTGCGAGTAAGCATTTTTCACTTCGAGTCAAGTTGGAATGGAAACAATTTTTTTTAGTACGAGTAATATATATAAATATTTGTATTACAAATATTTCAAGTTGAATACGTTATATATCCATTCATATACCACAAATCAGTATAAATATGTTGCTTTTAGAATTCATTTTTTGTAAAAAAAAATATAATCCCAAATTTGAATTTTAAAATAAATTTAATAAAATTGTACAATCTTTTTTTTTAACTTTACAAAAATAAATTTTGAGGAACTCTTTTTTTTCTCTGAGTCGAGTTCGAGCATCTACTAAAACTCGACTCGAGATCGATAATTTTAAGTACTCGCATACTCCAATTTTTTTATTTGAATTTTGACTTCAACAAAATAGCTTGATTGCGTAGTGATTTTTTCCCCATGAAAATGATCATGGCTATGATTTGATTCTATCAAGCAATAGCAATCCAGCAATATTATGGATTATTTTAGTTCATTTTTGTGTGTACATCTTGGAAATGACCAAAACATTTTTACATGACGTCACACTTTTTGTTTGTATAGGTTTTTGTGTTTACGTATAATACATGTATTTACCACGGTTTAGTGAAGGGAATATGGCCCTGATCTGTCAGATGACTTAGAGTATAGCTATTACATGCAAACATAATAAGTAGCTTTTGACACTGATTCGATACATAACCAAATTTGGTCGGCATAAGCTCATAGATGGTAGTAATATCTCGGAGACTATCGTTGTTGTGCTGCGTCTAACAATAACTCTTTCAGTTGTATAGAAACATACATATCGTGATCTGTGTTGATTTGGAGTGTTTTTTTTAAATAATATGTTTTTCTTACTATTTATTAATGTATTGTTATAGTTACGAGGAAAAGAAAGTATCTTAGTCACGTTGGCAGTTTATGTTAGGTGTTTGATAAGCTTTACAACGAAAAATCTTAGTAGATAAGTCTTTAACACCAATAAAAATACATATCTTTGTATTTTGGTTGCAAGATTGGCGACCAAGATGGAAACTGGACTCCACATAATTTATGCTGTATTGCCTGTACAACGAATCTGAGAATGTGGTTGGTTAGGGAATTAAAAATAATGCCTTTTGCTGTACTTAAGGTGTGGCGAGAACCACGTAACCACGTTGAAGATGGCTATTTTTGTATGATAGAAATATCAGGAATGTCAATAAAAAAGTAAGCACAGTTTCAAATATTCAAATATATTATCTGAAACTAGGCCTTCTCCACACAGTGAGGACCTGTCAGTAACAGTTCCTACAAAAGCATAGGAGGAAGGAAGCTGTGTCAAGGATAGTGCAGATGAATGTGTTACTGAATCATCAATTTCTTAGTATTTGGACTATCATCTGAGGAATGAAGATAGACTACAATTAATTAAGCAAGAAGATTTGAATGACTTAGTTCTTTACCTAAAGTTGATCAAAGACCAAGCTGAACTTCTTTGTTCCCGGTTACAACAATGTAACATACTTGAAGAAGGAACTAAATAACACTTTATCGACAACGCAGTGAAGTTTATTCAAAGTATTTTACTATGGAGGCTAGTATGGGAAAATATCAATGGTCATAAGAAATAACTAGATATTGGACTCTATCCTAATTAATGACATACATCTATTGATGAATCAAAATTAAGTTTTAAAGCAATTACACTGCATAATGGAAATACATATTTATTAGTTCCTATAATTATTCATGCCACAATCTTGAAAGAAACATATGAAAGCATGTCGAAGATTCTAATACAGAATAGTCTATAGTACCAAGGCTATTAGTGAAATGTCAGTGGTGATCTTAAGACTATTAGAATACTTACAGATCTACAAGGAAGTTTCACTAAATATTTTGGTTTTTTATGTTTTTGGAGAAATCAGGAAACGGAAAAGCATTATATGGTGGAACAGTGGGGAAATAAAAGCTGATGTTTTCCGGGAAGAAGTTATGTAAATATGTTCTACTGGTTGAACAAGAAAAAGGTTATTTCACCTTTACATATAAAGTTTAGTTTAATGAAGAATTTCAGGGCCTTAGATAAAATAGAAAGTGAATTTACCTATCTTTCAGGTGTTTTTCCCAATACAAATGCTTAACTGATAGAAGGAATGTTCATTGGTCCTCAAGTATGAACACTTTTGATATATGATGTATTTGTGACCAGTGGCGGCTCGTAGCTAAGATTAGTGGGGGTGCTGCTCCAGAAAATGTTTATCTTTTGTTTTAAAACTGTGTAAAAGGAAAAAAACATGTATACAAAAGAAAATGTATTCAAGAACTTGATAAAATCTTAACAAAAAAAAACAACATTTTTTACTTACCTTAACTTAAATTGTTACAGTTCAAGCTTGGTCTATTCATTTAAAAATGAAATCCATTCTTCTTTTTGATTTGCGCAAAAAGTTCAAAACTTTTCTCCTTGATCTCTGGATAAAATTGAGGAAACTTTCTCCATTGAAAGTACTACAAGAACATTTAGTCTTTCTGTTAAACAAGAGAACAGAAAAAAATGAATCAAATAGAATAGCTGGAAGCAGAATAATAATCTAATTCTACACTCTTCTACACTTTATCACATTCAAGAATATGGTACACGGTTTTTAAGCACAACACACGCTGAGTAAAAAAAAACTTCCTTCCACCATCACGCCAGAGCTGGCACTGCGAGAGCAACAGTGCTCTCTATACCTAACAGTCCCACCTTCCTCCCCATCCCCTCCTATGGGCGCATGCGCACAACAGTCATACACCACTGTGAAGCGCACAGTTCCATACTAAGATTTTTGTATCTTTTCATAAACTGGGGGATGGCTACTGAGGTACTGACATTAAGCTTAAGGAATATATATTGTACTACAAAAATATATAAAGAATTAAAGAAAAAAAGGACTCATTATATTAAATGTTATCGATAATATCAAGTGGGAATAGGGGGTGCTGCAGTTCCGCAGCGCCTATACACGAGCCGCCACTGTTTGGGACGAAGCTACATGGTACTGAATTGACATCTTGGCTTTCGTTTTGAAGCAGTTTTGCATGAATCTGGGAAACAGGAAAGAATACAATATTATGAATCTCTGTTGTTAAATTTACGTACAATATTATAAATTAATGGAGAGCCAAATATATTTGGAAACTTATTTTATTCACTTTTTTCTCCTGATAGATTGGGGACTGTGAAGGATTAGCAAGAGGAACGTTTTCATCAGGACATATTTACGATGAAAGAGCACTTTCAAGGTCACTGGGATACCTCCATGATGAGATATTAATGGTGATTTCTTAAGTGAGAAAGCGAAACGGATTATAAAAATATCTGTGCCAATTTTTTTAAGTACTATGGAGAATGTGCATATTACTATTACCTTGTATGGTAAATAAATTATTAACATTGTATTTTAAAGTGAAAAAGTTCATGTTGAAGATTATTTGTATTATTTAACAGTACTAAGAATTTAAATTTAGAAAAATAAGAGTATATAATTTGAGGTAGATGTGACATACCAAATTATTAGCATTTTTGGAATCAGCACTAGATCAATTTAATTTAGAATCAGCCACTTGGGTCCCAGACGCATGGAGAAGAAAAGTTTGCTAGTGAATTGTCAAGCGAAGGCTCCTATTTTCTTTTTACTAACTCACACGACAAAATTAGTTAAACAATATATTGGAGTAAAGGTAAAATTAACAAGATAGTTCTTTAAGGAAATATTACCACATTTGCATGGGAAGGAGAGTGGGAAATCGTTTAGGAAAAACAACTAAATACATCCGGCCAGGATTCTAACCTCATCCTCTCCTTAAACGGCAATCCTCACTATTGAGTGCAACGTTTAATCCTCATAACTACCAAAATCTCCACGTCTTACTACCCATTCGGGCTATATGCACATCTAAGCTAATGGGTAGAATGAAATGTGTCCACATTTGTGTGGATGGAGATTGAGGAAAAATTTAGGGGAAAAAATCTCAGTATGCCTAACCAGAACTCAAATATAAACTTTTGCGTTATCGAATACCAACCAGATGTCTCAGTCCTCATACTCATCGGTGTGGATCTTATGAGGAATAACAGTCCCAGATGATGTCGTACAAAGAGAAACACTCTTCCTTTCGTCATCACCCCCTTTTGCGATACCATCGCCGCCGTCATCAGCACCACAGTCCGCGACGGTCCTCCCTCCTCATGTCTCGTATACACAGACGATGTTTCCGTATTTAATTCGGGGTTGATTTCAGTACACATCAACTATTATCACGTGCACAACTGACTAACTAACTAATTCGGTGAATGTTATAAAGAGAAAACTTGTGCCTAATTTAGAAGCAATGCAGGTTCTAGTGTTCAGCGATGTTTTAGTGCAGACACGTGAGCAGAATAGTTACAGTTCAATTTACACAAGCAGGGCCTTGCAAAAAATATAAATAAACATTCTGCGGACAAAATTGATATTTTACTCTAATACAACAATATTTTTATTTTACATTTTTCTATGCTATGAACCTTTCCCAAAATATATTATAATTGCTATTTTTAGATATTGATATTATTCATTAAAAGTGTCAGCTGCATCTAATATAACTTGACTTATGAATACGTAAAAGAAGAGCTAATAACTTTTCTAGATTCCTATGAAAATTGGACTATAAAAATAGTCTTACATAAGTATTGTAAGTACAGTTAAAAGTTATTTTCCTATCTTTCAAATTAAAGTAAAACAATATAATTGTATATTGAAAATTAGATATTTTATAGTTTTATAGCTATATGAGAGGTTTAAAAATCTGCCAGATTGTTTGAAAATATACATCAAACTTAAATTTTTTACAAATACAAAACCCTTTTCTGAAAGGAATATTATTTTGCTTATTAACAATAATCCATTCATAAAACAGTATTTAGTAGGAGGCACTTCGTTGGTTATTTGGTAATATTCACCATAATTATTTCTTCACAAGTTTATATAGTGAATTTAGTACAAAAACACCAGCTGTTGAGTGTGGAGTACAGACTCAACAGACCGCTGTGTCGGTAACTCAACTGATGGAAGACTTCTCTGTTCAGTCACCACTAATAATTGGTCCCCATCTGACAAGAAGGCGCCTTAGAGAGTATTCGACAAGATAGAAAACAATGTTATTTATGGTCAGCCACCTTCTAGCCACACCCGGCCATCGCGACGGCAGACGTCACACCCCAACCAGGAGCGCACCTTTCCAGTGCCCTGCACACTCGTGAGATATACTTTTTTCCACCACGCCCAACTACCCATTCGGTTTATACTCATATTTTAATTACTTTAATTTGGTAGGTAGGTAAGAAGAAAGTACAAATTAGAAGAAACTCACTCGCATTTGCATGGAAGGTGAGTGGGAAACTATTGAGTATAAACCCACTCTCAGTACATTCAACCGGGACTCAAACCTCGACCTCATTGTCCTAGAACGTTCAGTCTATTTTGAGAGAGTCATGTTTTAGGGCTCAGACCACATGATCAAAGAAGTTGGTCACATGGGAGATTTTTACGTACTTAATCCAGTACTGAATTCAATACAAGTCAATTATTAACATGTCATCATTAACAAAGCAATTAGATGTACTGGAAACGTGTACGTACTGTAATTTGTTAATAGTGGATGTTATAGTTTTCAGATATGTTTTAGCACAAACAAATCAATAGAAAAGATACAAGTTGACTTAAATGAGCAAATTGAACTCTTATTTCCATGTCTTTCAATTAAAAGTAGCCTGCTTCAGTGGGCACGTGTTCCAATGTGCTACTCTTGCAGTAGACTAAGACTACGGATGATAGAGTGGTCGTGGTTAAAGCCTCAGTCGGGTGTACTGAGGGTTGTTTTTCTGCTCTCCCTCCACGCAAATGAGGGCACACTTTCTCTACATAACCTTAATAATCCCTAAAACATTAGCGTAATTAGTGCATAAGCGTAAAACCCAAACGGGTAGTAAGACTTGGTGCTAAAAATAATTTACAGTAAAATAAAATGTGTTTTGAAAAATAGTTTTAGGGAAATGCTTTTTTATTCATAATTTTAAAAATATGTCCGAATAAGTAAGGCTTACATTTATTGTTATTATATCGTTGACATGTAAGGGTTAGTCGTTGCTCTTACAATAATGGGGAAAAAAGTTGGCAGGATTTATTCTATATTAACACTTTATTATACACATGTCGACCATAATTGTCAGGATAAATTGATTGCCTTAGGACCCAATGTTCGTGGGTCCAAACCCAGCCGAGATGGATGAATTATTTTGAGTGATAAAAATCCACTGTAGAATTTCCTTCAGAAGGGAAGTAAATCTGTCTGTCCCATGTCAATTGTGGCATGTGTACGTACCCTGGAAGATATATGAACATAATTTTCCGGCAAAATTAATAGGCCCTTTTACGCTTGCTCATAGAAATTCATTGTGGAAGACAACAGGGAACCCCACCCTTACTTAAATCCCCTAGTATATGGGATTTTCACCAGAGGATTCAGGTGGCGCTAACAAGCCGATAGTCTGAGATCATGCCCACTTACGCATGGATAGAAATCACATCCAACCAATCTTTGGGTTGTTGACTTAAGAAGAAGAGAATAGTTATACACATATGACATTGACGCCAAATGGTAGGGAATATAAGCCATCTTTAAACGAAATCTGCGAAGATATACTTGGATTGAAATAACATGACAGATAAGAATGAATCTCGCAGGATACCCATCCTCAGCGAAGAGTAGCTAAGGTAGATTTGAACAAGACCAGAACAAGCAGTGCAAAGCCACAGGTATACCAAGATCCTTCAGACTTTGACGTACTGTGAAAAGGAGATTCAGGTAAGACAAGGGAGCTTACATAAACAATACGGCAATACGAGATGTTATTGCGGTTAGCTTTGGTGACAGTAAAACATTGTACACCATAAAGAGAAAGCTGACCAAAAAGATCAATAATTGCAACAAGCGGGTGAAAAAAATAAAATAAAAATAAAGATATTATCCACGCACAAATAACATATACGTAGAGGTCTAGAGCATTTTATGAATGTTCTAACTTCCAAGCCATGCTTTGGACAACAAATACATCAGGAAATAGCCAAATGATTACCCCACCGAAGACCTTGAAATCCACACAAGAACACCCATCATTGAAGAGGTTGGTTGTCCAAACCATCACACACCTAAAGAATGGCAAGGCACCAGGTCTGGACTACATAATCCAGGGAACACTGACAGCTGACCCATGCATCATATTTGGCAAACTGCTCCCAATATTGGTGAGTGTCTTGGAAGGAAAAAATCTACCTTTGGTTTGGAAGAAAGGCCTACTGATCCAACTTCCCTAGCTAGGAGATCTTTTGGAATGCGACAGCTATAGAGGAATCATTCTACTTACAATACCGAGTAAGATCATATCCCAAAGACAAGAAAAAATCTCCGAGAACAGGTCGGGTCAGGCGAATCCTGCATTGGACAGATCAACACATTATGGACCATTGGTGAACATTTATTAGAGCAGGCCAGGAAAACTTGTTTTGTTTCGTGATCTACTTTTATTAGTTAAGACCAACCATGAGCTACTGGGGCCTACATCTCTTCCAAAATACCCATAGAAAGAAAAATATAAATCATCTGCATATAAAGATCAAAATAATACGAAAATACTCTTTATAAAGAATAAAAATTTCGACATTTTAAGACACTGGAAACATTTTAAAACATTTTTTCTTACTAATGAAAAAATTGTTGTTTCATGTCATCCACCAAGTTTCCAAAATCAGGTATATACTGTGACAGGGCCAGTCTCAATGAACCTTCCAAATGCAGATTTGTTAAACTGGAGCGATGTTTTATCTTCGTTAATTTAAAGTAGGAAATTGCCGATTCACACAAATACGTTGAACCAAAACAGGAGTGAAGCATTTCAATGCATTTTCTTATGTTGGTATACTTCTCCCGGGGAACAGATTTCCAAAATTCTTCTTCTGATGGCCGGGCCTTTAAGAACAAATCACACCGTGGAGTTATTATCTCATTTTCAAGAAACGCTTCATCCATAGAGAAGATCATAATGATTTTTCCTGTGATGTTCTTTGTGTCTAAGTCTTCTCTGAATGGGAAAGAAAGATATTGAACACTATCTTCGATTTTTTCTTTTTGAAGTCATTAAATCTGGATTGAAATTCCTGTAGAACTTTACTAATTTCAAAAACATATTTCTTGGTTTCCAACTCAAAACCTGTTTAATTTTGCTTGTGTTGCATGTTTGGAAAGTGGTCAAATAGTTTTGTTCGAGATCAGTGATCATCAGTTGAAACTGGTCTAGATAGGCAGTAATCAAGCTGATCATGTCACTAATAGGTTTATTTTTTCTGAAGTTCTAGATTCAGAGAACCTAGTTTACCAGTGAAATATGTCAAAAATGCCAAGTCAGACAGCCTCATCCTCCAACTCTCGATATTCATCTTCTCTTTCTTCCAAAAATATTTTTAACCTCACTCAATAATCCGGACTCTTTGAAGAAACCTATTCCGACTGAGCCACCTTACATCTGTATGTAGTAATAAATCATTATTTTTTTCCACCCAGTAGATTCTTGAAGAGACGCCACTGAAGAGATTGTCCTCGGATTGAATTTACAATCTTGAAGGTTATGTCCATCACAATTATTGTGTTTAAACGCTTGTGGTCAGTATCTGCTGGTGAATGATTCAATGTTAACTCAAAAAATCGGGGAAGTTATAATCTTTTTGGCATAATGTAATGAAACCTTTAACATGACCTGTCATTGCTTTTGCGCCATCCGTTGTAATTATATTAGCTTAAACAGAGGCAGTTTAAGCTTTTTAACGAAATTTTTGAAGACGTTGCATATGTTCAGACCTGTAGTTCTCTCTTTTAGATGAATCATACCAAGCATTTATTCTTTTGTGGTGAAATCACTAAAAACCATACGTATAAAAACAATGACTTGAGCTGTATCACTGATATATGTGGATTCGTCAAGCTGGAGAGAGAAGGCATTGCATTTACATAATATATCTGCTTGCAACTGTTCACTCACATTTTCATCCATTTTTTCAACACGCCACATCACAGTATTTCGGGATAACTGTAGGTCTTGAAAAGCAGTTTTAATCTCATTCTTGTTTTTACAATTTTCAAAAATTCATTTGTTATTTCTAAAAATGTGTCCTTAATAAATTTACATCACTAAACTGTTTACATTTCTTTGCAAGAAGGCAACTTACTTTGAACGATGCAATGGTTACTGCTTTCGATTGTTAGTCTGGCTTTACGAACAAAGTTTGTTGTGCCAATAACCTGAATTTAAGTTATTTCAACTTGAGTTTTCTAACATAACCATTGGGTGGAAAGTCCAACTGGTACTTGCCGTGAAGTGTGTTGAAGTGCCTTTCCGAATTCCTTTTTTTAGGCATTGCCACTGCAGCATTACCAATCAAACAATAACATTTGTTTTTATCATAATAAAGAAGAATTGAGGCTCTCACTCTTTGTGAAAATAATGAGTATAACTCTTTTTAGAAGCACTCATATTTTATTTCACTATAAAACACTCACTGTTATTGATGTTACAAGACGTAGTAGGAGTTTAAGGCACTAGCCCTTATTAATGTTATGAGAAACGAACAATATAGGAAAAAGCAGTTGAACGATGAATTAACCTTACTCAAGCATAAAAACACATCAATTTGCTGGACATCAAGCTAATGATCCGATACAGTCCCCGTTTTACCAGGGTTGCCAAATCTCTTGTCTCAAGTGATAGTAGACGGACCTAAAATGCATTTTTTTTGCGTGCTTATGCTCGCTCTGACCTCTGTTTGTCGTGTGATGAAACTCATTTAAATACAATGTGAATAGCCTGATCTCGGATATACAATTAGCGTGCGGTACATTATTCAATTTTCGAATATTTGAACATTTCTTGCACACCAAACATTTAGCGATCGACCAAAAATGATGCCATGATCAACGTTTTAGGCAGGCCTACCTTAAAGTATCAGTCAACACACTGCATCATATTTGTCGACTTCATGAAAGAATTTGACAGCATCTCACGATCGAACATCTGGAGAAAGTTGTAGACATATTATGTGGTGCCTGGGAAGCTTATAATTCTTATAAAGCAATGCATATCAAGTTGAGAATCAAGGAGCACCGTCTGAAACTTTTGTGACACAGTCAGGGGGGAAGCAAGTGTATTTGCTCTCCTTAAATTCTATTCCTAATGGCCCTGGACGTGATTATGATGATGACGATGATGATGATGAAAGCAATTAACAAACAAAGAGGTACCTAGTAGACACCCAACAAATGTTAAAACTATATCGTTGATACGTAAGTGTTGGTCGTTGTTTTACAATAATGGGGAAAAAAGTTAACAGGGTTTATAACTTACTCTTTATTAACACCTCAGTGGTCTAGGATAAAGTGGTTGCCTCAGGACCCGATGTTCATGGGTTCATATCCAGCAGAGATAAACGAAATGTTTTTGGGTGATAAAAATCCACTGTAGAATTTCCTTCGGAGGGGAAGGAAATCTATCAATCCCATATAGTTGTAGTAGCCGAACGGCCCAAGGCGTCACTCTCGTGTTGGACTTGCCTACTGATGACGGGGATAACGGGTTTGAATCCCCGGGAGGATATTCTTAGGGTGGGTCTTCCTAAATGGTTTCCCGCTCTCTTTCCACGCATATGTGGGTAGATTACCCTTTCCTCATCACTACCCCATTAAAGCTATTATAGCATATGCGTGTAGACTGAACAGGTAGTAAGACGCGGTGATAAAAAAAAGTCTTAAGAATTTGGACTATGCAGGTCTGCTCACTCACAGTGTCAAGTGCATAGAAGCAAGACTCATTGATGTGTCCACACTACTTACATTACTTTAAAAGTCTGATATATTTCTATATAATTAAGATTATTTCAAAAGTATTAATAGGACTCAGATTATGATTCTAACTTACGTATAGAAGGAAACCATTATAAAACTAAAACTTTTTTTGCAGTCAACAATGATAACGTCTTTACTATTTAATTAATGTTATTTTCTAGCATTGGTAATATCTATCGGAAGTGAGAGCTGCAGATTAAATTGCCTAATGCACAAATACGTGAAAGTAGGTCTAATAGATTTCTTAGCGGTCAAAAAAGGTTTTGCTTATGTAAATTGAACTATATCTCATTTAACTAGTCCTACTGATTTCATTTTACGAGTGTCAGAGCCTCCCTTCACAAACGGTTGACTTCCTGAGGAAAATTCATCCCTTACAACCGCACTTGTCCAGAGGACACACCAACATCCCATAAAAAAAGAGGTCTATCTAGTATGATCGGTTCAGTTCATTCGCCCCTTCCAGCTGAACTTGTCCAGGGACACACCAATAACCCCCCCTCCCTTAAAATAAAGAGGTCTAGTATGATCGGTTCAATTCATTCATCCTTACATCTGAACTTGTCCAGAGGACACAACAACCACCCCTAAAAACCCCAAAAAAGAGAAGAGGTCCAGAATGATCAGTTTAGTTCATTCATCCCTTCCAGCTGCACTTGTCCAGAGGACCCACCAATAACACCTCCCACCCCACCTCCCAAAAAAGAGATATAGAATTCACGGACCACCAAATGAAGAACTAGTGAACGTCAGTTATCTTAATGAATCCTCTTCAAAACTACGCCCCTTTTAATTATGTTTGACAGCAGAAGCCGTGAATAATTTTATTAGCGTTGCGTGCAATTGGGACGCTACTCTACAGACTATGTTAGAATAAATTTCACAATACAATAATTTACACTAGTAAATTTACAACCTATATTTTATAGCCCAAAAATATATTTTATACCACTGTTGTTTCAGGTTATATACATTAAACTTTTAATTTATCATACAAACAATTTTGTGACATTAATATTAGTTTCATTATTAATATTAATTATTCACAAAACAATGTCGAAAACAATGAGTGTGTAAGTGCGCGTCGAATATTTTGTAGTTGCTACTTCTCTAATTATTTCCAGGGGTGTTATGGAGCTGGAACAGAGCTATGCACCGGAACTGTCTTGTAGATGGAGCGGCGCATCGGCTAATTATCAGAATAAAATATGTTCTCTGGAAATTAGACTTGTTTGTATTTAAATGTAAATGTAAAGAACTTCTATTTTCAATTAGTATTATGATTGAAAGTTAATTATATTAACGATAGTTACAATAAGGTGACCTGGTGGTCTAGGAGTAAGGTGTCAGACTTCTGTGCTGGCGGCCGGGGTTCAATCCTCGGTCCCGGCACAGATTTATCTGATTTCCAAACCCTTCCTTCACCTCTGACAAGACATCTTGTGAATGTTGGGAATGCCAGGCCTCCACCGTGGTTCGGATTCCACGTTAAACTGTAGGTCCTTCATTTCATCTCACAATCACCCTACCATTACACATTAGCGTAAGTGCGTAAAACCCGAATGGGTAGTAAGACGCGGTGCTAATAATAATAATAATAATAATAATAAATAATAATAATAGTTACAATAGATATAATTATGTCAATTTAAACCACAGTGAAAGACAGACGCGAGCAAGCGTGTGTTTGTTCTAATTGTGTTTGCATACCTGCACCCCGCATTTCCAACACCATAAATTAATAACTCCGATCCTGTTACATTTGGGACTACAACCCCGATTTTTTCACGAAAACTACCATCATTATTTCGTTACAAGTATTTCTAACGAATATCAAGCACGAAAACATCGAGCATAGGCGTTTTCATGTGAATTAAGGTGCCGAGCTTACGACAGGCATCCAGAAACTTAATTGTTTAGGAGAAGTGCCAGTAGATACATTTTTGTTATTAAATCATGTCATAGTTCTTGACCTAAAGTTTAGTTTATTAAATCGACATATCTTCAGTGCAATATATTATAACATCACTACATATGTTTAGGAATTTATTAAAAATATTTGCGAACTTGAAGAAGGTAAGTGCCCCGCTTAATCCCTCTCTATGCACCATTCTTTTACTACAGGCTTATTGAAAGAACAAGAGATTTTTTGGAGATCAAAACAAAATAGAAAGTTCTTGGATACTTTCGGTGATAACCTTTCCATACATACCGGTCAAGATATTAACTAGTTAGTCAAAATACAAGAGTAACTCAAGTCATACTCTTAAATAGAGCAGAAACGTTGACCCGTAGGGTAATAAAAGGTAAATATACTTATAATTCGAAAATTACGTTAAAAAATCCTGCTAAGAAATAAATAAGACATAAAAATGTTACGACTGAATAGATTCGGTCAAAGAAGAATGTCGAAACAATTTTTTTCTCTCCTAGCTTTGACTTGTTTATCTGATATAATTCAAAACTTTCCCTTGGCCTTGAAAGATGGCCGGCGATCTATCAAGGATACCCCTCCCCTCACCTTCCTCACAACCCCTTACCCACACCACAATGATTCCGCCGGCTACAATCGAGAACGCAGGAAATCATAATTCATTCATACCATCAACTTGTTTCGATTCACAACAGACTTGGCTACCGGGAGAGGTTTCTTTCTATACCTTCTTTTTTCCCAGTGTCTTAAAAAAACAATATATTTTTCAAACAAACACCAAAAGCACCGCCTTGTTGCTGTTCATTCATTGTTTGGCTTTAAGTCGGTCACTTTTCAAAACACTCACAAATAAGGAGAAAAGCGTTAACTCCACCTACCGAAGGTAAAGCTGGATTCCCAATAGTATATAGAGGCAAGGGGCAGCAAGACATAGCAAGCCACGACGCTGCGTCCACTTGCCGCCGGCATAAGGCGTGGCAAGACATGTCATCTAACGACGTGCGCGCCATTTTCATTGTTCCCAAGATAATGCTAAATCTAACGTGTCATGTCTGACAGTGAGTCTGCGGATAAAGTGTTTCTGTTAGGAGAAAGAGTTGGTGAAAACGTGAGAGGTTAGAACGTAGGTCCATGAGATGAACACCAAAAAAGCTTTGTTTGGTGCGTTTCATCACCTTTTCCCGGAACTCTTTAGACAGAATAAGATTTTTAAAATACTTGAGAAGAAAAGTTTTACGAAATCTTTATACTATCGAAAGTCAAGACACCTAATGCCGGGAAGCCATTTTGTCTTACGCGAGCTGCCTGAGCCCTCCCGAAGACGTACGGAATGTTCTGAATAAAGTATTACCCCGCCTTGTTCATTTCTTCACACTTCCACCTCCCATGGCAGGGGGCGGCGAGGTAATGAAAGACACTGCGTCTCAAGAAGTCCTGAGACTTTTCTGGCAACGGTGCTTTCTGCGAGATTACATAAGCTTTCCCCACACCCTAAAACATTTTTCTGTTTTTTAACTATTTTGTACCGTTTCGGAATCAAGTATTGGGTTTTGTACCTTAACAATTTTGTAAAAAGAAAGAAACATAATTATTTAACAATTTGGGAAGCCCAAGTTATGCCTATCTCTCACCTTAACCAATAATTTTGGTTTTTCTTATGCCAATAATATTTATGTATTGTTGTGCAACATTATCCGCCGTTTAAAACTCAAGTATGGCGTTTTATAGATCAATAGTTTCTGAGATATTGGCAAATATATTAATACAATTCTGTGAGTTTTAGTTGTACAGAGATACTATTTAAGTTTCAACGCAATAATAATTATCCAATGCTATAGATTGTAAGTATCTCAAAAAGTTATTTCCTTTAACCCCTTTAGAGGAAATGTTTGTACAGCAATGATTTAACTCTACCATTTTAGATTCAATATTAAATATTTACCAATTTTATTGATCAAAAGTTGTACCATCTTGAAAAGCTATAAGGTACAAAATCATCCCATTTAAGAAGAGGTAGGAGGGCTATGTCTAACATTATAGTGTTGTATATTTTTATTGAAAAATTATAACGATGCAAATCAACATTTTATTTGGGTGCAATACAATTTTTTTATATTTGTATACGAGAGCCACATTATAATTTGATGGATAAGAAACGGGGGAACTATAGACCTACTTAGCTTGGCTTTCCAAAAAACAAAAATATACTTATTGTATTTGTGATTAACGTAAACACATTATATATATATATATAAGGCGGTGCCAAATTGATTAAAAAAGTGGAATATTTAATTTTGATTCCTTTGTTTCATTTATTTCTCCTAATCAACTTTAGGGAGCAAAAAAATATATTTTGTTTGGCATTAAGGTCACCGGTCCCTTTACCTTTTTCAAAGTAAATTTTATCCTTGGGATAAATCATCATAGTCCAAAATGCGTACTTTCAGAAAGATAGTTTTAATGAAAGCAACACCAAAAATTACTTTTGAAGTTTATAGGTGCATATACTAGGCATTACCACTTTTTGTTATATATCTTTCAATTTTTTATTAATATCAACACACAGGAAGAAAACCATTGTAATTACGGCACTGCTCGTAGTCAATTAGCTTAAATTTGTTGAAAAAAGACACCTTACCACAGGAATTGAACCCGGGACCTTTGGCTTGGCACCCTATTGTTCTAGTACTGAGCTTCCCAGGACTCATCCTATGCTTGGGTGTTATTCTTCACTCATAGTTTAATGCTGAGTCTGTGTTGGACGAGTGGAAATCATCTGCTATAGGCCTATAGAGCGACCATTAGTATTGCTAGCTATCAGATGCGACAGCCTTCTGAGACTCGTTATGGTTGTTTTGCTGCCAAATTTACAATGAAAATTGTCTTGGGTTTAAGATTTAAGTTAGTTGAAATGTGGTCCACTTGATACTGACATTGTCGTAGTAACAATGATTTGCATCCTTTGTGTTGATTCTAATAAAAATAAAAGAATGATTTTTAGTAAAAAATTATAATTATACTACTATAAAGCCACATGGCTGACTAACTCACTGACATTAATGTTTACCCACTTTCAGATGAGCCAGATACTTGAAATTTGACAAAATTATAGCTTCTAGTCTGTAACCGACAGGAAAATTTCAAAAAGTTTAAAAAATTAATTTTTAGCGCCTGAAAAAAATTCAAAATGGTGGAGCAACTTTAAAGTCAGTGCGTACCTTTCTTTGGAGGTGTCTTGTGGCTAAACGGTAAGAACTATCAAAAAATGGCTCTGGAATTACATTAGTTTACATCCACTTGCAAAGAAAACCCACTAGAGGTTTGGCGGCGGAGCCCTCAACAAGCAAAGCGATCTCTTTATACATAGGCCTACACCATTAACGTCCAAGGTGGTTTTTTGCACCACCTCCTACTACCCATTTCGGCTATACGTTTATCCACTAATTACACTAATCTGTTAGGGATTAGGAAGGTTACATTTAAAGTAAGTGTACTCGCATTTGCGGGGAGGCAGATTGTAAAACCAGTTTAGGAAATTACAGTACATCCGACTGGGATTCGAACCCCAACCTTCCCATATTAGGCAGTTTAGTCTATTGCGAGAGTAGAGACTTATGTATTTGATAAATAACACGATCCTATACCAAAACAGTGTTAACTAAGCGCCCAGCCACTCGACCTGAACAGTTTGTTATTAGGCGGCCATATTACACGTGTTCTTTCTCGACTATTCATATACTGAAAGATTGATTGACTCGTGAAACTAGACTATCGATACGACCCTAGGGAGAGTATATAGATAGAGTCGAGATTTGAACCTTGGTAACTTTCTATTATATCTGAATTCTGAACGTATTGTTGTTCGTATACTGGAAGATTGGTTGAGTTGCTTAACCAATCTATAACTCCAACCCTATTTTGGTAGTCCATCTCTCTTGATCATTAATGTAACATTGTTACGGGGGAATTGTTTAGTTACTAATCTAAATCCGAGTTAGAACAAAATAACGAACACAAAAATCTCCATGAACATGTTCGTTGTTCTGTTCCCTGTAGCCGGAGTGTCCAGACTTGAACAGATAATGTTTGCGAACATGTACACAACGTGTTCACATAGTTGGTAACTCCACAATTGTTTCCCTAGCTCAGTTGTGCTTCGATATGGGTGGTGCGATAAGGACGCGAGTACAAGTAGCAGCAGCATTTATATTTATTCATTACTACCAAAGGAAAAAAAAAGGACCAAAATCCCTCTGATATCAAAGTAGAAATGTGTACAGTGGGTCGAGCTTATTGCCACATTCTTGCCCAACACGGCCCCAATCTTGTCCAACGCATCTGTTTTTGTTTTATTTTACTGCAGTGATCGGGATTCTTAGGATTCCAGACTACCTAGTGTGGCTTATAGAGGTGTATGAGCTTCATTTAGTTTTCTTTCGGCCACTCCATCATTCCACAATCTGTTAAAATAAAGGAGATTATAATAGTTACTATTATTAATTTAGCATATGTAGGAGATTATAATAGTTACTATTATTAATTTAACAAATGTAGGAGATTATAATAGTTACTATTACTAATTTAACAAATGTAGGAGATTATAATAGTTACTATTACTCGTATTAATTTAACAAATGTAGGAGATTATAATAGTTACTATTACTAATTTAACAAATGTAGGAGATGATAATAGTTACTATTACTAATTTAACAAATGTAGGAGATTATAATAGTTACTATTATTAATTTAACAAATGTAGGAGATTATAATAGTTATTATTATTAATTTAACGCATGTAGGAGATTATAATAGTTATTATTATTAATTTAACGCATGTAGGAGATTATAATAGTTATTATTATTAATTTAACACATATAGGAGATTATAATAGTTACTATTACTAATTTAACAAATGTAGGAGATGATAATAGTTACTATTATTAATTTAACAAATGTAGGAGATTATAATAGTTACTATTACTAATTTAACAAATGTAGGAGATGATAATAGTTATATTATTAATTTAACGCATGTAGGAGATTATAATAGTTATTATTATTAATTAAAAACATAAAGAGATATAATAGTTATTATTATTAATTTAACATGTAGGAGATTATAATGGTTATTATTATTAATTTAGCATACACAAAGAATACAGTAGCTATAAAATTGTAGCATACTTACAGAAATCAAAAAACGTGTGACTCAATTACTTTCTTGCAACGATTGCATGTTGGAAATGTTCATAAGGTTCAACTACACAGGACAAACATGAATCTATTGATGTAACAGGCAAAATCAGACAGCTGGTGGATCGGGAACGAGCAGAACAACGAACAAATTTGGTTACGATGTTCTGTTCAAAAAAACCATCCATACTTGTCACGAACATATTCTTGTTCGTTGTTCTGTTCTAGTCTGTACGCAGCTCAAGAAGTAAATCCAAGAAGGGTTTATTAGAAAATGAAATATACCTGTATTAGCGTAGAGAGCACGTGGGGTAGCAACAGAGGAAATCATAGGTGAGCCCTCAAATGAGATCCAAGCTCATATCCTCCACGTCAACGGCAACACAAGTGCAATGCGAATTGGGTGCCTTCAACTGTTCGTCCACTGCTGCGGGCTAAAAACACACTCTCATAAGCCATGGACATGACGCTTTTTCCACCCTCATGAAGAAGAAGTATTTTCCACCCAGTTATCCCTCCCTCTTTTCCACCCCACCTTTACCCCCTAGGCTAGACCAGTATTCGGACAGCTGCAACAAGAAATAATTACTTGAGGAAATAATAATTTGAGTTTCTTTTATTTGTTCTTTTAAAACAATAGAAGGTTAAAAATGAGGTCCAGCTTACCTTAGCCGTTATTATTATTTTATTATTATTATTATTATTTATTATTAGATTAATAGGCTTTAGTGACATAACAAGCTAACAGTGAAAAAACAAAAACAACACTAATCTAGTACCATCTTGAAACTTCTAAATCATAAAAATTTAACTTAATTGTAAATTAGCCAATATTGAAAAATAGTAGGCCTAGACTAACTATTATTTGTTTTTGATGATTGCCAAAATTGACAAACGTAGAACGCTTAGCTCTGAATATGCCTACATTAAAGTCGTTTTAGAATTGTTTATGAATAATTGTAAAAGAAGTATCAATAAGTCAGGCTGGACGCACACAAAAAAAGCACATCAAAACAAAAGAGTTTTTAATTTATTATGCCTCAAAAAACATTAATTCAATGTATTCAAATGAGACTGCCACACACCGGTTAATCAAATTAAAAAGCTCTTTAAAGCAAATTTTTTGGTACTATTCAAAAGGCACAATCACCAAAAGGTTTAATAAATCGCAAATACTGATGCCTGAAACCGAAACACAAGGCGGCGATGGTAGGAGGGAAAACATTTCTGTCCGCGCATGCGCCAATCATTCAAACAATCTCGGTCACAGTGCGTGCACGTCCGGTATTGCAATAGATTGCCATTAAGTTAGACGCTGACTAGCTGATCGTGTTCGTGCAAGCTACACCTGATTTCATTGCTGAGGGAACTGCATGCTTACTATTGAGCAACAGCGTTGTCACTCTTTTGTTTTCCGTGATGTCTTCCTTCGAATGTATATCAAATTTGGCAATGCTGGGCTGTCGTTGTTGCCAGTAATTGGGGCTTCTTCCTCCAGCCCAGTCGTAAAGTTACAGTAGTCTGAGTCTAGTGTTCCTAATAATGATGGGCACAATCGAGAAAAAATAATCGAGTAGCTTAATTGTGTTGTGTAATCGAGAGTACTCGATTCTTCCAGGATTACTTGAGTAACTTTACTCTGAACTTGTTATTCTTTCTTTTCTTAGCAGCTAAGTTAGAATCGACCTTATTGGCTGGGGTGTTTATCATGCTATTTCCATTTAAAAGGCGTATTCCCTTAGAGCTAGTTTTTCACGAACAGTTTCTGGTGCTACGCAAAAATAACCCATTATGGTTTAAATGTTGCACGTGCATTTGCAATACAAAATACTCGCAGATGTAAGCTACACAATCGAAAAGCATGCTAACTAATCATATTTCCGATTCTTTTTAAAAGTACTCGATGAAAGCTACTAGATTTTTTTTAATAGGCACCTCGGCAGTCGGTAGTCTTATTTTCCCAATCGGACGAAACTAATTATAGTTTCTCTTATTTATTTTATTGATTATAATTTCTTCTTAGTAAATTATGATTATTTATAAATTGAAACTAATTATAGTACCGTACCTTACAAAAAAAAAAATTAAAACTGCTTTCACTTTTTAAAAAGGTACAATTACTATCAATTTCTTTAACATGAATGTATAAAGAAATGTTTATTTTATTAAAATGAGCACAAAACTCTTTATTTTATTTTATTATTTTTTCTTAGTAAAATATGATTATTTATAAATTGAAACTAATTGGAGTACGTTACAAAATAGAAAAAAAACTGCTTTCACTGTTTAAAAGGTACAATCATTATCAATTTCTTTAACATGAATGTATAAAGAAAAGTTTATTTAATTTAAAGAGCCCAAAACAATTTTTTATGGTGAGACACTTTTTAAAACGCATACTTTCATATTGTCTGTACATGCCACGTGAAACCTGTAAATAAGGGGGCGGAGGTCATTGTCAGTGTCGACTGACTACTACAGGAAGAGATTATTGACATGTTATTAGTATCGAATTATATTTCAAGACTCCCGAGTAACGTTGTCCAACCGATTGCCACGGGACGATTCGAGTAGATGATTCGCTAAAAATTACTCTAGTAATTTTACTCGATTACTCGATTATTTTTAAAGAGAATCGAGTATTTACTCAATTCTTAGAATTACTCGATTGTACCCATCACTAGTTACTAATAACTAACCCAAAAACATTCACTAAATAAATACATATTCTATTAATACTTTGTGTAGATTTTTATTTTTATTGATCACGTTAAGATTTTGTATATGTGTTGGTTGTGTGTGTGTTTGTTTTTTTTGCCGTAAGGTTGAGGAATTATAATTGTATGTGTATATTAATATATTCATTTGAATAATAGTGTAGTGTTAACAGTTAAAATATAGCAAAAATTATGGTGTCTCCAGCTTGTTACAAGCAATTACAATCCAAGAGGAAAATATTAAGTAGCAAAGAAAGTGCAATGGTGTTAAGAGAGTACATCTATTTTCGTTAAGACGGGACTAATTTAGTAAATCAAGAATTAATGCATATTGTTTGTATATTAATTATGGGGGAAAAAGTTTTATACATAAAATAGTTTAAGTATAATTACGTGGGGACTAGAGAAACGTTAATATATTTCAATCTTGAAAAAAATACTATTGTGGAAATAGTTAATGTTTCTAGAAAAGGCTGTACACCGAGAGGAAATGTGTTTGCCTGTCAATTGAACCCCCTCCCCCCCCTCCAGACATCCACATTCTGCATTGTTTATGATGAAGGATTTCCAAGTAAACCCTCCCCCCTCACTTCCCACCAAAGGAAGGCTTGAAGATTTGGCAAAAGGTAACAGAGAGATAGAAAGCGAAGATAAATCTTTTCTCCATAAGATCTGCAGTTCCATAAGCTATGAACTTAGGTGTAGACCCCTTTGTATGATTACACAACGAAAGAGCACCATTGCGGAGATGTATTGGACATACTTTGGCAGGAAATAGCGATAAGTGCACCTTGGCCCAACGACTTCCCTCGGGATGTTGTTCAGCTCCAACATAACTCCAGCAACATCCTCGTAAGACTTCGTACCGTTACTGGAACACTGCAGTCGCCATTCCCTCCAATGCTTTGTTTGGAGAAATAATGAAAATTTTCAAATAGGCCAAGTGTCAGAGCACCAAAATGTATCAATTCGTTAAAAAAAACAATAAAAAACATAACGCTGTAAACTGTTTTAATCGCTTTATTTTGGATCTATACATAAAGAGCATAAAAATTACAAAAATATAAGTAAAAGTACATATTCGGCTTATAGCTCATAAACTATTGGCTCTATGAAATTATATTTTAAATAAAATATTTTTATTTTTAATATAACTTCAACTTAACAACAAATAGCTATTTTGTATCACAAACAGTTGCAGAGATATTATCAAAATTGGAAATTCATGTTTCTGTAAGACTATCTTCAAAATAATTCTCACGGGGAAATGGGAGTTTCCACTTTGTTTGTAATTTTAAACAGTGCCTAGATAAAAAAAAAGTAATTAAAATCACTAAGCTGATTTTGACACGCACACGCACACACACAAGGCATCGTGAAAAACACTTTTATGGTTTAAGGGGGTTATGAAACGTTGACAATCATCTCAATCTTGAGTACAATTTGTAATTATACTGATTTGGACCCCTCTCATATATTAAAAAAGTCATGGATGAAGTGCATTTTTCTTTAAAGTATTGTACGTAAAATATCCTTTTAATACCTAATCCATGGAGAATCACACACTTTTCAGAACTGATAGCAATAGATTACACCATTGGACTTATTTTTTCTTTCAAAAATCAACTCCGTAGTAATACCAAAAAATAAAGTGACGCTAGCTCCTTCTACCCAATAGGAAGCTAGCCTTCATAACATCTGTCGCCAAGACTCTTTCTATTAGTTGGTTTTAACTCTGGTGACAAGGGGGTTTAAGGGGAAAGGGGTAAGTCATATATAAGCGCTTGTGCGTATTAATATATAGCAGATATAGATAGTTGTTCTCTGAGATTCGAGCCACCAGGTATTCTATTGAGCTGCCTTTTTCAAGGCAAAACCGCAACTGTCCTTTTTAAGACAAACCTGCCTTTTTTAAGGCAAACGTGAGCAGATTGTTTAAGGGACAGGTTTACCCTGATCACACACACCAGACTAAACTCGGAAGGGACGTTTCGGTGATAATTTCTGTGGTGGAAACCTAACGGTGCCAACGAAGCCACAGTAGGCCGTAAAGCGAGACCGGCTGCGAAACAATACCTCGCAGTCAGAGTACGTATTCCGGGACACCAGACAACATCACAGATCCTCCCACACTGCACAGAGGAGGGTACCTTAGCCCTTCCACACTGGCCACTAGCCTGCCCTTTTCAGGGTTGAGCGAAATGGCCGCCCCCGACCACACCAGACCGAAAACAAATGACACTGACATGGACTACTCCTCTACAGACAACTCAGACATGGAAGCCGACACTGACGGACAAGGAACTTTCACGATGGCCGACAAACTAGGACGAAAAAGGAAATTCAGACCACACAAGCAACCCCAGACAAAAAAGACAACAACAGAGTTGACAAACAAGTTCGACGCCCTGAAAAGGGCCGAAAACATTACTCCCACACCAGTTGACCAGAACACAGACAAACAGTAGACTACAACAACAACCACTACACACAAGACACGTTACCTGCCAATAGTGACGCTAGGCACACAAAACTACGCTCAAATAACTAAGTTAGCAAAAGAGATAGGAGAGGACATCAAAATCATGTACATAACAAACGGACTAAAAATTCACACCACCAACAAGCAGGACTACGACCTAATACAACATTTACTGAAGGACCTAAAACAGGAGTTTCACACTTACACGCTGCCAAGGGACAAACCAGTGAAAGTTGTAGTCAAGGGGCTCCCTCCCAACATGGCTATCAGCGACCTTGAGACAGAACTCAAAGAAATGGATTTCCCAGTGACTGACGTGAGACAATTCTCCAGGAAGTCGGCTGCGGACAACACGACTCAGACAGTAACACTTCTCCCAACTTTCCAAGTGACTAGTGAGCACAGACACAAACACCATCTTCCAAGTTAAGTCCATCAATCACACCAGAGTTAGAATCGAACCCTACATTCCACCACTCAACACAGTCGTACAATGCCACAAGTGCCAAAGATACGGCCACACTAAAAATAACTGCCAGAACAATCCCCGGTGTGTCAAGTGCTTAAAACAGCACATCACCAAAGACTGCCCCAAAAAAGACGCCACCACTCCTGCCCGGTGCGTAAACTGTATGGGAAGCCACACGGCAAACTACATTAAGTGCCCGGTGTACTTAAACTTGCTTGAAAAGAAGAAGACTACACAAATACCAAAGACAAACACAGAGAGCAGACCTTTGACCCGGACCATGCCCCCACCCTCCAACACACAGAGCTACCCACCAATATGGCAGAGACCCATTGCAAACTCCCCCGTCCCTGAGGCGGCCAAGATCCACTGATCCTACGCCCAGGCAGTTCAGGCAAAACAAACACAAGGCCCCCCACAACAAAAGCCGGTTCAACCGGTTCTGACATAAAAGACTTAATTAGGCTACTCAAAGACTTAAACATAATGAAAATCATTACACATTTCAAACCTTATCTCAATAGACTCAGACAAACAACAGACTCAACAGAGAAAATGCTTATAATGATAGCCGTACGGCTGTTGCCCGACGCAGAACATCTGCCTTGACAGTTATGCCAAGCCAGGTTGTCTGTGAAAGGGCTGATTTGTTTTGTGAGTTACAGGCAGCAGTCGCTAGCCCTTATCCTCATGGTATGAGGGTGAAAACAATGAATAGGTGAAACCGTTGAATGATGCTGCAATAAAATACAAAGTTATAAATTAGTACCCTTTGAGTGAAAATAGTGGTGATTGTGAATGATCTCGCTGTGGTAAGAGGGTTTGGAAGGATTTTCTTTTCTTAGAATGAGGAAGGTTGGCTTATTTGGAATGATCGATTTGTGAGTGATGGCGTAATGTGATTTCGGGAATGGGTTGGTAGGCTTAACTGTTTTAGGAGTTGGTTTGAAGAGGATGGTTACATTTCCATTCCCCATCTGGGGCCGACAGTGGCGCCAGCGTTATTCTCTGGCTAGAAGGTTGACCTAGTCGGTTATCCCAGTGGAGTCCGGCGGTGGCAAAGGTGATAAAGAATTACTTGTTGGGAAGGATTTTCTTTTCTTGGGATTTGGAGTGAGGTGGATACATTTCCATTCACCATCTGGGGCCGCCCCCGGCACCAGCGTTATTCTCTGGCTAGTAGACAACCTAGACGGTTATCCCAATGGCATCCGGCCGTGACTAAGGTAGTAATGGCGTGAAATGAGCGATTGTGCATGAAAATTGTACCGTGCGCCTTCGAGCAGGTAGTCCGCGTCCACCGGGCATTTTGGCAGTGACTTTTTTTTTACTTAAAATTATATGCTTATAACTAGTGGTGATTAACTAAGAACTAGTGATGTTTAACTAAAACTAATGATGATTTTTTTGTTTTTTTATATATTTTTAATAAATTTTCAGTTTTTTAATGATTTTTTTTGTTTTATATATTTTTAATAAATTTTTGGTTTTTTAATGTTTTTTTTGTTTGTCACTATGCCAGTCTGGTTTTTTTTTTGTATTTCCTGGTGTCTTCTGGGTCGTAGCGTCCTAGTGATCTTATGATTGTGTTTGTGTGCGTGTCGCTTTGTTCGTAAAACTTCTTGTTTCTGTCCCTGTATATTTCTTGTAAAAGTCTGCTCTTTGTCATGGTGTGTAGATCATCTATTCTGGTGTAGCGGTTTGTCCCGGTTATAGTTCTGAGTATTTTGTTTTGAGTAGTTTGTAGTTTATTTAGTATACTATAGAAACTTCAATTAACATTTTAAATACCCAAGAAATAGAAAGACAATTATTGGTAAATAAGGTATTTCAAGATATTAAACATATTATCAAGGGATACTACACAAATAAGGCCAGTTTAATAATAACCATTGGGAGAACAATATTGAGAACGTTAATTTGCTCAACAATGTGATCAATTATTGTAATAGTGAAATTGATATTCTTATATTAGAAAGGAATGAAAACCAAGTGGTTAAATATGATAGCATAAATAAAAAAGAAAATTTAGAAAACAGTATAAGTTTCATATTTTTGTTTGGACAAATTAGCGCAGAGTGTTTTATCAATAATAAGATAGCAACAACTACACACTGGAATCCTCGTTCTCTATTCATGGTTGTAGTGATAAGTGATAATGAGTTAGAGTTAGAACAAGTTAAAGTGATGTTGAAAAGTTGTTGGCTCAAACACCGCAAGTTGAACGTTCTCGTGTTGTTTTCTAGTTCGAAGAAAAATCAAACGTCTCAAATCAAAAATTACCTCCAAACTGGATCATACAACCCATTTATAAATAATGGTTTAAAAGTGTACCATTCAAGTCAAATAAAATTAAATAACATTTTCTATGATAAATTAAGAAATGTGAACAATCACGTTATCCAATTGTCTTGTAATCAAAATTATCCATTAATTGCTTTAAAAAGGATCATATGAGTAAGATTTACATGAAAGGGCCTGATGGATATGTTATGAATACATTATTTAAACACGTTAATGCATCAGCACACATAATTGAGGAATTCAAAAGCAGTTCCGATAAAATGGTAGGATTAGAAAAGGATCTTTTTGCTTCTCAACGGCTCATAAATGAATCTAACCACCAAAAGTCGTCTTATCCTTTTAATATACAATGCCTCGTAGTAGTAGTGCCAAAGGCATTACAAATGTCAAATTACAAGAAAATGATTCTCCCATTCACCACTGAAACATGGACACTGTATTTGGTTACATTTATCCTACTCATCCCCATATCGTGGCGGTTAATATCACACTTCGATTTATTGAAAGAAAATAAGCTATCTTGGGATGACATATTTTATGAAACATTTCGTATTTTCTCCACGGGTTTAATCAATACATTACCTGTTCTATTCAAACAATGTACTTTTGTAATTTCATGTATTTTACTTAGTTTTGTGATGAGCAACGCTTTCATTGGCAAGTTTAAAAGTTACCTTTTTGTTCCTAAATATCAATCTGACATAAATACAATTAAAAAAGCGTTTGAAACGGGAATCAAGATTGATACATTTTTGTATTACAATAAATTCAAAGAACTAATTAAAGATTACTACCCTGAAAATGAAGAAATGGTCTCCTATCTAATGAGCAGTTATGTTTATGAACTAGGTCGTAATAAAACATTTGAGATCATTGCATTTCATAGAAACCTTTCTCTGTTCTCAGCGCAAACCACTGCTTTTGTATTGGTTACTGATCTAGAGTATTTCAATGACGGAAATCCTCTTCTTCATGTTATCAATGATTGTGTTTATTCAATGCCTGTTTCTTGGTCATTCAAAGACTATTCTCCTTATCTCAGTAAGTTCAATACTTTGATCATTCGTTTGCATGAGTCAGGAGTGATATACAAATGGAAGGCAGATCATATAAACAATGTCCTTTTTTCCCTACGAAAGAAGACGTCTGTCAGTGGTGTTGTACCTCTCAGCAGAGTTCATCTTCAACCATCGTTTCTACTGCTCGGGGTTGGTCTGATTTTATCATTCACATTATTCCTTATAGAAACTCTTGGGATCTACATTGATAAGTTCTGTGTAAGATAATTTCGCATATACGTTTCTATCGGCCACAACTTGGAGGTAAAATATGTCACTTTTGTAAGTAAACAAAGTAAAAATACCCTATAATAATAATGTAATAATGGATAATTTAATTATTTCTTAAGAATCTTACTTATTCCCATCTAATAAATTTCAATTATTTCAAATTATTAATTATTTTTATAGACATTCTGGTATTGTCAATACATTTTAAGAATTGTAGTTACACTTTACTTATAATTTAAAACTCTTAAACTTAATATTAATTGTATTTGTGTTCTTATTTATAAAACCCTAGTTCCTATCAAACTTAATATACCGATGAATTGTTATAAAATGCTGCAACGAGTTACTAGTTAACATTATATCGAATGGGTCTACACGCACCGGTTCCCGTGATCAGCTACAACACAAACACCAACATCAAGCCCGAGCTCTGACCTCTACCCTCCAACCGGCACAACAAACTGAGCGGAGCCTTCAACCAACTGTCTGCTCGGGACTCGATCCGTGGCCGGCCGGAAACGACTAAACTCCAACGCGGCTAGACGGAGCTATCACTTCCGTCGTTAGGAGGACCTGGATCATTCTAGGTGCCACTAGACGCGTTCTTTGCTGTTACGTTTGTTCTATCATTTCCCCCCTCCTTCCCTTTCCAGGCCACTCTGTGGAGGCAATAATTGTATATATAGAGATCGCGATTTTGGAATAGTCACTTATTATATCACCGACTAGGCTTGGCGAGGACGGCGACTTGGGACCGTAATTTATTTTTATTCAAAATTGCATTTTCGGCTTAAATGGGGAACGACTTTCTAAATTACTGTTTTGGACTTATTTATAAGTAAAACTTAGGAATTATGAAATGTTGCGGGCAGGTCAATACGAATACTCTCGCGGGGTACGAGGGTTAAAGTCATATTGATAGTTACAATTTGTTTATGTTTTTGTTATACATTCATAATGTATATTTGTTTATTTATAATATTTTTGATCGCTCCTTGGCGTACTCGGCGTGTCAGGCTTACCACCCGTTCTCTGTAGTTCGCATGTTTGGAGAATATGAGTTTATTTAACTGTCTATTTAACTGGGAGTACACAGGGCACTTAGGTGTTAGAGTAGAGGCTTGGCCTAACGTTTTGTTTTAAAATCAACGTTATGTTGATTTCATTAGTGTTAAATACTCGTATATGTTTATCGTTTTTGTCTAAGTTTAGATGTATGATAAGTCGCAATATTGTTTGGTTGCTCGCACTTAACGCTATTATTGAGGGAACCGTAGAAGGAACCATAGAATTCCACGATGTCAATTAGTTCTACTGTTATAACTTACAACAAACATATAACTGTATGTTTCCCATTTTACTTTCAGATATTGTTAAAGTAAGGTTATAGCCATAACTTCGAGAGTTATTTAGATCTTAGGGAAGAAACCCCTTTACGCTATATTGTCTTGTTTGCTTTAGTTGTGTATTTACTTTCTGATTGTCCTTAAATAAAACAAACTATGTTTATGATTGGTAAACTTCTTGTCTGGTTTTGCCGTCACACTTCCTATAATGTTAGAAATATGTTCAAGGGGTTTACAAAGTGGTAGCAGAGCGTGGTTCTATGGTTCTGGTTCATGGTTCCGTGGTTCGGATTTTGTTTTATGGTTCAAGGTTTTGTGAGTGTAGGGTCGTGTTGTGGAAATTTAGCTGGTGATAATTTTTCCACGGGTTTGTTTTCAATGCTTAATATATTGTATTAATACTTGTCTTTATTTGTTACATGCTGTCGTTGACCATGGCTCCTCCACTAAAACCTGACGACAAGCCCACGATGACGAGATCGGACGTGTACAAACTTAGCCGCGATCAACTCCTCGCCGAGCTCCAGGTTTGATCTACCCCTGTTCCACCCAACGCTACGGTGGGTGAGTTGAGATCACTGTTGTGTGAGATGGTAAGCGAGGTTAGGGGGGCTTCGGCTGACTTGGGGATGGACAGGGACGCGGGTGGTGAACCAACTATCCCCTTCCCTTTACCTACCCCCCTTGTGCCCGTAGCGTACCCTAAGTACCAAAGCAAGGTTCTATTGGAAATTTTAGGCCGCATTCCCGTGTGTGATGGACAGAACCACATGGATTTATTTAACTTTCTTGTCGAAGTAAACCGGGCTTCATGCCTGAAACTTGTTAACGAACCTGAATTTTTGACTCTATGTTTAACGTAGACGTCTGGATTTTTGACAGAATTATTATCCCAGGGGATACATGCCAATTTTTCTATAAGGGTGGCAACTGACCTCATTTTGAACGCGCTTTTGCCTAATAGGGTTAAAGAGAAATTGTGTAGGGAAGTAGTTCACAGGTTCCAGTCCCCCATGAATCACTCAGGAACTTTATACTCTCTATTACTGAGGCAGCTCGCGTGCTTAACACTGAACTTAGGAGCCCGAGTTGGTAGATATTATTTTGGAAAACGTATCTCCCCTGACGAGGCGCCATTTTGTTTTCTCGAACAAACCATCCTCCATCCAAGATCTTTATGCCTTGGCTTCACTCATTGAGGGGGCGCTTCTCTCGGAAGAAGAATATCTTAACGCGCATGCACCCTCAGTTGCAAGTCGCGGGCAGATGGGTTCAAGTCCCGGGGCAACTAATTCTGCGCCATCTTTGGGTGCTCCTCCGCTTGGTAGCCGTACCAGGTACGTTAGGGGTGGGAACCCCGTGGGTTCTAACCCTGGGAGCCGCGCGCCTCGGGACTTATCTAGGGTCAGGTGTTTTCGCTGTAATAGATATCAGATATCTTTTTTGATTGGCCAGCATTAAAACGGGAATATTCAATTTTTATAATGAATTAAAAAAGTACTTATGTTTAGGATTAAAAGTATTTCAAATAATATTTTTAACAAAATATCTCATATAAAATATAATATTTTTTGCTAGTCTTAATTTCCTGGTGCTCTGTTTTAACAATATATATTACTGTCGCAAAATTTTAGGTGTATTTTAGGGGGATAAATATTCATTTTAAAATTTCATTATATAGTGTTTCATTTTCATCTCAATAGTATTATAACTCAACTATGAATGTTTCATTTTAAAACCATCAGGGTGTCATTTTTCAATAACATTTTACATTTTCAGATTTTATTAATATCTTGTTCCAAGATGTTTTCTGAATATAATTACATATTATATTTAACTATTTTACATTTATTACATCAAGAATTAATGTAAAAATATGGGTTTTGCTCAACTATTTCGTGAAACTATATAATAGTATTTTCTTTTGTCTATTTACTCTTGTAGCCATAGTAAATCAAATATTTAATTGGATTTTTTTTTGTTTCGAAGAATTTTGCTGTTGTTGGTATTTTTATCAGCATAAAACAATAATATTTGTTTGTATTATCTGTATAAAGGAGAGGTAAAGATAAATATTTGATAGTTTAAAGCTGATTTGAATCATCCAACTTGACAACTATTTATACTATGGGTTGAATAAATAAGTTTGGTCGCAGAGGTTTTGGTGGTAATAAATTTATAAGGACTATATTAAAATATACTTTTTCTAATAATACTACAATTCATTTGACTGATAATGTTTATACCTCCTATGGTTCAGATATAGATGACAATTTGAAAAGTCCTAGTCCTGCATCAGAAAGAAATTTGAACTACTTGAAAATACAAAGTGAGAAAAATGATTGTTTTAGTTAAAAACTGAAGGAAATAAATATTTTTCTCGATATTAGCATTTTAAATAAAAAAATAATCAAAGTATAAAATGATAGTATTGTTTCTTAGAGTAATCTATTGAAGTCTGCGATATTACTGATAAACGAAAGTATATACCACTATTTTTGAAGATTGTTTGTAATTATAGTAGCTAGGCCTCATGTAAATGTTATACTTTAAGCCAAACTGACACAAAGCATTTTGATGTAAATGTGAGGTTAGTGTATGATCTAGATGAATGAAAGATTTCCGGTGAAACTTTGTGTTCTATAATGAATTTACCTCAACCTCCTGGTCAATTTTTCAAGTGAAATACATTTTTAGATCAGTGTGTGAAGAGTGTAGCTAATGACTATGTATAGAGAGCTGTAAAGGAGGGATTTATGGAAAATGACAATGACATAAATACTGGTGCAACATTAGATGAAAGTTGGTGAAAACGAGTTCTTACTTGATTGAAAACTGTGGCAACAGCTACTAGTAGGGAAACGGGTAAAGTTATTGATGTCGAACTTTGTGTAAATAATGTCAATGTTGCACAATATCAGCTCATCATCATCACCAACTGTTTCCAGCCCGTGGCCAAATAAGTTTATTAAAATGCATCCATCTTCCTCTAACCTACCATCATTCTCCCTCTTTTAATTTCTTCCATTCTTCTCGTCTCACTTGTACCTTTTTTTGGGCGAAGCCATGACAAACATTTAATCTTTAAATTTTATTTAAATAGGACATGCTAAACATCAATTTGTAGTTAGTTAGTTGCTCTTTCATACTATGAACATCATATTTATTTTATTATGCTTATTTCCATTTATGTTTGACGAAAGTTGAAAAAAATACAGAAAACTGTGTTAGGGAAGGACAGCCGTTTATAAGTTGTATTAAATATTAATTTATAAAAGGCCAGAAATTGTGTTTTTTCACTTTCTATAGTTTATTGTCTTTAAAAAAAAAGGATTATGAACAATATTTCCTTTAGCTTAAGTGCTATGAGTTTCCCCAAAAATTAAAATGTACTTCCGTAATTTTTTTGTAGTTAAATAGGCATTGTTCCTAAAATATTACAAATTCGAATGTTTTGTTAGGCACCTTCTTTCTTTGTATTCTTATATACAATACCATATCCCTGTGTTATTATTATTTCTGCTCACATTTGTTAGTGACGGGAGTTTAGAATTTCTAATCCAGCCCTGTGGACTTAAGTGTTTTATCCCCTAAATGGGGTTCTATTGTATTTTCACTCATATGGGGGCTTAGTATTTATTATTAACCGAATGCATCTATGATTAGACATCTGATTATATAATTATAGGCCTTATATTCTACTTGTATTATTATGTTTTCTCTATTTTCTATTTTTATTCTTATATTATAATCTATCTAGTAGATATTACCTTACTCCAAAACTAATACTATAATATCTTACATACTAGTTTAAATTTAATGTAGTTTACTGCATTTGCATATGGGATATTACATGTTTTCCTAGCGTTTGCTTTAGGGCGCACTCACTGCTGTTGTTGTTGTTGTTGTTTAATTGGCTACACTGAATCTCTAAATAATAGCCATCCTCTACGAACAACGGATAGTATGGGCGCCCAACGGTGCCAGCCCCAGATTACACTCCTTACCGTATGTTCCGAGGTCATGTGGAGCCTTGGGTCGATCCAACTATCTCTTCCAGGTATCCTCTACAATGTTATAATAATGGCCGTCGGTACGTCTGGGCCAAGTTCCAATATTCCAGTGGCACTGCTCTCAATGTAATCCCGGGTTCAGGCCCTCGTTATTCCACAGGCATTTCCGGGATACCTATAGAATAGACACACATTAAGTAATTCGTGTCCCATCATGTAAGGTTGAGTCATCTTTTTTTCCGTTATGTGTTTCCTAGTTTTCCTACAGTTCTTCAGTCTTCGTCTTTTTGTAGTCTTGATCATGGTCTTCTTTAGTTTTGTCATTGTTCTCGTCTACTCTAAAGTATCTTCGTCTCTCTCTGTATTGTCTAAAAGTAATATCCATTACCCAAAAAGTAATATTCATTGGGGTCAAAAATAAGTATTGCACATTATGCATAAGTGAATAAAGAGGAAAAGAAGACCCTTAAGGTCATTCGTGTTACAAGAATTGGGGTACCAACTAGAATTCAACAAATATGGTGGCAGGAATTATACTCGATGGCTTTTTAACCAGTGAAACCACGTATACAGTATGATATAGTACGACTTATCATTGACGGTGACAGTAGTGTTTACAAGAAAATATTTTCTGCTAGACCTTACAAGCACATTACAGTGGAAAAAGTTGACTGTCGGAATCATCTTTTGAGAAATTACTGCAACAAAATAAGAGAAATAGTTGCGTACTGTTCCAAAGGATTTTCCTCTTTGTTCTTTATAAGAAAGTTGCAAATAAAGTTGACCGCCTGTGGAATGCTGTTACAATGGCAATAAAGTATCAAATAAATAAATTTGATCTAGATAGAGATCATCAACTGAAACTTCACATACTCATTGGTACTGAACATGTTTTTTGAAATCATTCGAGATGCGATGAACTCGAATATTTTAATGGATCAGAAAAACGCAACATGTCACCCACTGTTGTACAGGCTTTCAAATATACGGGAATTTACAATATAATTATTGATGCGTCTTCATTCTTGCCCAATAATGCAAGAGGTCTATTGAAGATGGGAATAGCAAGATGCAGAACATTATAATCATGAAGTTGCTAAATATGTCGATGGTAAACGGGCAAATTTTTTTCTTGGAAGGCGCTATCAAGAAAGATGTGCAGTAATAGTGATTTAGAACAACAGTGGTTTGACACAGTACCGACTCCACTAAAGTATGTTTGGAGAGAGTCCCGCAGCATGCTGCAAGTCAACGGAGTTGCGTTGCAAAAGGAATCTAGACAATCAAAATATCTAGCTCCAAGATAAACCGACATGAGCCAAAAATATTTTTAATATTTGTTCGAATAGCGACAAGGATTAAGGACCACGTGTGCAACGTCGTGATATGAATGACGTCCAATTTAAATCATAATGTGATTATTTTATTACTTCCTTAACCTTTAAATAAGCATAACTAATTAAAAATGTACAGTAACTGTTAAAAGTCTCGCCCCTGAGGGTAACTTTTGTTCACCCACCACCATTGAACAAATAATGCCATGTTAATTTAATAAAATTTATTTGGTCAGATAGGAACTGCATTGGAAGAAGATTTCACTGGTCGGTTTCTAATAAGCTAATAATATGTGTAAGAAGGCTGGATAAAATAGCAACGTTTTTAAATTATTTGAATTATATTGCTAGATTAATGGAATAACATTATTCAGTGTTATGTAAATTAATTGCTGTACACAATACCCATGTAATTTATTCCACAGATTTCCAAATCATATTTGTTTATATTGTGTGTTATTCAATGCACAACAAGTGTTTTAACATAGCTTAATAAATTTCAATTAATATTTTATGGATTTGTTAATTTTATTGAAAGTCTGTTATTGCCTATGTGATTAGTTATCACAAGAAAATTATTTATGTTTTAT